>SSNQ01034552.1:1010894-1032822 GCA_006942095.1 Nothobranchius kuhntae | reverse complement strand
AGATTCTATGAGTCTAGTCGCAGCCCTTAAGCCACTGGCCCCACTGGTTATGATGGGAATAAGAGCCATTGGAGGTGAGCAGTGGGGTCACTGCGGTTATATACCACGAGGGGGCCCACTATTGGTGGGCGTACATTTAAGCTCTTCATGATTGGCTGATGCGGAGATCATCCTTCCAATAGCAGCTAGCTTAAGGGCTGCGACTAGACTCATAGAATCTGGGGTTACAATACGTAACCAACGTTCTTTTTCAGAGGTGCACAGCAACAAAGGAGAAGGCAGATAAACATCTTTTAAAACTTAGAAAATAAAGCGTTTTGAAAAGTATCGAGCTTACAGTTTAAAGTTGTTTGTTTCCTATCAGACCCGTTCGTCCTGCACACTCATGCTCTTACTAAGCGCTTACGGAGTGGGACACGTGCAGCAAGGTAATCTGTTAGGGCCCATCTGATAGCTGAGGCTGCACTGTTATCAGCCCTATTGACCTGTGACACAGGCTGTGGAAACAGCCTTTCTACTGATGTGGCCTCCTCTGCCCATCTGGGATTAACATGCTCCTTCTCCATCTCACAAAAGTTGTGTAGAGCACAACAGGTTGCTACCACGTATGGTGTGAAAGTGAAATGGAAGTCACTGCGCTTCAACAGAACACGGAAACGAGATTTCAGTCGACCAAATGCTATCTCTATACTTGTTCTAGCAGAACTCAAATAGACGTAGAAGCTTTCCTCTTGTGGTGTCAGTCTTGGGGACTGCAGATAGCCCTTCGGTAGCCAGGGCATCATTGGGTACGCAGGATCTCCCAGCAGGAAGAAATCCACATCCTGCCCCTCGATCTGCACTGCTTTCTAAAGTGGGAAAGATAGAAATATTATTCTTCCTAAATTATGTCATAATACATCTTAGATATGTGGCAGGTATACAACTTGCATTTAAATACCAAAAGTTTTGATGCATTACCCACCTTTGGGAAGGATTGTGCATTGTTGAACAGATTGGACTGGCGGAGTGCATTGGCGTCATGTGCTGAACCAGGCATTTTGCAGCTCACACTCCAAAAACTATGGAAAATGTATCACAGTGAATCAAGATGTAGTGGGAGCGGTGTGATTAGTGGCAAAAAGTAAGCACAATTATTTCAGGTCAGTAATGACATAATTATTTGTACATATAAGCTGTTGATGTTTTTTTGAACAGAGAACCTCTCAATTGATGTTTGTGAGTGGTTCTAATATAGCTTAGTGATGTGTGTCTGTCAACATTATATACAAATCATAATCATGAATACAAAAGCTGGGAATGGCAAAACACCTACCAGTATTTGTCATCACAGATTCCCTGGAGGACATAGGATGGCCATCCCTTCCTGTTTATGAAGTCTCTGTAGCCATCACTTGGAGGCAAGCAAGGGATGTGGCTCCCATCCACACAACCTATGATAAAAAGTAAAAAAAAAGAAAAAAGAAAGAAAAAGTATGCACACAGCAGTGTAGCCTACATACATAGTATAGTTCACATTTAGCCTACTCTCAGAAAACTACTGACATTAAAAAGACATAAGGGCAGGACATATTTTACCTATGATTTGAGGAATGGAGTGGGCACGTTCAAATCTTTGTGCAATGCCACATGCCTCCTCCAAAGTGGGTACCCGGATCAGTGCTTTGATGACTTGATTCGACCATTCCATGGCAGAATAGGTACACCATCTTCTTCACGGTGCTCTTGTGCACTCCAAATTGGTTTGCTATCAAACGACACTCTGCACAGCTTGCCAGTTTATACAGCACCATGGCAATGCGCATTTCTGTAGGCACTGGTGTGCGGATGGTTACTACACTGGGCTCCATCACTCTTTCCATCATACCACAAAGTTTAGCAAAAGATTGACGTGACATACGGAAATTCTCACGCCAATCCGTGAACTCCATCATTACAACCAGCTCCCACCAGTCCTGACTGCGCACCTTCATCCAAAGTGTCCGCAGGGCTCTGGTGGCAACGGGTACCGTCGATATGTTGGATATGTTTAGCGCAGCTCTCTCTATATTTGCAATTTCTTGCGCACGTACTCTCCTTCGAATGAAGGCCAGTACGCACAGTCGTTTTAAGAGCTGTTGGTGGGTCAATACCAGCAATAAAGCGCAAACAAACGGTCTCGCTATCTCTTCCGAACTGAGAAACATGTTGTTGTTTTCTTGGATACCAGAACAAGATGAACTGGAAATGACGCATATTGTGTCTTGACGTCGTCCATATGTCCTGACGCTACCGCAACGTCCGCATTGAAAACGGGTTATGCAAATTAGGGTTAACTCTGGCTTGTAAGTTCTGATTGTAAATATGTTTTTTTATCCCCCCATCATATCACATGCTGCTACAAACCCATATTCTTTTACACAATACTTTAATCACTTTTGTGAATCGCCTGCACCGACGGCTTAATTACTTATTCACAAGGATGCAGTCATGTATTTAATTATTGAGATATGCGATTGTTTGTTTTGCACTATCCTACATGGTACTACTGTAGATCTTTTTTTAATGAATATATTGTATATCATATTTCTATTTCACCTGTTCCTTTGTCTCTCCAACTGCTTTGAGCATGTACATGACACAAGAATTTCCCTCGGGATAAATAAAGTTGTTCTTATCTTATCTTATCTTAAACGGGTTATTCTGATCAACTCAGAAACCCGAATACCGACCTTAACCCGATCATAACCCGGATATTGGCTGCATGTAAACGTACTCAATGGCATTGAATGAGTTAACTATATCGTTTATACACGACTGCCAAATCCCCAGTGCTTATCCTGCTCAACTTATCGGCAGCATTTGACACTGTCAACCATGGCTTCCTTTTGTCCACACTCTCTAGCATGGGCATCACAGAGAAAGCACACGCCTGGTTTGAATCGTACCTCACAGGATGATCATTCATTGTATCTTGGCTTGGTCAATCCTCTACCGTGCACCATCTTGACACAGGAGTCCCCCAGGGCTCTGTACTAGGACATCTTCTCTTTGCCATATACACCACCTCACTGGGTGAGATCATTCGATCACATGTCTTCTCCTACCACTGCTATGCAGACAACACCCAGCTCTATCTGTCATTTCCAGCGGACGACCACACTGTCTCTGCACGAATATAAAACTGTCTCTCTGACATATCAAAATGGATGAAATCCCACCATCTCCAACTCAACCTCTCTAAAACTGAACTACTTGTCATCCCAGCAAAACCATCCATACAGCACAATATCTCAATCCAAAATGACTTCTTATCTCTGGCTCCTTCAAAGACAGTTCGTGTTAGGTAATTTTATCTCCCATCCAGGATTACCTTAGGGAAAGTTCAACACGCAGGGGTTATATTAATCAGCTGATCAAAACCATATACCAATAATCGACCAACAATAAACAATTTAGACTTTCCAAAGTGGAGGAATGAAATACACACCACACAAGAGGTCTGACAATTCACTCTCGTCAGACCAAGTCATTCAAGAGTATTTATTGAGCAGACACAGAAAGATAAAACGCACACACATTTACACAGACACATTCGAGGTTCTCACAGCCTCTCAGCCAGGAAGGCACACCAGGTGCAGTTTCTAACACAACAGAGCTGTCTGGCCCATAACCCAGAGTACTACTGATAAGGGGGCACCAGCACCAAGTTCTGGTACCGAGGGCAAGGTCAATTCTCCCTGTTAGAGCTTACAAAAACCTGTCTGTTCCCAGAGAAATAGAAATGGATGAATGATGAACCTTCGTTTAAAACCTACAGATGTCAAACAATTAAAGACATTATTAAGAGTAAAATATCAGTTTTTGCCCAACAGTTCGAAATCTGGGTGTAGTGATTGATGAACACCTGACCTTTAAAGATCATGTTGCCTCTGTTGCTCGTTCATGCCGCTTTGCGCTGTATAACATACGAAAGATCAGACCATACCTAACACAACATGCCACCCAGCTCCTGGTGTAATCTACTGTCATCTCCCGCCTCGATTACTGCAATGCCCTTCTAACTGGTCTTCCAGCCTGTACTGTGAGACCTCTTCAAATGGTCCAGAACGCAGCGGCGCGTCTGGTCTTCAATCAGCCAACAAGAGCACACGTCACCACTCTGTTCATTGAGCTCCACTGGCTACNGCTATGCAGACGACACCCAGCTCTATCTGTCATTTCCAGCGGACGACCACACTGTCTCTGCACGAATATAAAACTGTCTCTCTGACATATCAAAATGGATGAAATCCCACCATCTCCAACTCAACCTCTCTAAAACTGAACTACTTGTCATCCCAGCAAAACCATCCATACAGCACAATATCTCAATCCAAAATGACTTCTTATCTCTGGCTCCTTCAAAGACAGTTCGTGTTAGGTAATTTTATCTCCCATCCAGGATTACCTTAGGGAAAGTTCAACACGCAGGGGTTATATTAATCAGCTGATCAAAACCATATACCAATAATCGACCAACAATAAACAATTTAGACTTTCCAAAGTGGAGGAATGAAATACACACCACACAAGAGGTCTGACAATTCACTCTCGTCAGACCAAGTCATTCAAGAGTATTTACTGAGCAGACACAGAAAGATAAAACGCACACACATTTACACAGACACATTCGAGGTTCTCACAGCCTCTCAGCCAGGAAGGCACACCAGGTGCAGTTTCTAACACAACAGAGCTGTCTGGCCCATAACCCAGAGTACTACTGATAAGGGGCACCAGCACCAAGTTCTGGTACCGAGGGCAGGTCAATTCTCCCTGTTAGAGCTTACAAAAACCTGTCTGTTCCCAGAGAAATAGAAATGGATGAATGATGAACCTTCGTTTAAAACCTACAGATGTCAAACAATTGAAGACATTATTAAGAGTAAAATAATGCCCAACAGTTCGAAATCTGGGTGTAGTGATTGATGAACACCTGACCTTTAAAGATCATGTTGCCTCTGTTGCTCGTTCATGCCGCTTTGCGCTGTATAACATACGAAAGATCAGACCATACCTAACACAACATGCCACCCAGCTCCTGGTGCAATCTACTGTCATCTCCCGCCTCGATTACTGCAATGCCCTTCTAACTGGTCTTCCAGCCTGTACTGTGAGACCTCTTCAAATGGTCCAGAACGCAGCGGCGCGTCTGGTCTTCAATCAGCCAAAAGGAGCACACGTCACCACTCTGTTCATTGAGCTCCACTGGCTACTGCTAGTGGCACACATCAAGTTCAAATTGCTAACACTAGCATACAAAGTCCGAGATGGTACGGCTCCCATCTACCTGAATCCTCTTGCAAAGGCTTACTTCTCGGCCCGGCCGCTCCGGTCATCACACGATCGTCAGCTAGCAGTGCCTACACCACGCTCAGGACAATCCAGACTCTACTCATGCATCATTCCACTAATGTGGAATGACCTTCCAAGCACTACCAGAACAGGGGCTTCCTTGTCAATTTTCAAGAAACTCCTGAAGACCCTGCTCTTCAGAGAGCATCTTCTTAACTAGCTCCCTCCCTGCATCCGTCCCCCCTCTCTACTGTCCACTCCTTGTTCCCTCCTCTCCATGATTGATGTCAAGTTGTTATTGTTATTGATGTTGTTAGCTTCAAGGGCAAAATGCCGATTATCACTTGTAAGTCGCTTTGAACTAAAGCGTCTGCTAAATACATAAACTTAAACATATACAAACTAAAAAGTCTAGGTCTCAATACAGACCCTTGTGGGACTCCACATTCAATGTTCATTTTATCAGACACCTCACCAACAAACTGTACATACTGTCGTCTGTTATACAAGTAGCTACTTATCCATGTTAATGGTACTCCTCTCACGCCGTATGTGTGTAATTTTAAAATTTTAATAGAATGGTCTATGGTATCAAAAGCTTTTTTTAGGTCAATAAAAACGCCTATTGTAGATTTCTTATCAATCCCATCTGTAATTTCTTCCACTATTTCCAACAGTACCAACACTGTTGATCTGTTCAATCTAAAACCACTGACTCTCACTAAGTATTTTATGCTTATCAATAAATGCATCTAGGTTTTGTGCAAATACTTTTTAAATCACTTTTGAGAATTGTGAAAGAAAATACACAGGTCTATAATTAGTAAAACTATGTCTTCTGTTTTAAAAATTGGAATAATATTTGCAAATTGAAAGACTCCAGTCTGAAATGACAGATTAAAAATGTAATTTAAAGGCTTACTTATACAATCAATAATCTTTTTAACAATAGCCTTATCAATCCCATCACTATCAGTGGATGTTTTACTTTTGGTTTTGTTCACAATAGTTCTAATTTCAGTCTCACTTACATCTCCAAGATACATCAAGTGGTGCTCGCTGCAGAACCACAAAGGCAGAGCTGCACCAGACATGATAGCATTCTGGAACCAAAGAGGGTGTTATAGCTAATATCATCTAAAATGCAAGACTGAGGACGGAGTTGAGAAGTTAATTGAACAGTTTTTGTAAAGGTTCCATATAATTAAAAATCTAACTTTTGGAACTTTTTACCATGTTATATTGTCATTTCCTCATAAGAAACACGCCAAAGCCATTTTTGGCCTCATTCATGCATTTTCCTCCCATGTCAGCTTCAATTTGGTCTCCTTCCCCGAAGCGGATCTGGTCTTGGTTCTTAAATCTGGGTATTCTGTGAATTTTCTGACAAATTATTTCTGAAATGACTTCTACTGAGACACCACCGGAAAAACCATACATCCCATCTACAAAGACACACTGGATGGCACAATTACATGTAATGCCATTTGCTTTTTATCAGATGTGGTGGTGAAGTGGTTATGGAGGTAGGATGATGTGCAGTTTTGCGCAGGTTCGCCTCCCAGTAGCGGAAGTATTAGGTAGTTTATAACCCTTTTTCTTCTTTTCTAGCTACACCTGCCAGTACTATGTTTATAACAATTTATTGGTATACCATTTACAATATCATGACTAATGTGTTTGTTTTTTTATTTATTTGTTTATTTAGCCAGTGTGAGTCCATTTGTGAGCAGAGTTTCAACTAAAATGCTGTTTAGGAACGACCAAATTCAAAGAACTTTTAGAGACATAAATATTTTGCAGAAAATAAACATTACAACTAAAATATAAACAAATTAAATGTTTCAGCTGGCTAAATAGATTGCTTCCGACCCCACCGAGAGTCGAACCAGCATCAGCTGAGGGCAAAGTAAAACTTAAGGCAGATAATCTTGCCACTGGACTACCAGAAACCACAAATTTACAGGCATTAAATACTGAATACGACGCTTTTGTCAGAGCGGCTGTTTGCAGATATTTGCTAAAAGAAACCTTTTCATTTCAGGATATATTCAGGCTTTGTCATGTAGCAAGTTATATTTATCTTGTTTAATTGGAGCATAGAACATAGCATTAACAATTGTAAACTAGTAACAGCCGTAATTCATGTGGGTAAGGTTGGTTTGCGATATAGTTGAAAAACAAAAACAGAAGTCAGTGGGTTAGGCTGAGTTTGCGTGAATGGGCGGGGCTGACTCTGGTGCAGCTCCACCTTCTGGTGCAGCTCCGCCTTTGTAGTTCTGCAGCGAGCACCCTCTCAGATACATTGCTTGCAGCACTATACTGCTGCCTCCATTCCAATGA
This sequence comes from Nothobranchius kuhntae, assembly GCA_006942095.1. NCBI lineage: Eukaryota > Metazoa > Chordata > Actinopteri > Cyprinodontiformes > Nothobranchiidae > Nothobranchius > Nothobranchius kuhntae. Next base: position 1,025,166 of record SSNQ01034552.1, on the reverse strand, counting down.
TTTGTTGCTTGCTCCACATCATGTTTTTTTTATTGAATTAGCTGAATTAGGTCCTACAATAACAAAAAATGAATTCAATTCATTTGCTATGTCAGTTTTGTTTTCAATGACCTCATTGTCATCATTAACAAACTGCATGGGTAGGTCCGTGAATGTAGACCTATTACCAATGATATTGTTTATAATTTTCAAAGTCCCTTTAATATTACTTTGATTTTCTTTTAATTTGTATTATATTTTCTTTTAGTTTCTCTCAATATATTTGTCAATTTATTTTTGTATTTGATTACTGCTACTGCTGAATTCAAGTTTGATTTGCAGCATCTACTGTGGAAAAAGAATGTTTCTGCTAAAAATTGTGTCTCGAATATAATATAATATTCTCTGATGCAAAGAAGTCCTCAAAATTTAATTTGTCTCTAATGCAAAAAGCTGCTCATTTAGGATGCTGACAAACTCTCATACCCATTTTTTCCTTGGGAACTTCAGGAGTTGCTCTAAATCCTTTCTGTGCCCATTTTTAGGCCGACTGTAAGTCCATTATGATTCCCTTATCTCCTCGAATGGGGCTTGGGGAATAGTAGCGAGGCTGAGCAGGACGAGACAGAATAGGGTGTGTGAAATGATATAGGAAGTGATGACAGCAGGCGCAAAAAGAGGAGAAGGGAGGAAATAATAGCCCTCTTAACCCCTGTGTGATGGATGCTTTCACGCTATCATCTTTGGTTAATGACGGCTGTGTCTGTGAGATGTAAGTGCAGCTGTTACTGAGTGAGTATACAGACACCGCAGGTGAGCATTATTAGCCAAAGCAATGTTAAATCAGTAACAGCTGCCAGATTGATATAAATGCTATATTTTTATCACTTTCATTCAGACAGCTTTATTTTTATTTATTTTTTTGTTAAATTGATTTATTCTTCTCACAGTGGTTTCCTGCAAATGTCAGGCCAAGTTAAATCCCCAACAGGGTGTAAAACTAAATGAAAGCAATTCACTTCTGGGACTACTTACTGATTGCAGATTTGACAGCAGCCGTATAGAATGTATTGCTTTGTTGTGAACAACTTGAGAAAATTATTGTCAAACTCATTAAAAAAAAGGTCTAAAGATGGAACAATTTATGTGAAAAATTTTTCACTTTCTGACAAAAGAGTTGCAAACACTGTCATATTTTTCATATATGACAAAATAACACAGGTAAACCGAATTCACTTTTTTTTCAATACATTTGCAGTGGTCTCTAGTATAAAAAATGCTATCTGAGTTGAGCTCTTGGGCTCCTGTTTCAGGAAGTTACTCAGAGGAGGGGACAGCAGGGGTGTTTCTCAATGCCAAGGAACCTCGCCTTGATGTCTTGGCCCCGCCCCGTTTGCCTAGGACAGTGGTTCCCAAACTTATTTAGCTGCGCACCCTCTATCCTTCACACTAGGGGCGTAGCTATGGAACTACTTAATTATGCTTTAATCACTGAGTAGTAGAGTAGTATGGAACTAGGATTGGGACAATATTCAGCGTAACTTGTAACAAGTTTTGTGACTTCGAACATGTTTCATCACATGTAACTTTGGATTTGTAACTTGTAACTTTGGATTCGTAACTTGTAACTTTAGTTTTCTAATTTGTAATTCTCAATTCGTACTTGCATTTCTTGTTTTGTAACAGGAACGTTGTATTTTGTACATGTATTTTATATTTTGTAAAATCAAACTTTTATTTTGTACATTTACTACTCATTTTGTAACATCAAACATTCATTCAGAAACATGAAACTTTCGTTTTGTAACTAGCAGACTTCCAAATTGAAAAAATCAAGGTACAAGTTTGAAATCAAAACTCTCAAAACACACATTTCATTCTACAGGTACAAACCTCAAATCTACAGTGTTACGAATCTTTTTGTCTCGATTCTAGCGTCAGTGGGAGGAACTTGGGTGGAACCAATGAGAGCACGAGTCTTAGCTACCAATCACGTTTCTCGAATTCCTGTCCAATCATTGGGAGAGGAGGGCAGGGTTCTGTCAGAGCTGTAGAAAGAGAGTTACGACACTCCTTGAACTCGCCGACTCGCGGTGACGTGGTTCATGGAGCTCTCAGTTCCAAACATCCCACAGCGCCGTAAGTCAGTTTGAACGGCGTATGGTGGGACTAATCACAAAAATTTAATATAATCACATTTCCCTTGGCGATTTGTGGTAATTATTGAATAATATTATATATTATAATATATATTATGTCCTAATTCCTCCTCAAAGTAGCCTATTTATATTTTTCCGAGCATTTGTAGGAAGACAAACACCCGTGACTGTTCTACATTACAGGAACACGACAGTCCTAACACACTATAGAATGCATTTAGACCACATACATTACTATAATATACTATAGCAATAAATTTGATGTAGTAATGCAACACACTGCTCTAATATAAGCATATTTAATAACTAAGTCCTACAAGAAGCCCTAAACTCGAGTTGTAATATCCATTTTAAAGTGTTTATTGAAAGCTAGAATTCTGCTCCAGCTTACCTTGAAGAAAATATGTAGCTGTTTATGCTTTGAATGATGATCTATTATGTTCAGTAGAATACATTTTACAGTCATTACTTTATATTTTTATGTGAAGACAGTGCATGCATCTATAACCCAGTTTATCTGGCTTCTATAGCAACTAATTAAAAAGACATTTTCAATACAACTGTATGGTTCATCACAACAGATAAAGTGTGTTATTTGTGAAAAAATGAACACCAAACTTGTACAACATGTATAATAGCATGTTTAATAAAGCATTTTACCAACATTATGTTTAGTCATTATATATGCACAAATAAGCTGAATCAATAAATTTGAGCAATGTACTCAAGACCTAATGAAACCCTTTTGAATAACTTTATCTTGATTATTATTAAAATAAAATGTGTCCGTGGGTTAAAATTTGAAATGACTAATTTTATGGTTGGATAAAATTTTAAAATGTAATTTTACATCTCTATATTTTTGGTTTAGTTCAATATTTCTATATATACAAAAATAGTATTTTAATAATCCCTTTATAGGTTGAATATCTTACATGGTTGGCTGCCCTGCATATAGCAATCGGTCTGAGGGAGGAATCAGAATTATGGCTTACCCAAAGATGCAGAGAGAAGAAGAAAATGGTTGGCTCAAGTCAGCAGGAGCAACTTCACCATGACCGGAGATCACAATAACAAAAAGCTGTGTGCAGTGAGTTTAATGTGCACTCTCAAATGTTTTCTATCAAGGCTCTACATGTTTTGCTCTCAACTGCACAAGGCTGTTATTAAACTGTTAAATGTGGCAGGAAATAAACTAATACACCACTCTACAGGCACATTTTGAAGAGGGACAGTTTAATAAGACTAGGCAAGGCAAGGTGAGACTCAGGGCTGATGCTGTGTTTGTTCATCGCCCTGAACCAAGGAGGAGGAAGGATCCCGCAGTGAGAAGTACAGCAGAACCACTGCATGTTGATTCACTGACCAGTGACCACACATATTGTACTCAAGTAAACTGTGGTACCAATCTTTTGAAATATTAGACATTTGAATTTATTTTATTTTAAAACGATTCTTTATTCTAACAGTGCCATTATAATTTCAGAGAATGAGGAAAGCCGCAGCAGTAGTGAGGCAAATGAGATGAGGGAAAGTGAGGGAGGGGGGGCATCCCAGGAAGCCATGAGGAGCTGGCGTCAGGGCCAGGAGGAGACAGGAACAGGCGATGCAACCAGGGAACCCAGCTGGAAAACCTAAGGGAGGAAACAGAAAGTCAAAAAGGCATGAAAAAACACAAGAGGCATTAAACTGAGTAAACAGACAATCAAAAAGGCCGTACAGCTGTTTTTCAGTGGGTTCAACAGGCTACAGGTTTCTTCAGGACATGAGTATCCCTCTGCCTGATGTTAGAACCCTGCAAAGACAAATGCAGCCCGTTAAACTGGAACCAGGTGTGTTAGGAGAGGTTTCTGACATGCTCAGTTTGAAGGTTAAAAATCTGACAGAGATGGAAAGAGAGTGTGTGCTTACTGTGGATGAGATGGCAATCACTCCAGGCGTGCATCACTCCATCACAGACCCAACTGGGTTTTGCCACCACCGTTGTTCCTGGTCAGCTCTCCGCTCAGCCACTATGAAAACATGAAGATGGACACACAACACAGTTTAACCTTTAATGGTTACATAAGATCTTAGTAACTCTTTGACATTTATTTATTGATAGTTGTGTTATAAATTCTTATTTCTTGTCATTCCTTAATAACAAAATTGCAAATGCTAATATTATAAAGCAAGTGGAAATGAGCAGTTTTATGCAAAATGTCTAATTTTTAAAAGTTATTGTTCGACTACTATTCTTGAAATATCTTAATTCTATTCTTATTACTTGAGTACACAAAACAGAACAACATATCTTCTTATGTTCGTTATCCTGTTTGTCTCATGCTTCAGCAGTTTGTTGCAGTCAGTGTTATTAACTGAAAAATATTAAATAATTACTTGTCTTCACAATCACATTTTCTTTATTATTGGACTCCATTTGTGCTTCCATTTCTGATGCATGTTCGTGTTGATACAGCAACCAGCAACGTATTGTACAAATATTCCCAAATAAAACTAATAATGTAAAAAGTTTATAACCTATTTCAAAGTGTGGGGAATACTTTTAAAACGTAGAATCAAACAAACCGAAATAAACCCGTCTACAGCTCGTCAAGCTTGTCTAAACCCTCCTGCTCACAACCCCCGACACGCCTGAAGCAAATAAACTTTCAGACAACTGTAACAAAATACCTGTTCTTACTGAGCTATAACCCGCAGCTAATGGGCTTCCATCGTGTTCATTTACTGAGTAGCTGATTCTGGATCGATATGCTAATTTTAGCTATTTTGCGGGTTTGTTTTTTCCTCGTTTCAAAGACTGAAGGACGCGACTCAGCGTCCGTTACAGAAACACAGCTGCACACAGTTAGCTCATTAAAGGTTATCTAGCTAAAACTGGGAACATAAAATATTGTCGTTGGCTTATTTTGGTACGAAGCGGTTAGCTAACGCTTCACAACGCAACAAAATGATGACATTTCATCAACTTACCAGAGAAAATCCTTCCGAAACACCGAAAATGAACTGCAGTCAATGCAGCAGCGGGGCTGTTTGGAACTATTCGAAGCTACATGAACCACGTGACTTCCCCATTCCATAGGAGTCTATTGGAGCATCGTAACTCTCTACAGCTCTGACAAAACCCTGCCCTCCTCTCCCAATGATTGGACAGGAATTCGAGAAACGTGATTGGTAGCTAAGACTCGTGCTCTCATTGGTTCCACCCAAGTTCTTCCCACTGACGCTAGAATCGAGACAAAAAGATTCGTAACACTGTAGATTTGAGGTTTGTACCTGTAGAATGAAATGTGTGTTTTGAGAGTTTTGATTTCAAACTTGTACCTTGATTTTTTCAATTTGGAAGTCTGCTAGTTACAAAACGAAAGTTTCATGTTTCTGAATGAATGTTTGATGTTACAAAATGAGTAGTAAATGTACAAAATAAAAGTTTGATTTTACAAAATAAAAAATACATGTACAAAATACAATGTTCCTGTTATAAAACAAGAAATGCAAGTACGAATTGAGAATTACAAGTTAGAAAACTAAAGTTACAAGTTACGAATCCAAAGTTACAAGTTACGAATCCAAAGTTACAAGTTATGAATTCAAAGTTACTTGTGATGAAACATGTTCGAAGTTACAAAACTTGGTACAAGTTACGCTGAATATTGTCCCAATCCTAGTTCCATAGCATAGGAGCTGACAGCCTGTGCACAGCCCTGTGAGAGGCTGAACAGATGATTTTGTCACTGAGTCTCGTTAGGTGTCATTTCAGCCAAAAATTTTTGAATCACTCACTCCTGCATGCGGTCTTCTGCACCCATGGGGCCGTGGTTCTGCTGGAGTGCGTCTGTGACATGACAGATTCGCTCCCGCAGCTTTTCAGCGTGCTGTCAATAGCGAGGTGCGTTGAGAATGGTGTCCCAGTGTCAGTCAGATATTGCTCAGATGCTCTCACCATTGGAAAAAACGAAAAAAATCTTGGTATTGACAGTGCACTTTACGAAGCAATCAGTGCGCGGCTGTGGGTCACAGGCCAGTTTGAGAGCATGTGGGCGGATATGTATTTTTTTTGCTCATAACCAAAAGTGGAATACAAATTAACTTATTTCATTTATTTACGGACACTTTTTTAGGTCCGTTTCTGGCTATGCTACTGCCCCACACCTTAACAAAATGTGCCATGTCCGTATGGTGGCGCAGTTGTTAGCACTGTTGCCTCGCAGCACGAAGGTCGCAGTTTCGAAACTCGGCTGCGACCTTTCTGCGTGAAGTTGCGTGTTCTCCCCATGCATCCGTGGATTTCCACCGGGTACTCCGGTTTCCCCCCACAGATCACAACATGCCCTATAGGTTATAAATTATAAGTCGCTTTGGATAAAAGCGTCTGCCAAATAAATAAAATAAAATGAAAATGCCACAAGCATTTTTGTTAGCGTTGAACGGCAGTTGAAATTTATTTATATTAAAGGCAGCATGCTTAATCATGCTCAAATGAACAAAAAACACATAAAATGATCATAAACACAACAATGCGCTCTTGCATTTGAGTTAATCTGAAACACTGTAACAAAGTTATGCAATATCTTACACTTTTAAGAGCAAAGAATGATAGATGACAGGCAGGATCAAAGGCAGGAACTTCAGGGAAAATAAAATATTTTGAGCTGCGTTGAACAAAAAGTGCAGCAAATTTAAATGACCGTGGAGTTAACGACACAGGTTATGGAAATATTAGGATGCCAATAATTTGAATTAAATCGCAATTAAGTTACACACAAAAAAACAAAATAGCATGGCTCAGGAACTGGTTAAAAAAAACAAAAATAAAACTGGATCCTGAGGATGTTCAAGCGCAGTGTCGGTGGCTCAGCCTGCAGCAAGTTAAAGAAAGACAAAGAGGGGAGGGGTGAATATCTCCAGTATATTCGTAGCAATAATATCAATACCATTTGGCCAAATACTTACCCATATTAATGTGACGGGTGGGCCTGCATCTTCGCACAAGGCTCTCCAATGTTTGGCACAATTAAAGACAGTTTAAGCCTCAAATCTTTCTCAACAGCATTCAGTCTTTGCCGATGTTTAGTCTTAACTGCTGTCGGAGCAGAGAAACCAGCCTCGCATGGTAGGTTGTAGCAAAGGGGATCAAAACTCTCAAGGCTCGCTTTGCCAGGACTGTATATGATGGCATCAGCTCAGTCCAAAAATCCACAAGTGGCTTTCGTTTGAACTGCAACTGCAGTGTGCCATCAGATGACAGCTCGATCAGCTGTTCCTGCTCCTGAAATGACAGCTGTGTGACCAGGAGGGAAACTTCAAATGGGTTGCAAATCCACGCTTGGGATGTGTCGATGGATGGAAAGTATTTCTGTAGCTGTTCAGCGAGTTGCTGGAGGTGTTCAATTATGAGACTTTTCAAATGCACACCCAGGAGCACGCCATTTTCCAGCAAGAACTCGTGAAGCTCCTCCTTGAACCGTCACCTTATTGTGGTGGAGGAGTTTGAGTGCCCTAATGATCCTAGGAGCTATGTTGTCTGGGGCACTTTGTGCCCCTGGTAGGGTCTCCCATGACAAATTGGTCTTAGGTGAAGGGTGAGACAAAGAACGGTTCAGAGGATCTTTCATGGATGTAAATTCAAAGAGTCGGAGTACCCGGCCCAGAGGGTTACCGGGGTCCCACCCTGGAGCCTGGGGGTTGGGGCCCATGAACGAACACCTGGTGGCCGTGCTTTTGCCCTTGGGGCCCGGCCGGGCCCAGCCCGAACCGGATACATGGGCTCGTCCAACTGTGGACCCACCACCCGCAGGAGGAACATGAAGGGTCCGGTGCAGTGTGGATCGGGTGGCAGAACAAGGCGGGAGCCTTGGCGGTCCGATCCCCGGACAAGGAAACTGGTTTTTGGGACAAGAAACATCACCTTGCTGGTGGGGAAGGAGCAGGAGCTTGTGGCAGAGGTTGAGTGGTACCGGCTGGATGTAGTCGGACTCACCTCAACACATAGCATTGGCTCTAGAACCCAAGTCCTTGAGAGGGGGTGGACACTCTCCTTTGCTGGAGTTGCTCCGGGTGAGAGGCGGAGGGCTGGGGTTGGCTTTTTGTTAGCACCAAGACTCTCTAACTGTGTGTTGGGGTTTACCCCGGGGGACGAGAAGGTAGCTTCCCTGCGCCTCCAGGTCGGGGAACGAGTCCTGACTGTTGTTTGTGCTTATGGACCAAATATCAGTTCAGAGTACCCACCCTTTTTGGAGTCCCTGGGACGAGTGCTAGATAGTGCTCCATAAGGGGACTCCATTATCCTGCTGGGGGACTTCAATGCTCACGTGGGCAATGACAGCTTGACCTGGAGGGGTGTGATTGGGAGAAATGGCCCACCTGGTCTGAACTTGAGTGGTGTTTCGTTATTGGACTTGTGTGCAAGCCGCAGTTTGGCCATAACGAACACCATGTTCGAACATAAGGATGCCCATCAGTACACTTGCTACCAGGGCAGCCTAGGTCGCAGGTCGATGATAGACTTTGTAGTCGTATTATCTGACCTGTGGCCATATGTTTTGGACACCCGAGTGAAGAGAGGAGCGGAGCTGTGAACTGATCACACCTGGTGGTGAGTTGGATCAGATGGCAGGGGAAGATGCCGCGTAGACCTGGCAGACCCAAACGCATAGTGAGGGTCTGCTGGGAACGCCTGGCAGAAGAACCTGTCAAGACGGTCTTCAACTCCCACCTCCGGCAGAGCTTTGGCCGCATCCCGAGAGCAGTGGGGGACATTGACTCAGAGTGGGTCTTGTTCCACTCTGCGATTGTTGAGGCGGCTGTTGCTAGCTGTGGTCGCAAGGTGGCTGGTGCCAGTCGTGGTGGCAACCCCCGTACCCGCTGGTGGACACCAGAGGTTCAGGGAGCCATCAGGCTAAAGAAGGATGCCAACAGGGTGTGGCTGGTCTCTGGGTCTCCGGAGGCAGCAGACAGGTACTGGATAGCCAAGCGGGGTGCAGCAGTGGCAGTTGCCAAGGCAAAAATCTCGGGCGTGGGAGGAGTTTGGTGAGGCCATAGAGAAAGACTATCGATCGGCTCCAAAGAGGTTCTGGCAAACTGTCCGGCGCCTCAGGAGAGGAAGGCAGCAACTCGCTCACACTGTTTACAGTGGGGATGGGGAGCTGCTGACGTCAACTGGGGCTATAGTCGGACGGCGGAAGGAATACTTTGAGGAGCTCCTCAATCCCACCTACGCGCATTCTGAGGAGGAACTAGAGCTGGGAGACCTGGGGATGAACTGTCTAATCTCGGGGGCAGAAGTTGCTGAGGTAGTCAAACAACTACACAGCGGCGGAGCCCCAGGGGTGGATGAGATTTGTCCTGGGTATCTCAAGGCTATGGCTGTTGTAGGGCCGTGGTTGACACGTCTCTGCAACATTGCGTGATCATCGGGGGCAGTTCCTGTGGAGTGGCAGACCGGGGTGGTGGTCCCCATATTTAAGAAGGGTGACCTGAGGGTGTGTTCCAACTATAGGGGGATCACACTCCTCAGCCTCCCTGGAAAGGTCTACTCCAAGGTGCTGGAGAGGAGGGTCAGATCAATAGTTGAATCTCAGATTGAGGAGGAGCAATGTGGTTTTTGTCCTGGCCGTGGAACTGTGGACCAGCTCTATATCCTTGCAAGGGTGATGGAGGGGGCATGGGAGTTTGCCCAACCAATCCACATGTGTTTTGTGGATTTGGAGAAGGCTTATGACCGTGTGCCCAGGGGCATCCTGTGGGGGACGCTCCAGGAGTATGGGGTGGGTGGCTTTCTGTTAAGGGCCATTCAGTCCCTTTACTAGAGGAGCGTGAGTTAGGTCCGCATAGTCGGTAGTAAGTCTGACCTGTTCCCGGTGAGGGTTGGACTCCACCAGGGCTGCCCTTTGTCACTGGTTCTGTTCATTACCTTTATGGACAGAATTTCTAAGTGCAGCCGTGGTGTGGAGTATGTCGAGTTTTGTGGCAGGAGAATCTCGTCTCTGCTTTTTGCGGATGATGTGGTCCTCCTAGCTTCATCCAGCTCTGACCTTCAGCTCTTGCTGGGTAGGTTCACGGCTGAGTGCGAAGCGGCTGGGATGAGGATCAGCACCTCCAAACCTGAGACCATGGTTCTCGACAGGAAAAGGGTAGCTTGCCAACTCCGGGTCGGGGGAGAAATTAAGCATCTCGGTGTCTTGTTAACAAGTGAGGTTAGGAGGGATCGGGAGATTGACAGGCGGATTGGTTCAGAATCTGCAGTGATGCGGACGCTGAGCCGATCTGTTGTGGTGAAGAGGGAGCTGAGCCAGAAAGCCAGGTTCTCGATTTACCAGTCGATCTACGTCCCAATTCTCACCTATGGTCATGAGCTTTGGGTAATGACCGAAAGAATGAGATTGCGGATACAAGCGGCTAAAATGAGTTTCCTCCGTAGGGTGGCCGGGCTCAGCCTTAGAGATAAGGTGAGGAGCTCGGACATTCGGGAGGGACTCAGAGTAGAGCCGCTGCTCCTCCGGATCGAAAGGAGTCAGTTGAGATGGTTTGGGCATCTGTTCAGGATGCCTCCTGGACGCTTCCCTGGCAAGGTGTTTCAGGCATGTCCTGCCGGCAGGAGGCCCCCGGGTCGACCCAGGACACGTTGGAGAGGTTAAATCTCCAATCTGGTCCGGGAACGCCTTGGGGTCCTGCCGGAGGAGCTGGTGGAGGTGGCCGGGGAGAGGACGATCTGGAGCTCCCTAGTTGGGATGCTGCCCCTACAACCCGGACCAGGACAAGCGGAGGAAGACGATGACGACGAACTCGTGAAGCGTAGGGAAACACAGGAGTGTGTACCCACTCACACTGCTTGCCCGGAACCGGAGCATCTTCATCATAGCTTCAATCTTATCTTGTGTGTTGAACAGGGTAACATTGACTCCCTGCAGACTTAGATTAAGTTCATTCAGAGCAGAAAATATGTCCGCCAGATAGGCGAGCCTCTTCAGAAAGTCTTCGTCATTCAGGCTCAAAAAACTGCTGAAGCTCGTCTCGCAACTCAAAAAGCCTCGTTAAGACTTTGCCACGGGACAACCAGCGCACTTCAGTGTGCAGCAGCAATGCTTTGTGTTCGCTGCCCATCTCAATGTATAACAGCGTGAACAGTCTTGAATTTAGCGGGCGAGCTTTAATGAAGCTCACCAGTTTTACAGAATCATTCAGGACTCTGAGTAGATCAGCTGGCATCTTTTTGGCTGCCAAGGCCTCCCTGTGAACGCTACAGTATAACCACTGAATGGTTGGACATATTTTCCTGATATGAGCTATACGCCCTGTGTGCTTCCCCGTCATTGATTTTGCCCCGTCAGTGCAAATGCCCACGCAGCAAGTCCAGTCGATCCCGTTGGTCCTCATAAACACATCCATTAAATTGAAGATTTCCTCTCCTGTTGTTCGGGTGGCAAGGGGTCGGCAGAACAAAATATCTTCTTGCACCGTGCCTTCAAAAATGTAATGGACATATACCAGAAGATTGGCCAGATTTGTCACATCTGTAGACTCGTCTACTTGCAGCGAGTAAAACTCGCTTTCTTTCACCTGGCTGACTAATGTAGCCAGGATGTCCTCTGACAGTGCATCAATGCAGCGCGACACAGTGTTATTGGATACTGGAATCGTGTCTAACTTTTTAGCTTCTTTCTCTCCAATCATGCATCACACCATCTCTTTGGCAGCTGGCAAGCACACATCTTCAGCAAGTGTGTGAGGCAGCCCGTTTCTCGCTATTCTGTAGCTGAGAAGATATGAAGCCTGTAATGCCTCTTTTCTAGACCCAACATATGAATGAAACTGCAGTTTTTGCTGCTTTTTAACTCCTCCAGTTTTGATTTAAAAAATGTAAAGTGTTTTTGAATTACATTACTGTAGCATGCTTTGTGTGAAGGTGCCGACATAGATAAGGTTTCATGCAACTGTTTGCTAGAACCTCGCTGCACACCACGCACTGCGGCTTTGGGCAATCTGCATCACCAATCCAAGTGAAGCCCAGACCTAGATCATTTTCGTCATATTTCCTTCTTGTTTTCCCCATCTGGTGTTCACCCTCATCACCTCTTTTGCCTTGCTGCCATCTTCTCTTCTTTGCGGTTTCCTTCCGCTAATCATTTTTTGACTACCGCTGGTTTTTTTTCCCTGCCGGATCCGTAGCAATTCACTCATCTGTTGCCTGTGATTCACAACTCTCTCTTGGTTCCTCTCCTCCGTTATCACAAACTTTGACTTTCAAATTTTCTTCTGACAGTTTCCCTGATTTCAGCCAATTGAGCATATTTGAAAAAATGACATAGAGGCTACAAGCTAGGTGCGCAAATGCAGTGTGTAGTAGAAAAGAAGAAAAGTTCTTTTTCTATGATTCATTTTAAGATGAAGTGCATTTTGAATAGAAATATTAATTTCAATCATTTTAATTATTTTAAGTATTACAAAGGAATTATTATTTTTTGTTTATTTACACATTTTTACTTTGAAGGGGAAAAACACTAATTTGAGGCCATTACACTTTTCACCTCGTGCACCTCCTAGCGGCAGGGGTGCGCGCACCACACTTAGGGAATCCCTGGCCTCGGAGATACGTCATCAGCAGCTGCCAAGACGTGTTCCAATGTTCATCTTCTACTAAGGCGTGTGTTTTCTGTTTGTTGGCCGTTTAGCTAGCTGAGCAAGGATACACGGGAGGTGTCTTGTAGCCTAGCCTTGGTCAAAAATTACCCAGAATACAGAATTTTCAAAAGGATGACGGATCAGAAGCTGGCAGATACTTCAGGGGAAAATTCAAGTTTAAAAGTAAGACAACTAATTTAAAATGTTTTTTTGTAGATCTAAAGAAGTCATCTATGGATGGTTAGTTGCTTATTAGTTGCAGCTTTGGTTGCTAGCGGGTAGTAACTCGCTTAAATATTTAATTTAACAAACATATACACAATTTAAAAAGTAAAAGGCTCGTTACATATTTCTTTTCAAACTAATACGTATAAAATTTAACGTTATCACCCGTGTCACATGACATTACGTGTCCGCCGGTTTCAGTGTAAAATCCCGAGTTATTTTCAATATAAAAAACAACGTTGTGATATTATATACAACTTTCGTCAGCACGTGTGACTGAACAGCATGGATGATGAGGCTTTAATCCTGGCAGTGGAGGGCCACAGCACACTGTATGACATCAGAAATCCTTTTTATAAAGACAACATGAAGAAGGAGAAGGCTTGGATTAAAATTTCGAAGATTGTTGGGATGGAAGGTGAGATTTGAAAAGTTGTTATACAAAAAGGTATTTGAAAGCATAAAACATAGCGAAAAGTACCCTTGTGATACTTTCATAAAGAAATCGCACATGAGCCTAAAGTAAAGTAGGTTATTATGTTAGAAACTGTATATTCATTTAACAGAAATTATTTTGTAGATCTGTGGAGTATTTAAATTATGTGAATTGTGTAATTTCACCTCTTTGACTTCACCGACCTAAATAAAAACATTATTGCAATTACAGTTTTGTTGAAAGCACTCTGGGTGAGAGGTGAAGTGCCTATTCTGTGTTTTATATGATAATTGTCTTGGGTGAGGGGTATCCTTGGAAAGGGCCACCACACCTTTATATCTCATGGAGGTCACATGACAACTATGTTGTACAATAGAAAACGTTTTCTTATAATTAAAGTACTGACTTCCAGACAGTAGTGGTGCTTGTATTGTGACATGTTTGCCATCAATAGCTCCTAGGCAGTTAGGAAAGTTCCATTTCTCCCAGAAGCCTTTTGCCACTCCCTTCCATGTCTCCTCCGTTGGAATGGGTAGAACCCTCTCCATCAGGATTTTTTTGATTGCAGCACACACCATGTGGACTGACTGTGAAACAGTGCTTATTCCCAGCCGATAGAAGAAGAAGAAGAAAGTATCATTTCTATAGCCCCTCTCAAGATAAAAATCACGAGGCGCTTAAAAGCTAAAAGCTATGCTAACCAGTGAGTCCCCAGAGGCCAGGTACCTGTGAAGAGAAAAAAGAAAAAGATTAATTGTTTGTCAAATTATGTTAATGTTTGTGTGTCCTCGGTCTTGTAGTTGAGATCTGCAAGGCAAGATGGAAAACACTGCGGGATTCTTTAGTTAAAAAC
>SSNQ01034552.1:982146-1002566 GCA_006942095.1 Nothobranchius kuhntae | reverse complement strand
GTCAAAATATACAGAGCAAGGGTTTCAAATGTACAACAAAGGTATGTTACCTGTGCTTAATGTGGTCACTCTAACATTTTGTTATTCAGAATAATTATTTATAGCCTTTAAAGATTAGTGTAAATCAGAGGTGTCCAATCCTGGTCCTGGAGGGCCAGTATCCAGCAGGTTTTGTGGCTTCTACCCTCCAAAACTCTTGATTCAGAGGTTGAATCACCTGTGCAGCAGCCCATCAAGTTCTGCAGAAGCCTGCTGATTGAAATCAGGTGTGTTGAAGCAGAGTTAAATGTAAAACCTGCTGGATACCGGCCCTCCAGGACCAGGATTGGGCATCCCTGGTGTAGATCATAAAATAGATTAGAATAGAACAGAAAAAACATGTATAGTGCCTCTGTGAGGAAATTGATTTAGACCAAATGGGTACTAAAGTTATTGTTGAAAATGCCATGTTGGTATTCTATATTGTTAATAGAATTATTAAGATTTATTTGGTTAAATTGTAAACTTTATATTGTGATGTATGATGTGTAATTCTGCTCATTTAAAGAGTAGAGAAGTAAAAAATGTAGTAGGAAAATGGGGTGGGATTAAATAAATTCTCTTCTTCCCACTACCTTTCAGACAACTGTATTTACATTGATTGTTTTGATCTCACAGTTTTGTAAATGCTTCAACATTGTGTATGACTTTTTTGTAGTTCATGTGTTTTGTCTGAAATAAATAAATTAGGGATGTCCTGATCCAATCACATGCTCGTAAATCGGCCCCGATCACATGCTTTCAGACTCGATTGGGACTCGGGCTTTACTTCCCGATCCAAGCCCCGATCCGTACTTGGATATTGGGTTCAAATGACAGGAGAGCAACTTGGATCTCCTTAAAGGTTGTCAGACTCCCCTGATGCCCTTAACTTGCACACCCAGAAGGAGCACAAAAGAGATCCAGTTTCTACCGATATTATATTATTTTTATGGACTCAGAGTAGCGGGATTCTTTTGAGCAGAGATGCAGAGAGCAGCAGGCAGACCGCTGATTATTCATGAACTCCAGCTGCGTTCTGCACACGGCCACAATAACATTTTCTAAGTTTCTAAGTGGTGTCACCAAAAAATATAACACACAGTCATTTGTGTCCGTTCATTTTCTCTCTGGTAAGTTCTGTCTGTATTTGAGCATGACGTGTGGATGTGCTCGTCACTGGCGCAGCCGGGCAGCGCAGGGCACATTCCGCTTTTTTTGCGGTCAATAGATCATTTTGATCTGCTAGTTAAAAAGTTACTTGTGAGGTGAAAAAGAAGGAAGCAGGCAGGAGTTTTTCTGGAGGACTGGGGGGATGCAGGAAGATCAGAGACAGACAGGACAGGAAGATAGGAAAATAAAAACCAAGAAAACAAAACAAAGTTCTTAAAAAAATTAAATGTAGGTAGATTTATCCCACTCCACGTTTGTACCTGTATAAAGCAATAACTTATCAGCATGTAGTATTTATATAGTTGATACAATTCAGATCGTCTTCAAAACTCCGTCCCATGCCCAGGGACGTACCTAAGCGTTTTGGGGGCCGAGGGAAAATAGACCCCTGCCAGGTATTTTAAGTTGAAGTGCTATCTGTTTTAAATCAGACTTTTTATATTTGCAATAAAGTCCAAAAGTGAAGAATTTATCTTATCTATTACTTAATTGTTCAAGCTACCTCACAGAAGTGATCTGTTGTTAAAAATAAAAATAAAAAGGTAATTAAATTTTAAAAAAGGAACATTCTGGAACTGTTTCTTCTTTTTCTTTATTTATTTTTCATGTATCGAAAGTATCGGATCGGGACTCGGTATCGGCAGATTCTCAAAATCAAATGACTCGGACTCGAGGGCAAAAAACCCTGATCAGGCCATCCCTAAAATGAGTCATTCATTCATTCATTCATTCATTCATCCTTTCATTGTTTAAGGACCCCATGTCTGACATTGCTTCTCAAAAGCAGATCTTATGAGAATATTTTTCCTCTGTGCAGTGATTCCAAAGTAATCTGCCCTGATCATTTGAAGGCATGGTGCTTTAGCTTGTTCACTTGGTTTTTAAAAAACTCATATATGCACAAAACGAATAAGGCCTAATTCACCAGCAACAAAGTAGTAGAGCTTTGGAGCACCTTTCGGAAAGGCAAACACAAGCTGACAGGACACTTCCCTTAGGAGTAAGATCCAACAAGTATGCGGAAATTGTTTTAAAATGTTGAGTTTTACAGTTTACTTAAGGAAACATGTATACTTTTTTTTGAGAACTTTTTATTTTACAGTTTACATTTTTTGTCAATAACACCAACCTATACAGTGAAGAAAAAAAAAGAACCACTGAGGCTATTATTCTTCTATTATCTGCTTTATTAGTTCCCATAATTTTTTTAAATTTCCTAGTCTAAGTCGTATCTTTGCGGTGATTTGTTCCATTTCATAAACGTGTCTTAACTCTCTCTCTCTCTCCATTGAGTCACGTTTAGGGAATTTGTGTTCAACCACAAAACCGTAATACACTTTCTGGCAATCATAAGTAATATTCTAATTAAGTGTGAGTTATTTCTCTGTGTTAGCTTTTTGGGTAGAATTCCCAGTATAAATCGTTTTAGCGTAAATTGTAATTCCACCTGTAGGACTCTTTTAATCTATTTTCGGACCTCTTCCCAGAAAGGTATGACCTTTGGGCACTCCCAAAATACATGCGTAAAGTCTCCCACTCATCCACACTTTCTCCAACATCCCTTTGAAGTATTAGCAGATCTAGATATAACCAACACATTCTCACTCCCAGCGCGTCAAAAACAAGCGCTTGGTCAGCAACCCTCCGCCTCAGACCCCTGACGCCAAAAGTGCCCTTTTTCGTTACTTATGTGCGAAAAAGTTTTTTTTTTCCCTTTTCTAACTGCAGATCCCAATGCAGCGTAAAACTGATGTGATGGGTTATCCGCTGATGCGGCACCGAACCAGCTAATTTAACCGCACCTAAACCTTAACGTTTCGCTATTTATAACCTTCCCCTCACCCTCATCCTAACCTTAACCCTCTTGCTACCTAAAACGTTACTCTCACTGTGATCAAGCATTTGTTTCCCATGCATTCTGACTGTGAATTTTCGTATTTGCCGCCCAAGGGGAACGTTAGAACATACCATCTGGCGAGGGGGAGGTTACAAATACCCTCTGCTTTTAACCTCCACCTTGGTAGTTGAAACCTCCCCCTCGCGTTGGCTCGGTCCAAACCCAAACAATGACGAGGCGGCTCCCGCTGTTCACTTCATAGAGCTGGCTTTTAGAGCGACCGACACATCACTAACGTGTTAGCTAGCAAGATGGTTAAGGTTAGGATAGGGGTGAGGGGAAGGTTAAATAACAAGAGTATAAGGTTAGGGTGAGGTAACATGAGCTTGTTTGGTGCCCTGGCTGTGGACATCCCGTCGCGTCAGTGTAACCCCAAAATTCCACTATTTCCGCTCTGCCCCCGCTTTCCGCTGCCGCTCGCTTCCGAACTCAAATTATACTGTACCCGCTCTACAACGGCTCCGCTCCGATGTGGAGAACTGAGGTGCGCAAACAGGCATGTGCGGGATTTTCAAGACCTTGCGATACAGTCCGAGCAATAAACGCGGAAGTTAGATCCAAACACCCGTTGTGTGGGAGAAGATTCGAAATGAACTGTTTAATCTGCCCATCATTTGTGTTGAGAGATCAGCAGTGTTTGGATCAACAAAGGGTGACTACTTTGATAGTGGAAACTGTATTTATGGCTTATTTTTGTGCATTTAAAGTTCAGCCGCCATTGATAGTTGTTAAACCTGTGCAAATGAAACAAAAAACGCTTTTTGTTATCGATTTATTGTGAAATAACGGAAGTTGTGCTTACTCCCTTTCCTGTTGGGCGGTTGTGATTTCTGTCCATTGACTGCGGAGGTGCTCCGGCATCCGGCAAAAATAGAATTGATCCTATTTTTGCCGGATGGCAGAACGGCGGGCGGCGCAGTGCACCACACGGCCGCAGTAGTGGAACAGCTCTGATTGACTACAACGGGACCGTTTTTGCTGAGGAGTTCGTGCCGGAGCGGAGCGGAGACAGTGGAATTTTGGGGTAACGCTGCATTGGGATCTGCAGTCAGAAAAGGGAAAAAACACTTTTTGCACATAAGTAACGAAAAAGGGCACTTTTGGCATCAGGGGTCTGAGGCGGAGGGTGGCTGACCAAGCGTTTGTTTTTGACAACTGGCAGTGAGAATATGTTGATATAACAAGTGGGGACTTTTTTTTTTTGCATCAGCCACATGCATTGTCTCCAGCTTATAAAAAATTCAATAGTACAATTAGAATCCAGTATATAGTCACTCAGTGCCTCCTCTTTTTCTCCAACACAATATTTACAGTCTGTTTCTCTGGAATGCCAGTGAATTGTAACAACTTTATCTGCAGCAACAAAGAGACAGCATGCAGCTGACAGGAGAAAACTCTTAGAAAACATTTGTCAGAGAATATTAACAGAGTATTTTCAGAAACTCTGGAGAAATAAGAAGCACAAAGCATCCATTTTACATAAGCTGACATTTTATTCCACCGCACAAACATAATCAAACACAAAAGCCCCCTGAGACTGAGTGCTCCAACAATATATTCAAGGAGAAACCAAATGTTTGAGAACACCGTCATGTAAACACACCGTGGCACAATAATGAAGCACTTCCTTCAGGAAACACATTCAGCATTTGAAGTGTGTATACACACTTAAACCGGAGACTCTGCTAGAGCTTTATAGGTGATAAGCTCATACATGTAGCCCAACACAGCCAGTTTACAGCACTGTCACAAAGGGAGTGATTACTGGTCTTAAAGGCAGGTGGAAGGAAGATGAACTAGATCTCAACAGCCAGGATGGTTATCCCGGAGAGCTGCTTGATTTATCTAGGTTCTGGGTTAACATCCCATCTAAATCAGGACTTTAAGCTTTAGATCTTTTCTTCTTCTTTACATCTTATTTTAATTGAAACTTTGTGGTTTTATTCATATTCTTGTGCCAAATACATTTTCTATTTCTGGGCTTTAACATCGTCCAAAATGCCTGAAACTTTGCAAGCACAGTAAAAGTTAGAGCAGGGGCATCCAAACTTTTAAAGACAAGTGAAAACATCCTAGAAAACATTTCTGACATGTTCAAGTCCATCCTTCGCCACCTGGTTGCACATCAGACTGTCGAGATTGAATAAAATGAAACTTTGGTGTTTTAATGTCTTGACCCAGGGTGCACTTTCTGTGCTATGATGACAGTGTCAGTTTTTGCTCTAGCTTACTGGGTGGAAATGCCCATCTGCCAGATTGTGCTCTGTGTGTATTAAAGCTAGAGAAGCACAAGTTTTATGGAACAAACTTGTTATGAAGGATCCTGAGGGAAGTACTGATGTTTCTGTGTCTCTGTTAGTGTCTCATACTCTTTATAATAATGACGTCAGCATGATTTTTTTCTTGTTTATAGGTGTGTCCATCTGAATGTCTAGATGAACATACTGCCCTTCCTGCTGCTGGGGTTGTGTGTGTGTGTGTGTGTGTGTGTGTGTGTGTGTGTGTGTGTGTGTGTGTGTGTGTGTGTGTGTGTGTGTGTGTG
This sequence comes from Nothobranchius kuhntae, assembly GCA_006942095.1. Lineage (NCBI taxonomy): Eukaryota > Metazoa > Chordata > Actinopteri > Cyprinodontiformes > Nothobranchiidae > Nothobranchius > Nothobranchius kuhntae. Next base: position 996,936 of record SSNQ01034552.1, on the reverse strand, counting down.
TGTGTGTGTGTGTGTGTGTGTGTGTGTGTGTGTGGGGCACCAGTGTGCTTGATCAGCAGTCCTGCTTCTATCCCATTAACTCTGCTGCTGCAGGGCTGCTAGTACGACCCAGAGGACCACAGGTAGCAGGAGAGCTCAGTGAAGTCATTTCCATTCAGCCATCTCACTTCTATCAGCTTTCTGCTGCACCAAATGTGTTTAAGTGACAGACAAATAAAAAATAAAAACTCATTTTGAAAAAAAAAAACTGAGAATAATAAATAAACTAAATCAGTTGTTTAAAAGATCATTTTTAAATGATTGTGAACGCATTTGCTTCATTTTTAAAATGTAAGAAAAAATTGGTTAAATGTTTAAAAAAATCCCAACATTTATTAACTGTTCAGGTAATTTATTTTATTTTATTTTTACTTTATTTCTAACGTACAATTATTTTATAAACCATCAGTTTTTTCAAAGAAAGTGAATGCATGACAGTTTGGATCCTTTGTGGGAAAGCTCTCATCTGAACCCTTCAGCCATAGAAGATCTACCAGGAAACATCTGACAGACGAACAGGCCCATCCCACCATGTGTTAGATTTCTCTGATCTGATGATCAGACACCAGAACTGGTAAGCATCTACAAGCTCTTCACTGTAAACCTCCTGATTCTCACCTGTCCCAGATCACATTTCACTGTTAAACGTTCTGCAACACCTCATTACCTCATTTAAATGTTTTAGGAATCATTTGTAGCCTTACAAACATTAATAAATTACATTTGTACATCTACAAGTAATCTATTACACTTTCTGCTTCCCCTAAAGTGTGAACACGTAATTACCTGTGAATGTAGGAGCTCCACAAAAAGAATTACAAAAGATATTTAGGTGTAACACATTACTTTAGGGCCATGGTAATCCATCAATGAATTGAATAATCAGATAGGCCTTTATTTTTTCTTTGCTTGGAAAATGTGGCCAAATTGTAACAGAGCAGGACTAGTTTTAAAAACAAATAAAAATTAAACATATATTTCTATAACAACATTTATTTTAACTCAATGTCAGCTGCTGCCTGGTAACTCTTGTGCAGATAGTTTTTTTTCTTTTTATATCTTTTATTTCATTCTTTAAAAAAATAAACAAACAAACACACCTTACATTCAACTGAATCAAAAGGAGCCGATCGAAGAGAATCTTACATATAATCTGCCCCACTCACACCAATAGTTAAATCAATAATATATAAAATGTGTTTAACTAATAAACAGATTTAGCTGAGCAGGATGGATTTGCCCAGTCCAAGCTGCTGATTGAAGTGGATTCCTAAAACAAAGAGATATATTTAATTTATCAGCTCACATTGGTCATTATTTCAATAACAAACTTCAAACATTAAAAGAATAATAAATATTCATCAAATAAATTTGATCACTTTTGTTTTTCCTTTCTGATATAACTGCACCATTGCAAACATTTCTAACTGAAATCTTCATTTACCCTCCAGATAACACACCTTGGGTGTTTCTCAATGTCAAGGCACCTGTCCTCTCCAGACATCGCCTCGCAAGGCCAGGTGCCTTGCTTACAAGGACACTGTCCTTCCTTGGTCAAAGAAAACAGTTAAATGGAACATACTTGCATCACGTGACCACGGCGGTCACGTCATGTGACACAGGAGATAACCTTATATTTTATACGTATAAGCTTCAAAATAAATATATAACAAGCCTTTTACTTTTTAAAAATTGTGTATATATTTGTTCAATTACATATATAAGTGAGATACTACCCACTTGCCACCGACTGCAACTACTAAGCAACTAACCAACCATAGATACCTTCTTTGAATAAAAAAAACATTTGAGAACAACAGGTGCATCTGAACTCAGCCATGTTTCTGCTAAAAGCAGACAGTGAAGATTACGATCTAAAATCAGGTCATTTATTAAAAACGTTTTGTTCAGCAGAGAATGAACATTTAAAAGAGCCATATTAATAGTAACCGGTGAAGGAGTGACTGTATTAACTGAAGGTTGGACTTTTGGTAACTGTTTTAGATTATTGGGGTTGCTTTTGTTTGGTTTATGATTGTTTGTCTGCTCTCTGCTGATAATAACAGGTATGAATGAGGTATGGCAAGGTCCAAGTCCGATATGTGATTCACTGTTAAAATCAGGGCTGGGTTGGTAGGAGCAGGGACCAGCTACACATCAGGAAGTGGGAGCAGATGAGGCCAGTGGAGTAGACAGGGGGGGGTCGTGGACAAGCCAGGCTCATGGTTAGAGTACGGGTCCCCTGTCTATTTAGGTGAAGCGCATCTGCTCCAAACAAGTGTCTCCTTCCCCAGAAAATGTTAAAATTGTCTATAAAACCAACATTACGGATCACGGTGGCAGAGGAATGCCAGGTGTTTAATGATAAAAGTCTGCTAAAATGGCCGATTCCTCTGCCCATGGTGGGAGTGGGGCCAGAGATAAAAACAGACAAATGCATAGTTCTTAAAAGATTAAAAAGGTGAATAAAATCACGCTTGAGGAGCTCTGACTGCTGCTTACGGATGTCATTGGTACCGGCGTGGATGATGATTCTACTCACTGTTGTGTGTTTCTGGATGAGGTCTGGGATGTGTCCTGCAATGTTGACTTACTTGAAATTTGCCCCCGAAGTAGCTGCCGGCTTTTGATCCGCCATCCTTGAGAAAAAACAGCGATATATTCTGGGTAATTTTTTACCAAGGCTAGGCTACAAGACGCCTCCCGTGTATCCTTGCTTGGCTAGCTTAATGGCTAACAAACGGAGAACATGCCTTGGTAGAACATGAACATTGGAACATATCTTGGCAGCTCCTGATGTACATCCTAAGCAACCGGGGCAGGGCCAAGACATCAAGGCAAGGTTCCTTGGCAATGAGAAACACCCCTTGCCTTGGATCCACAGCTTATGCCTAAAGCTTCTGGATTTTTTCTGCTGTTGAGAAATGCTAGCTAAGTCCAAAGCTAGCTTAGCGCAATGCTAACTTGCTTAGCGCAATGCTAACTTAGCGCCACACTAGTTTAGTGCGATGCTAACTTACTCCTCCTTGAACCGTCACCTTATCGTGGTGGATATGATCCTAGGAGCTATGTTGTCTGGGGCACTTTGTGCCCCTGGTAGGGTCTCCCATGACAAATTGGTCTTAGGTGAAGGGTGAGACAAAGAACGGTTCACAGGATCTTTCATGAGGTAAATTCAAAGAGTCGGAGTACCCAGCCCAAAGGGTTACCGGGGTCCCACCCTGGAGCCAGGCCTGGGGTTGGGGCCCGTGAGCGAGCGCCTGGTGGCCGGGCTTTCACCCGTGGGGCCCGGCCCGAACCGGATACATGGGCTCATCCAACTGTGGACCCACCACCCGCAGGAGGAACATGAAGGGTCTGGTGCAATGTGGATCAGGTGGCAGACCAAGGCAGGAGCCTTGGCGGTCCAATCCCCGGACAAGAAAACTGTTTTTTGGGACATGGAACGTCACCTCACTGGCGGGGAAGGAGCAGGAGCTTGTGGCAGAGGTTGAGCGGTACCGGCTAGATATAGTCGGACTCACCTCGACACATAGCATTGGTTCTGGAACCCAAGTCCTTGAGAAGGGTTGGACACTCTCCTTTGCTGGAGTTGCTCCGGGTGAGAGGCGGAGGGCTGGGGTTGGCTTTTTGTTAGCCCAAAGATGCCGTGTAGACCTGGCAGACCCAAACGCATAGTGAGGATCTGCTGGGAACGCCTGGCAGAAGAATCTGTCAAGGCGGTCTTCAACTCCCACCTCCAGCAGAGCTTTGAGCGCGTCCCGAGAGCAGTGGGGGACATTGACTCCGAGTGGGCCTTGTTCCACTCTGCGATTGTTGAGGCGGCTGTTGCTAGCTGTGGTCGCAAGGTGGCCGGTGTCAGTCGTGGTGGCAACCCCCGTACCCGCTGGTGGACACCAGAGGTTCAGGGAGCCATCAGGTTGAAGAAAGAGGCCTACAGGGCGTGGCTGGTCTGTGGGTCTCCGGAGGCAGCAGACAGGTACAGGATAGCCAAGCGGGGTGCAGCAGTGGCAGTTGCCGAGGCAAAATCTTGGGCGTGGGAGGAGTTTGGTGAGGCCATGTAGAAAGACTATCGATCGGCTCCAAAGAGGTTCTGGCAAACCGCCCGGCGCCTCAGGAGAGGAAGGCAGCAACTCGCTCACACTGTTTACAGTGGGGATGGGGAGCTGCTGACGTCAACTGGGGCTATAGTTGGACGGTGGAAGGAATAGTTTGAGGAGCTCCTCCACCCCACCTATGCGCATTCCGAGGAGGAACCAGAGCTGGGAGACCTGGGGATGGACTGTCCAATCTCGGGGGCAGAAGTTGCTGAAGTAGTCAAACAACTACACAGCGACGGAGCCCCGGGGGCAGATGAGGTTCGTCCTGGGTATCTCAAGGCTATGGATGTTGTAGGGCTGTCATGGTTGACACGTCTCTGCAACATTGCGTGGTCATCGGGGGCAGTTTCTGTGGAGTGGCAGACAGGGGTGGTGGTCCCCATCTTTAAGAAGGGTGACCTGAGGGTGTGTTCCAACAATAGGGGAATCACACTCCTCAGCCTCCCTGGAAAGGTCTACTCCAAGGTACTGGAGAGGAGGGTCCGACCGATAGTTGAATCTCAGATTGAGGAGGAGCAATGTGGTTTTCGTCCTGGCCGTGGAACTGTGGACCAGCTCTATACCCTTGCAAGGTTGATGGAGGGGGCATGGGAGTTTGCCCAACCAATCCACATGTGTTTTGTGGATTTGGAGAAGGCTTTTGACCGTGTCCCCAGGGGCACCCTGTGGGGGACGCTCCAGGAGTATGGGGTGGGTGGCTTTCTGTTAAGGGCCATTCAGTCCCTTTACTAGAGGAGCGTGAGTTAGGTCCGCATAGCCGGTAGTAAGTCTGACCTGTTCCCGGTGAGGGTTGGACTCCACCAGGGCTGCCCTTTGTCACCGGTTCTGTTCATTACCTTTATGGACAGAATTTCTAGGTGCAGCCGTGGTGTGGAGTGTGTCGAGTTTGGTGGCAGGAGAATCTCGTCTCTGCTTTTTGCGGATGATGTGGTCCTCCTAGCTTCATCCAGCTCTGACCTTCAGCTCTTGCTGGGTAGGTTCGCGGCTGAGTGTGAAGCGGCTGGGATTAGGATCAGCACCTCCAAATCTGAGACCATGGTTCTCGACAGGAAAAGGGTAGCTTGCCAACTCCGGGTCGGGGGAGAGGTCCTACCTCAAGTGGAGGAGTTTAAGCATCTCGGGGTCTTGTTCACGAGTGAGGGTAGGAGGCATCGGGAGATCGACAGGCGGATTGGTTCAGCATCTGCAGTGATGCGGATGCTGAGCCGATCTGTCGTGGTGAAGAGGGAGCTGAGCCAGAAAGCCAGGCTCTCGATTTACCGGTCGATCTACGTCCCAATCCTCACCTATGGTCATTAGCTTTGGGTAATGACTGAAAGAACGAGATCGCGGATACAAGCGGCCGAAATGAGTTTCCTCCATTGGGTGGCCGGGCTCAGCCTTAGAGATAGGGTGAGGAGCTCGGACATTCGGGAGGGACTTGGAGTAGAACCGCTGCTCCTCCGGATAGAAAGGAGCCAGTTGAGGTGGTTTGGGCATCTGGTCAGGATGCCTCCTGGACGCCTCCCCGGGGAGGTGTTTCGGGCATGTCCTCCCGGCAGGAGGCCCCCGGGGTTGACCCAGGACACGTTGGAGAGGTTACATCTCCAATCTGGTCTGGGAACGCCTTGGGGTCCTGCCGGAGGAGCTGGTGGAGGTGGCCGGGGAGAGGACGGTCTGGAATTCCCTAGTTGGGATGCTGCCCCCGCGACCCGGATAAGCGGAGGAAGACGATGACGACGGCTAACTTACCACGAAGCTAGTGGTCTTGTCCGTCGGCTTGAGTTTGAAATAGTCAAACACTTTGCAAACGTTTAGACTTTTTCCAGGGTGTTATCACCCTTAATTCCCTAGCCTCTGTTGCTCATGCTTATTATAATCTGTTTGAGCGGCAGAACGAGTGCGCTTGTCTACATCACATAACCAGCAAATCACACCAGGAGGAGACTGTATAACCCGGAAGTGATACAAGAAACGAAACATTTAGAAATTTTCTTTAATTATTCGAATATTCATTCAATTTCAGCTCTACTCTCTTTTATTCCAAACACTACTTAAAGGAAATAAATAACCTTTAAAGGGTTTATAATTGTGTGAATTATTTTGTACATTTCATTAATATTTAAATAAGTTCATGTTCAAAATCAATTAACAAATGGATTCATGACCATTTAGTTAATTATTTATAAATGACTGATGTGTCATAATCATACATATAATCATTGATGATTGTAACTTTAGTAAGTTTTACATAATCTATAAACCAAATGTGGAAATGAGTGTTTGAGTGTGAGAGTCAATGCATGCGTGGAGTTGTATTTCATCCGCACTTCCTGTTAGGAAAGCGCTTCTGAAAGAGGCATCGCCTGGTGGGCTAAGAGAGCGGCACGGAGGCAGTGGTAGACCGCACCCCCCTCAACCCTTATTTGGAATGTTAGATAAGACAAGATAAGATAAGATAAGATAAGATAAGATAAGATAAGATAAGAACAACTTTATTTATCCCGAGGGAAATTCTTGTGTCATGTACATGCTCAAAGCAGTCGGAGAGACAAAGGAACAGGTGAAATAGAAATATGATATACAATATATACATTTAAAAAAAAGATCTACAGTAGTACCATGTAGGATAATGCAAAACAAACAATCGCATATCTCAATAATTAAATACATGACTGCATCCTTGTGAATAAGTAATTAAGCCGTCGGTGCAGGCGATTCACAAAAGTGATTAAAGTATTGTGTAATAGAATATGGGTTTGTAGCAGCATATGATATGATGGGGGGATAAAAACATATTTACAATCAGAACTCTGGTAATATTGCACAGTCGGTGAGGGCACAGAGTAACCTAGGTAACAGTATTAGGAGAATCACCTACAGGGTGAGGAAGAGTTAAACAATCCTATTGCCACCGGTACAAAGGATTTCCTGTGGTGGTCAGTTCTACATTTCGGGGCAATGAGTCTTTTGCTGCGTGTGCTTCGATGGTCCATCATGTGGGCGTGCATGGGGTGGGAGGGGTTGTCCACGATTGAGAGAAGCTTTTTTAGCATTCTCCTCTCAGACACCTCCTCCAGGTTCTCCAGTCTAACCCCGGGTTTCCACGGGAGCCGTCAGCAGCACGTTACTGCAGCAGCACGTCTTGCTCGCGTAAGCTGCTGCTTGGCCCTTCCCACGAGATGCGAAGCAGCAGGGGAGCAGCTGTCACCGACAGAGCACGAAGTCACACGAGTGACTTCGTCAGTAAACACAACAACAAGCAGGAGAAAACTACGACATGGCTCCAAAAGGTTTGTGTTTTATGTTCTGTCCGTTTTATAATCGCCAATACGGACCTGAAAAACAAAGGAGACCGCTAGCTATGTGATAACTTCTCACGGGGCCGCACAGTTAGTAACCTTTTTTAAAAGTAAAGCAACCGGAAGGCAGTACGTTCTTTATTATGAAAATCTCGGGAGCTTCTCTCCATTTCCGCGTCCGATTTCCTGTCTTTCCTTCCCCAAAAATGTCGAACTTGACCCGTTTCAGAGGCGTCGCGCATAGAAAATAGAACCGGCGCGTAAAGGCCGCGACATGCTGCTCCTGAGACATGGCTGACTCGCGCTGCTGACGGCTGCTGACGGCTCCAGTGGAAAAGGTTCTGTTGACCACAGCGGTTCCTATCAGCAGCTATGACGTGCTACTGCAGTAACGTGCTGCTGACGGCTCCTGTGGAAAGCCGGGGTAACACCCAGGACAGACCCAGCCCTTCTAATCAGCTTGTTCAGCCAGTTGGCATTAGCTATCTTCAACCCACTGCCCCAGCACACAGCTGCAAAGAACACAACGCTCTCCAACACTGAGTGATAGAACATTGTCAGCAATTTCCTCCCAACATTGAAGGACCTGAGCCGCCTCAGAAGAAAAAGCCAACTCTGCCCTTTTTTGAAGATAGCATTGGTGTTCTTACTCCAGTCCAGTTTACAGTCCAAGTGTACACCCAGGTACCGGTAGTCCTCAATGATCTCAACGTCAGCCCCTCTTATGGTGACAGGAGTAGGAGGTGGGGCCTGCTTCCTAAAGTCCATAATCAGTTCCTTAGTCTTTGTGATGTTAAGTTGTAGGTGGTTTAGCTCACACCACTCAACAAAGCTGTTCACCACACTCCTGTACTCCACCTCCTGACCATCCCTGATACAGCCCACAATGGCAGAGTCATCAGAGAATTTCTGCAGATGGCAAGACTGAGACTTGTACCTGAAGTCAGATGTGTAAAGGGTGAAGAGGAGGGGTGATAGAACTGTCCCCTGCGGCGCCCCCGTGCTGCTCAGGATGTTATCTGAGCGGCAGCTCATCAGTCGGACATGCTGTGGTCTACTTGTTAAATAGTCCGTAATCCAACCTACAAGTGGGGCGTCCACCTGCATTTCCGTGAGCTTGTTCCCCAGTAGTGATGATCTGATTGTGTTAAAGGCACTAGAGAAGTTGAAAAACATGACCCTCACAGTGCTCCCAGCAATGTCCAGATGAGAATATGCCCGGTCCAGCAGGTAGATGAGGGCATCCTCCACACCGATACGAGGTTGATAAGCAAACTGCAGGGGATCCAGCCAAGGCTCCATCAGCAGCCGCAGATGTTTTAGGATGAGTCTCTCCAGCGTCTTCATGACATGTGAGGTCAGAGCTACTGGCCTGTAGTCACTGGGGGTCGACGGGTTGATCTTTTTAGGGACAGAAACCAGGCAAGATGTCTTCCAGAGTGATGGAACTCTCTGCATCTCCAGGCTCATGTTGAAGATCCGTTGTAAAACTTCAGACAGCTGGGAAGCACAACACCTAAGGGCCCTTGTACTGACACCATCAGGACCAGCAGCTTTGCCGGGGTGGAGTCTGCCCAATTCTTTTTTGATGTCATCTGCTGAGAGGGACAGGGTGAGACAGTCAGTGCGTTTACATGCAGCCAGTAACCCTCTTAAAACCCGGATATTCGCAATAACCCGGTTCAGCACCCGGATATGCTCATAACCGGGTTTTTAAAAACCCGGTTACTACACCTGGGGTAACCCTTTTCTAACCCGAAAGTTTGGTCGTGTAAACGCATACCGGGATATCCCCATCAAAGCGTGTGTTCTGCGCATGTTCTGTTCGCAAGGAATCTTGGTCTTTTGAGTAGCGAGACGTCTTGTATGCGCCAGAACACCGGAAGTAAACAAGTTGGGAGCAACATGGCGAGTCGCAGCCGGCACAGCACCACACTTTTGGAGTGATGAGGAAACCTCTGTGTTCATCGGTCTGGTTCATCTTGAAGGAGAGTATGATGATGATGTTATGGATGAAAACACAGGTAAGTCACATGACTTTCTCAATCCAATACGTATACCAACAAAGGGTTTCGCTCTCGGAGGTAGATACATGCGTCGACCCATCTGTGTTGTTTAACCTATCATTAACATCTTTTTTAACATCAAGCTGTAACATTTTGCTTGTTTTTATGTCTGGCCAGATGCAGATATTGGAGAAGGTGGACCTTCAATGACTGTGCCTTGCCAGTCTACACAGCCATCAAATCCCACTGCAGCTACTCCTGGTGAGCTTTCTAAATACTGTTACTAAAGGCATAACTGGTTATAGCGTATAGTAACCCCAGGTCACTCCTCCTCCTTGTGTAATGTCTGAAAATAGTACCTTTCTTTAGTGGATAATTTGATTACAGTGATTATGAGATATTATGTAATATAACCGTTGACCCAAACTAAGGACTATTGTCACTTTTGCATTCTTAGTAAACTCAGAATTGTAGGAAGATATTTGTTTATGACGAAGGAGCAGGTGACATTCTGACACATGTCAGCTAAAGGTAAAGAAACCTCTTCTAGAATCCACAAGTTTCATAAGAATGCAAAAAGTGATAATAGTTGAACACTAAGAGAGAACTTACCCAACACTTTCTAAGGCCTGTCATGTCTGCTCTAGGTGGGTCAAGTCGCAGGTCCAGGCACCGTGGAGCCGCTTCACTTACTCAACATCAACAGTTCATGGAGAGAATGCAGCACACGCAGAACCAATGGTTTGAGCAGCAAAGGCAGTTGAGACATGCCAGTGATGAGGCACTCATGTCTCAAATGATTTCTGAAGCAACCTCACATTTAAAAAGCAAAACCAAAATGTTATTTTGTGATGTGCTTTATTAAAGAACAAATGTTTTATTAAACTTACTAGAAAGCTTGTATGTGTTGACATTTTATTTGAACATTGCATATACCTGTTCTTTTTCAGAGGTGCACAGCAACAAAGGAGAAGGCAGATAAACATCTTTTAAAACTTAGAAAATAAAGCGTTTTGAAAAGTAGCGAGCTTACAGTTTAAAGTTGTTTGTTTGTTTGTTGTTTGAGCCGTTCGTCCTGCACACTCACGCTCTTACTAAGCGCTTACGGAGTGGGACACGTGCAGCAAGGTAATCTGTTAGGGCCCATCTGATAGCTGAGGCTGCACTGTTATCAGCCCTATTGACCGTGACACAGGCTGTGGAAACAGCCTTTCTACTGATGTGGCCTCCTCTGCCCATCTGGGATTAACATGCTCCTTCTCCATCTCACAAAAGTTGTGTAGAGCACAACAGGTTGCTACCACGTATGGTGTGAAAGTGAAATGGAAGTCACTGCGCTTCAACAGAACACGGAAACGAGATTTCAGTCGACCAAATGCTATCTCTATACTTGTTCTAGCAGAACTCAAATAGACGTAGAAGCTTTCCTCTTGTGGTGTCAGTCTTGGGGACTGCAGATAGCCCTTCAGTAGCCAGGGCATCAGTGGGTACACAGGATCTCCCAGCAGGAAGAAATCCACATCCTGCCCCTCGATCTGCACTGCTCTCTAAAGTGGGACAGATAGAAATATTATTCTTCCTAAATTATGTCATAATGCATCTTAGATATGTGGCAGGTGTGCAACTTGCATTTGAATACCAAAAGTTTTAATGCATTACCCACCTTTGGGAAGGATTGGGCATTGTCGAACAGATTGGACTGGCGGAGTGCATTGGCGTCATGTGCTGAACCAGGCACTTTGCAGCTCACACTCCAAAAACTATGGAAAATGTATCACAGTGAATCAAGATGTAGTGGGAGCGGTGTGATTAGTGGCAAAAAGTTAGGAAAATTATTTCAGGTCAGTAATGACATAATTATTTGTACATATAAGCTGTTGATGTTTTTTTGAACAGAGAACCTCTCAATTGATGTTTGTGAGTGGTTCTAATATAGCTTAGTGATGTGTGTCTGTCAACATTATATACAAATCATAATCATGAATACAAAAGCTGGGAATGGCAAAACACCTACCAGTATTTGTCATCACAGACTCCCTGGAGGACATAGGATGGCCATCCCTTCCTGTTTATGAAGTCTCTGTAGCCATCACTTGGAGGCAAGCAAGGGATGTGGCTCCCATCCACACAACCTATGATAAAAAGTAAAAAAAAATAAAATAAAAAAACGAAAAAGTATGCACACAGCAGTGTAGCCTACATACATAGTATAGTTCACATTTAGCCTACTCTCAGAAAACTACTGACATTAACAAGACATAAGAGCAGGAAATATTTTACCTATGATTTGAGGAATGGAGTGGGCACGTTCAAATCTTTGTGCAATGCCACATGCCTCCTCCAAAGTGGGTACCCGGATCAGTGTTTTGATGACTTGAGTCGACCATTCCGTGGCAGAATAGGTACACCATCTTCTTCACGGTGCTCTTGTGCACTCCAAATTGGTTTGCTATCAAACGACACTCTGCACAGCTTGCTAGTTTATACAGCACCATGGCAACGCGCATTTCTGTAGGCACTGGTGTGCGGATGGTTACTACACTGGGCTCCATCACTCTTTCCATCATACCACAAAGTTTAGCAAAAGATTGACGTGACATACGGAAATTCTCACGCCAATCCGTGTCCGTGAACTCCATCATTACAACCAGTTCCCACCAGTCCTGGCTGCGCACCTTCAACCAAAGTGTCCGCGGGGCTCTGGTGGTAACGGGTACCGTCGATATGTTGGATATGTTTAGCGCAGCTCTCTCTCTATATTTGCAATTTCTTCCTCACGTACTCTCCTTCGAATGAAGGCCAGTACGCACAGTCGTTGTAAGAGCTGCCGGTGGGTCAATACCAGCAATAAAGCGCAAACAAACGCGCTCGCTATCTCTTCCGAACTGGGAAACATGTTGTTGTTTTCACGGATACCGGAACAAGATGACCTGGAAATGACGCATATTGCGTCTTGACGTCGTCCATACGTCCTGACGCTACCCCAAAGTCCGCATTGAAAACGGGTTATGCAAATTAGGGTTGCCTCTTGCTTGTAAACGGGTTATCCCGATCAACTCAGAAACCCGAAAACCGACCTTAACCCGATCATAACCCGGATTTTGGCTGCATGTAAACGTAGTCAGTCAGTGCGTTTACATGCAGCCAGTAACCCTTTTAAAACCCGAATATTCACAATAACCCGGTTCCGCAGGTCCATGTAAACACCGCCAAAAACCCGGTTACTACACCTGGGGTAACCCTTTTCTAACCCGAATGTTTGGTCGTGTAAACGCATACCGGGATATCCCCATCAAAGCGTGTATTCTGCGCATGCTCTGTTCGCAAAGAATCTTGGTCTTTTGAGTAGCGAGACGTCTTGTACGCGCCAGAACACCGGAAGTAAACAACAAGTTGGGGGAGAAATGGCGAGTCGCGGCACAGCACCACACTTTGAGTGACGAGGAAACTAAAGCGCAAACAAACGCGGTCGCTATCTCTTCCGAACTGGGAAACATGTTGTTGTTTTCACGGATACCAGAACAAGAAGAACCGGAAATGACGCATATTGCGTCTAAATCGGGTTATGCAAGTTAGAGGTAATTCTTTTTATTTATGCTTGTAAACGGGTTATTCTGATCAACTCAGAAACCCGAATCCCGACCTTAACCCGATCATAACCCGGATACTGGCTGCATGTAAACGTACTCAGAGGAGGCAGGAGAGGGGGGGGTGGGGGGGGGTGGGGGGGGTGGAAGGAGAAGATGGGAAGAGCTGGCTGTGGAGACAGGAGACGCAGGGCAGTCGAACCTATTGAAGTGTAGATTTAGGTTGTTAGCACTTTCGACATCCCCCTCCATCCCAACACTTCTCTTTTCTCTCAGGCCATTGATAGCCCGCATTCCATTCCACACCTCCCTGGTGTTGTTTTCCTGCAGCTTGTTTTCCAGCCTCCATCTGTAGGACTCTTTCCCCTCAGCAATCTTGGCTTTCAGCTCCCTCTGCACCAGTTTCAGCTGATCTCTGTCACCATTTCTGAAAGCTCTTTTTTTCTTGTTCAGGGTTGCTTTTATGTCTTTGGAAACCCAGGGCTTATTGTTGGGGAAGCACAGTATGGTTTTTTGGGGGACTACCGTGTCAACACAGAAGTTGATATAGTTTACAGCCTGTCAGATTGTCAATATTGTCCTGATTGGAATCACAAAGAACATCCCAGTCCGTTGACTCAAAGCATCCCTGCAGTCTCCTCCAACTCCCTTGTACATGTTGTGACCATTTTTGTGGCTGCAGGTTGTCTCTTGACAGCAGGTTTGTAAAGGGGCTGGAGGGAGACCAGGTTGTGATCAGCCCTGCCCAGGGGAGGGAGAGGGCTGGAGGTGTATGCCTCAGCAGCATCAGTGTTGCCAGATGTACGATAATTATCGTATTTGTACCATAATTTTGGGCTCTGTACGATGTACGATCAATAGTTTCAAAAATCCTCAAATGTACGATAATTTCACATTGCATCTAGTAACACCGTCTTTTGCTGTGGCTTTCCCAAGTCAATTACATAATTTTAAACTGTTCTGAAGTCAGATTTCACCTCAGTGCTTACAGGTTTATAAATGTCTCCTACAAACTAATGAAAAAGAGAAGTTTGAAAATGATGTGAAAAACGCTGAAATCAAGCTATGTGGCTTTTTAGCCCAGCACAACATTGCAATGAGAAGCACAGACCACTTAGTACAGGTGATTAAAGGCATTCTGCTGCGACAGACAGTGAATCAGATGAGGAGATCGAGATCAGCAACTAGGTGAGTAGGCTGCTTTGTCATTTATTGGGTCAGTTTTTCCACTGCTGTGATGTTTTGTCGCGTGCTTTTAACCTATGTAGAAATGAAATAAATAGGACTGCGCAAATGTGCATACTGTGTCAATGCGTGGAGGTCGGAGTGGTGCCAACACACTGCACATTTATAAGCATTATATTACTGGTTTTAAAGATGTTTATTTAAACAGGGCAATATAAAACACCTTCTTTGTTACATTATATTGGAGTGAGAAGTCGTTTATAGAACGTTATTATCAAATTTATAATGTACGATAATTTGTACTGAAAAACGATAATTTAAGCCTCTCTGTACGATATTGTGGGATTTTGGATCTGGCAACACTGAGCAGCATTGGCATAAAACAGATCCAGTGTTTTATTGTTCCTTGTTTTGCAGTCCACATACTGCTTGAATGTAGGTAGAACAGTGGAGAGGTTCGTGTGGTTAAAATCGCCCGTTATAGCCACAAACGCAGAGGGACTACGATTTAGTATGTCCGCTGTCGCAGAGCTGATGATGTCACACGCCTGCGCCGCGTTGGCATCAGGAGCGATGTAAACAATGATGATAA
>SSNQ01034552.1:964869-982133 GCA_006942095.1 Nothobranchius kuhntae | reverse complement strand
ATAGCCCGCATTCCATTCCACACCTCCCTGGTGTTGTTTTCCTGCAGTTTGTTTTCCAGCCTCCATCTGTAGGACTCTTTCCCCTCAGCAATCTTGGCTTTCAGCTCCCTCTGCACCAGTTTCAGCTGATCTCTGTCACCATTTCTGAAAGCTCTTTTTTTCTTGTTCAGGGTTGCTTTTATGTCTTTGGAAACCCAGGGCTTATTGTTGGGGAAGCACAGTATGGTTTTTTGGGGGACTACCGTGTCAACACAGAAGATGATATAGTTTACAGCCTGTCAGATTGTCAATATTGTCCTGATTGGAATCACAAAGAACATCCCAGTCCGTTGACTCAAAGCATCCCTGCAGTCTCCTCCAACTCCCTTGTACATGTTGTGACCATTTTTGTGGCTGCAGGTTGTCTCTTGACAGCAGGTTTGTAAAGGGGCTGGAGGGAGACCAGGTTGTGATCAGCCCTGCCCAGGGGAGGGAGAGGGCTGGAGGTGTATGCCTAAGCAGCATTGGCATAAAACAGATCCAGTGTTTTATTGTTCCTTGTTTTGCAGTCCACATACTGCTTGAATGTAGGTAGAACAGTGGAGAGGTTCGTGTGGTTAAAATCGCCCATTATAGCCACAAACGCAGAGGGACTACGATTTAGTATGTCCGCTGTCGCAGAGCTGATGACGTCACACGCCTGCGCCGCGTTGGCATCAGGAGCGATGTAAACAATGATGATAACGGCGAGGGAAAACTCACGCGGTAGATAATATGGTCGGAGACCGACCGCCAACAGTTCTATGTGTTTGTTACACACAGCCATCCTCACCTTAACGTGACTGGGGGAACACCAGCGGTTGTTAACATAAAGAACGAGTCCTCCTCCCCTCTTCTTCTCACAACTGCCCGAGTCCTTGTCCGCTCTCACACACGTAATTCCGTTTATATCCACCACCTGGTCCGGGATGTTTTTGTGCAGCCATGTCTCCGTGTAACACATAACACTGCATTCTCGGAAAACTTTCTCTGTCCTTGTTAGCGCCGCGATCTCCTCCATCTTATTAACCAGCAATCTGACATTGCCAGTAACCACAGACGGGAGAGCAGGACGGAATCTTTTCCTCCTCAGTCTTCGCGTTTCCCCCCCTCTGCAGCCACGGTAGTTCCTCTTGATCACCGCGGGAATCTCATACTGAAGGCCTGCATGGCTGTGCTGTCTTAGCCCCAGCAACTGGTCGCGGCTATAGACAAAGGGGTAGCGTGGCGTCGCAGTCATCTCAGTTGTTTTGCGCCGAGTTTCGCATCCAAACATAGCACAAAAAGAAAAAACTTCTCGACCACACAAGAAGTAACTAAATAAACACAAAAAAAGAAAGAAAGGGGAAAGTAGTTTTTCAACTGCAGAGAGCATGTTAGACAGGCTGCCGTCTGAGACGGCGCCGGAAGTTAGAATTTAGAAGTTAGATAGCCTTTATAAATTATTTGTACATCATTATCTAATGTTACGGTTGCCAGTCTGGCCAGTGAAGAGCAGGAGCCAGGATCATCCAGCTCTAGTGAATGAGCCTGACACCGCCCCTCCTCCTCCTCTCTCCCGGGCTGCTGAGGAGCACAGCTGAGCTAAATCTTCCTGATGAGCAAACACCTGTATAAAAGGGCTGTGCCTTCAGCAGTCTGGGAGGCAGCAGTGCAGGGGTTCTGCTGTCCTCCTGGGTTTTGTTTGGTTTTAACCCCTTTTTGGTTGCATTCGTTTGGATACGTTGGAGTTTTAAACTGTGGTAGTTTTTAACTCTTGGTGATGAGTTTTTTAAAGGTTAACTGTATTTGGTGCAATTTTACTGACTTTGGTTTTTAAACACCTTCGTGTGGTAAAGCTTTTAAAACAAGCTTTTACCAGGTGTTTTAATCAGCAAATTGTTTGGGACTTTTTATCAACTTTGGGATTTTAAAGCACCTTCTGCTCAGTTAAACTTTTAATATAAGTTTTAACCAGGTGTTTTATAGTTGATAATTTGGCTGTGTAATGTTAACCTTTTTAGAGAGATCTGTTTGCTTGTGTTTTTAATACCTTTTTGTTACAAATAAACCCATTTGAAACTCCTCCACCAGTTCATATGTTACCCCCATCCTTCACATTCTTACAACACCTGTCGGGGACGTAACATCTAATATCTTGCAAATTATCTGTTAAGGACTTACTAATGACATACTAAACACTTGTATATGTTTAATAACAAAAAAATATTATAAAGTTATCATTTTTTTTGTTTTTTTTTTTTGAGGAGGAGGAACTTGTGGTACTGCTTACAAAATTAAAGAATGTCGTGTCCTGACCAATCACAGGCTTTTGGTCTCTGTCACATTCGACGGGCATTTAAAAATTGGACCTATCTCAGGCAACCCCTGTGGGCCTGCGTTGTGTCTCCATACCCACGTAGATTAAGGAGTATAAAATCAGGATTCTGCATCATGTACATTCTACTGTTCCATCTTACTTTCACATCTTGCTGTAAGCGCTTCACCGGTTCTTTCATTTCAGGTTGGATGTCTTGTAGTCTTGAGTATGCTAAAGTTGAGTGCCTGAAATGACCAATGATTTTACTCGCATTGGCAAGTGAATCTGTAATGTTACATTGTGAGAGCAATCTCTCGTGCACAGCAAGCGGAGTGAGTAAGCAATACAGCCCAGACTTGGTACGCCCAAATCACCCATTGCCTTCTTCGTCTTCCTGGTATTGTCACATAAAATGACATGTATGCGTTTTATTCCCCACATATTCAGCATGTTGGAAATGGCTTGTTTGACATGTTCTGCTGTATGCACCCCATGGAACTGACGAGCATGCAATATGGCACGCTTTAAATCAAAAGTTACAGAATCAACGTAGTGTGCTGTGAGGCTCAGTAATGACATAGGGCAAATGTCTGAGCTCCAAATACCCGTGGTGAAACCAACACCGATATTTTGATTCAAGTGACTTTTTATGGTTGCTTTTACTTTGCTGTACAGCTGGGATAATGCTGTGTTGGCAATGTAGTATCTTGATGGCAGAGCATAGCGTGGGTCCAGCACTTCCAGCAGACTTCTAAGTCTGACATTTTCAACTACCAAGATGGGTTGGTTGTCAAGAGCAGTAAATTCAACCAACCTGTCAGTGATCATTTTTGTGCTCTCGTTTTTGTTTGCCTATCTGTCTCTTCTCATGAAGTCATGCATTTGTTGATTAGTCTTAGGAAGCTTTCCATCTGCGGCTTTACAAAATTACTTGCCTGTATACAGGGATATGTTAGGGAAGCCAGGAACTGGTTTATGGACAAAGTCGGCATTATAAATTGTTTGGATACATATGAAAGATCCAGGAACCTGTTTTCCCCAGAGAGAGCTGCATCCTTATGCATGTGCTTGATCGCTGTTAAAACACAGGTGGGAAGGAGCTCAAAGGTGTGAAGAGCAAATTGATTCCGTCAGCTGATGACCTCACTAGGCTTAGACCACCAATCCGAAGGCAGCGGGGAGGGCAGGTTTCACAGCATCTGTCTACATTCCTTCGTGGAGTTTTTTCTTCTTCTCGCAGCTCAAGGCTACCAGGGCACCAGATTCAAAAGAATAGTTTTTGGGGCAGGCAGAGATAATTTCCTCTATGCCTTTCAGTTTTTAACTGATCATTCAGTCTCTCAGTACATCCAGTTATTGGGTTTAAACTTGCCCATACCGTGCAGTGGCTTTCTCCAAGATCACATCCATTTTGCGCCCGAACATCGGGATTACAGCTACAAACTCTAGCTTGTGATTCACCTCAAACAGTGTCCCAGTCTGAGTGGTCTCCACACGGCTGAGACTTTCAATAGGTAGGGGTGACACTCCAATCGCCCTTGACTTTCCAGTTTTCCAAAATACCAGAAATCCTCCCACTCCAATTAGAAGGAATCCAGTAATAATCAAGCCGAAAATTCATGCAGAAGCGCTCTGTAGGATACAGCACAAGAACCTTGGGAAAAGATAAGGGAGGAGAAAAGAGAACCGTCTGTACTCTCTGGGTGCCAGAAGAGAGGACTGCATGAACTAAGACATTATATATAAAAAAAGTTTATCATCTGTAACTTACCAGAAGGAAAATGCAGAGAATACACTCTCATTAAGATGGAAAGTGATGTTATTAGTCGCCTTACAGCTGTGTTCCAAGCGAGGCCACGAAACTTTGGTATGTCTGCGTGGTTATGCCTCCAAGCAGGAAAACTGAAAAGTTAGCCCGCTTTTCACCTTTTTCCACTGGCATATGTTAAGCTGTTGCACCCCACAACGCAGCAACGATTTACCATGACTGAGTAATAACTGATTAAATGAATTATAGATTAAATGAAGTGGCAAGACTGAGCACACTGTTGTCTGAAGTAACAAGAAACATATGTTAATTTGTGTGTGTTTTGTGGTTATTTATATGTGCAGGTCTAAGCTGTGTTTATGTGAATCGCTAAGTGTTTGTGGGTGTTTGGATGTGGATTTGTTACCAAGAGTGTTGCTTTGTTTTTTGTTTTTAAATGTTGTGTATGTGATGAGGGAGGGGTTGATTTTAGCAGACCAGGTCCCGCCAATGCCAGAGTCCGGGGCTAGGCACGCTTCATCAGCCAATAGCCACCAATGTACAGGCCAGTCCAGAGAACAGACCAAAGCTTAGGGAAGAAGGGGGAGGCAGCTGAGGATGTCAGGATATGATACATAAATCAAAGTTTCAACAAGAGTTATCTGGATTTATCCCAACTCTCAATTTGACATGTGACCCATGAAACTGGGAACAAAGTTCCTGATGCATCAGAAAATGTCCTGTTCTTTCACTGTTGATGCCTGGTTCCGCTTGAAAATCTTGTTCTGGTTGTCTAAATAACGATAGTAGAGTCAGGAGGCTGGGCTCCTCTGAAATGGGTTCACGACACTGTTAGCCATATTTAATGTAAATTAACTAATCAGGCCACAGCTTTGAAGTGACAGGAGCTAATTAGACCTTTTTCAACTTTAGCCAAAAGGCACCAGAGCAATTAGGTGTGACCCAATTACACCTCACTGTTGTGAATTAGAGAAATAAGTAATGAGGCTGGAAGAAGAGATGAAGATGGTGTGAATCCCAGCTTGCTGGGGGTCATCCTGCACCAATCATCAGCATGAAATTATTCAACCACAACAATGAGGGATTTAGACTATTTTATTTATTACTCAGTTTCACAAATGGAAAACAAATTGGTTATAAATAAATGTATAAATATAAATCCATGAGCACAGAAAATCAGCATTGTCTTGTGTTTTTTTAATTAAATTCTATTGTTTTAGTATTCATTGAGTACTTTATGAAAAGTTCAAGTTTCAAGTCACTTTAGGACTCAGTGCAGGTATGAACATAGTCGACACACTTTATTCATTTAATCTCCTGCTACTTCCGAACATGCCTTAACGAATCCAAAGTTTCCATATCCAGACCTAAAAGCAAATAAAACCCTTAAAAAATAACCATAAACAAAACGGACTATACGATAAATGTGTGCCTTGTCTTCAACAAAGTGGATAAAGTGCTGATTTATTCTACCAAATCTATTATTTTCTTTTACATTTTTACTAACGAATGCACATAATCTACTTTAGAAGATAAACCTTTGATTGATTTTGTGCAGCTACTTCCATAAGTGATTTTTGATCATTAATAGCCATGAATCTGCAAGAAAATTGAAGTAATTCAGTGTAACTTTGCTTTAGCATCTATATAAAAATTAAATGGGTTCAGTTTTTTTGTTTTGCTAAGGAATTTTGTCATAAATCATTATAGAAAATTCCCTCCTATAAATAGTGAAGAACTGTGTTACAAATACGTCACTCAATGACATCTTTTAGATTTTTGAGTCTGTAAATAAAGTCTTCTTTTTCTTATAGGGCTGCTGCTGCTGTTACTACGTCATGGTGTATTTTGTTGAACTTCGTGCTTCCAATTATTACAGAAACTTGTGTTTACAGCTGCAGCAAAATGTCTGAGCCATATGAGTCCTACATGCATTTTTAACGAACATATGTTTGATCTAAATAATTATGTACATACTCCAATGAGATATATATATATATATATATATATATATATATATATATATATATATATATATATATATATATATATAATATCCATCTAGGACCACTAGTGGTCTTTCTGGACTCCTGACAAGTCCCATTTGACTTCAGCAGCACGGCTAACCGTATTAGCTCTGGTCAGGAAAAATTTTAAAAAAGTTTGCAGAAATAGACTCTAAATGCTTCATGTAGCTTCCAATGAAAGTCTGGATTTCGGTTGAAGGTATTTTGGACCATTCTTTACACAACATTTCTAGTTCATTCAGGTTTGATTGCTTCTGTTCTCATCATTCTTCACTTCTGTCTATCCCAGATTTTTCTTGGTCTGCCACTTGGAGCCTTAAAGTAGCTTTCCGGAGTTTTCTACTTTCAGAAATTATGTATGGTTTTTCAGACATCCATAAAAGTGATAATCTTATCATGTACTCTGTGATATAATATAAGCAAGACGTCTTTTTAATTTTTTTGCTAAGCACGCCCCCTGCCCTGCAGAACTCCATGCAATAGGAAACTGAGCGCTGACCAGAACCAACCAATAGCATTAGGCTACTGCTTAGACACTTGAAATTTGCTTCTCAGCCACTAGATGGTGCCATCGGTTAAGAGAAATACTCCAGAAAGAGACTTTAACTTGATCTGTGGTCTTCCACTTCCTCAATATGTTCCTAACTGTGAAAATAGACAGCTGAAATGTCTGAGACAGCTTTCTGTATCCTTCCCCTAAACCAAGATGGTGAACATTCTTTGTTTTCAGGTCATGTGAGTGTTGTTTTAAGACCCCTATGCTTCTCTTAAGAGAATATTCAAAGAGGGGGGAAACTTACAATTGACCCCTTAAATACTCTTTCTCATAACTGGATTTACCTGTGTATGGAGGTCAAGGGTTGAACTAACCAAACCGATTCTGAGTTCCAACAATTAGTTATAAACGTTTTGGAATCAATAAAATAATAGTGTCCAAATACATGCATCAGCCTAATTTTGTTTGAACAATTATTGCACACTTACTGTAAGTCCTATAAACTTGGTAAACTTGGTGATAAATCTGGCAGAACATTGTTTTATTTTTCTGTAGATTATTGAATATTATTGGGAGAAGATGATGGAGCAAAGGCCTATTGTCAGCTGAGAGCTCCGAGTGGAAGCTCTATGAGCACAAAAATTAAGTATTCGATAAAAGTAAACAAACTGTACCAAATTCTGGCTCTGAAGATGAACAGAATCCTCCCCGGTGTCCAGATTGGCTCTTCTGAATCAGTCTCAAACATGTCTGCACCTCCAACTAGCCAGTGGGCAGAGTTCTGTTGAACTTCTGAAGCAATCCAATATCCATTCTCGTCTTCGTATTCCAGACAAAAATAAATCTGACCGGCTATCAGAGGTTTCAGAAGCTACATCGGACTGATGACACATTGGTGTCTGCTTTAATGCTAACGCAGAAACATCAGAGATCTGCTACTGTTTACACCGGTGCTTGTGGAGAGTTACCGATGTTACGTCATCAGCTGGTTGGGGCTCAGATCGGAACCTATCTTCTGTTTTTACTGTGCTATTTAAAAATCACTGGATTTTACTAAAAATCCAGCCATGAAAATCCAAAACCTCTATTCATCTGAGGTTTTAATGCTGTTTTCCAGTATTAAATTCCAGTCAAAGGAATTTTGCCTCTGGCCATTTACCTAAAAAAAAAAAACTGAGCAGACTGAGCGGGTCGGGAGTTCGGGAGTTCGGATGTAGCGTGAGAATGTTCGACCCAGACGCGGAGAAGACTAGCATCGGGAGAACAACAAACACGCAGTTGCTATAGGAAAAACTGTATCTAACTCGATGGAAACGGGTCGAACTGTTGTTCCTGAGAGAGAACAGATAAGCATTTACTGGTATGTGCAGCGTTGGTAGGATTTCTAGTAGCTTTGGACACGGTTCAGTAATCCAGAAGAATCGAGGCTAGGTGTGGACCCGACCAGACGACAGAAAGTCTTCCAGAACCAGGAGGTGAACTGGGAACCACGATCTGACACCACATCAGTGGGGAAGCCGTGTAGCCGGACGACATGTTCGAGGAGCAGTTCTGCAGTTCATTTAGTGGATGGGAGGCCGGGAAGGGCAACTAGGTGGACGGCCTTAGAGAAACAATCGTCGATGGTTAGAACAATGTTCAAGCCATCAACCGCTGGTAGACCTGTGACAAAGTCGAGTCCGACATGCGACCATGGTCTTTCGGGTATCGGGAGTGGCTGTAGAGATCCAGTTTGTGGTGTATTCAAGGACTTGGAACGGGAACAAACTTTGTAGGCTGTGGTGCAGTTCTTCACGTTGGTAGCCATCCCCGGCCACCAGAGAGCCCGCTGGAGGAACTGTAAGGTTCAAGACCATCCAGGGTGTCCTAATAGTCTAGAGGAGTGACCCCAGGCAAAGTTTTCTTGATGACAGGGTTTGGGCACATAGAGACGGTTCTTTGGTGTCTCGGGGGGCGCAGGTTAATGGAGAAGGGCCTTCTGGATGGACTCCTCTAATGGCCAGTGGAGCATGCCAGGAAGCGATGAGAGGTCAGAATGGACCCAGGTTTAGACGGACGCTCTGAATGAGTGAAGTGACGCAACAAGGCATCAGATATAAGATTCTTGGAACCGGGTCGGTAAGCAATGACAAAGTTATAGGGCTCAAAGAAAAGGGCCCACCTGGCCCGTCGGGGGTTAAGCTGCTTGGCGGTTTGAATATGGATGAAGTTCTGGTGGTCGGTCCAGATGGTAAAAGGGTCTGTGACCCCTTGTAACCAGTGTCTCCACTTCTCAAGGGCCCATTTAATGGCCAGCAGTTCCCTGTCTCCCACGTCGTACCTCTGTTGCGTGGGGGTCAACTTCTGGGAGAAGTAGGAGCAAGGGTGAAGCTTGTTGTCGTGGCCACGTTGTGAGAGGACCGGCCCTGTGCCCACATCTGAGGTATGTACCTCCAGCACGAATGGTTTGGAAGTGTCCGGGTGCAGCAAGATGGGTGTGGAGGTGAAACGGTGAATCAGGGAGTGGAAGGCCTTGACAGCTTCAGGAGTGAGACAGAAGGGTTGGGGCTGAGTCTTTGGTGAGAGAAGTGAGAGGAGACATCACAGAGCTGAAGTTCCTAATGAACCAGCGGTAGAAATTGGCAAAGCCGAGGAAGCTTTGGAGTTGTTTGATTGATGTTGGTTGGGGCCAATGGACTACAGCATGGACTTTCTGAAGTCAATGGCCAGGCTGTCAGAGGTGATGGTGAAGCCCAAGAAAGAGGTGGAAGTCTGGTGGAAGGTGCACTTTTCTAATTTGCAGAAGAGGTGGTTTTGGAGTAGGCGGGTTAGGACGGCTCGGACGTGTTGTATGTGTTCGGCTTCAGTGTGGGAGTATGTTAAGATGTCGTCCATATACACAAACACCCACTGACCGAGCATGTCTCGGAGGACATCACTGATAAAACGTTGAAACACGGCAGGGCTGTTGCAAAGACCAAATGGCATCACGAGCTACTCCCAGTGTCCGGTGGGCATGATGAAAGCCGTTTTCCACTCATCTCCTTCTTTGACCCAGATGAGATTATAGGCAATGCGGAGGTCCAGCTTGGTGAAGATCTTACCTTGAGATCTGGCCTCCAGGGCAGTGTTGATGAGGGGTAATGGGTGTCGGTCTCAAATGGTGATGTTGTAGCCAATACAGGAACGTAGCCCCCCATCCTTTTTGCTCATGAAGAAGAAACCTTCTGCCCCCGGGGAAGTGGAGGGACGGATGAACCCCTGCCGAAAGGCCTCCTGGATGTAGTCTTCCATGGCACGGGTCTCTGCCAGGGATAGTGAGAAAAGGCGTCCCCTCGGAGGAACGGTTCCAGTTTGAAGCTTGATCTCAAGGTCATAAGGCTGGTGAGGAGGGAGAGTGGAGGCTGATGTTTTTTGGAACACTCGAGCTAGATCGTGGTAGTGGTTGCGGATTCGTGACATGTCTATTAATTCGTCGTCAGTGGAACTCGGTGGAGGTGGTGGTGACGGGAGTCAGTGAGCCCCGCAGGAAGGACCCCAAGCAAGCAGGCGACCCGTGGACCAGGATATTTGTGGTTCATGGATTTGAAACCAGGAGTGGCCTAAGATGAGTGGCAAGGATGGAGTGTTTATGAGTAAAAAGCGGATGGTTTCGTTGTGGCCATTGATTTGCATGGTGAGCGGGGAGGTCCGATGTCGAACGGAAAATGGGTGGACTGGGTGACCATCCACCATGGTTACCGGTATGACCTGATTCAGGGTAGTAGTCAGGATGTTGAGGCGTGAGGCTAGTTGGCAGTCGAAGAAGCTTTCAGCTGCCCCATTGTCCAACAGAGCGTGCAAAGAGACCGGTCCGTGGTCCAGATGAAGGGTGACTGATATCAGGGTGCATTGGTTAGGAGGAAGTGACATGGCACTTGATAAAACCCTCCTATGGTTTACCTGGTGTTGTCAATTTCCGGTCTCAGAGGCAGTGGCGGCACCAGGGGGGCAATATAGTTCCCCCTGGATTAGTCATTGCACCCTCATAGCACACCCAAGTACATATTAGATTTTGTTTTAACAATTTAATTTTAAGTTTATGTGTGGATGTGATCATATTTAACATACGAAACAAAAATAATCAGTAAATTGTAATATAGATAGTAAAAACTTAAAACAAAAAAGGAAAGTTATGTTAACCTTTGACCTCATTTTGCACCTGCGAACGAGTGAAAGTGCTAGTGGTAAAATGGATCGGTTTTTGTTGCCCAAATTTCCACGTGTTCAGTCAGAAACAAATGAATTATTGGAGGTGATCTCAGACCCACAAAATCCTGCGGATCTGGATGAAGAGAGTCAACCCTCAACCACCCCAGTAGTCGAGGATTTTGCCGCTGGAAATGCTAACAATAACGTTAGCAGTAGCACTGGACCGCTAGATATTAGCAGGAATCCCCAAGATAGACCAAGAAGACCAATTCTTTCTAAATATCTGTCACGTCTGTTTGGAGTTCAACAAAGAAGTTTCAGCAAAGGTTGGCTGGATCAGTATATGTGGTTGGAATACAGTATGATTAAAGATGCTACGTTTTGCTTTGCTTGTCAGCATTTTCTAAAGGGAGGCTATGGATTTCATTTGGAGCCTACATTTACAACACTTAGCTTCAGTAACTGGCGAAAAGCAGCTGCATCTTTGAAAAACCATCACGAAAGCGCTGGACACAAATTTTCGATGGAGGCATGGAGTGAGTTTAAATTAAAACAAAAAAGTGGCTCAAAACTCCCAAACATGCTGGATAAGGGACATTCAATACTGGTTCAGGAGAACCAAAGGTACATGATGGGTGTGGTGGAGACTTTGCGCTACACAGCTTGTCAGGGGATTGCACAGTGCAGTCACAGTGAGGATGAAGATTCAGCAAACAAAGGTAATTTTCGTGAGATGTTGGATGTTATTGGAAAGTTTGATTCAACAGTCCTAAAGAAATTGGCCACTAATCCATCTAATGCGAAGTATGTTCATCATGATATACAGAACAAGATATTTAACATAATGGCTGAAATGATAAGAAAACAAATCAGCGACGAGGTGAAGGAAGCTGAATGTTTTGCCATATTGGTGGATGAAAGTAAGGACATCAGCAAAAAAGAACAAATTTCAGTTATAGTGCATTATTTGCAGCCAGTCAGGGAAAGTGGTGGAGGAATTGTTGCATTTTACCCCAGCAGACGGATTGGATGCAGACTCACTATTTGACAGCATCAAGCTGACACTCAGCCGGTGTAATATTGACATGAACTGTTGCATCGGCCACAGTTATGTCTGGATGCAACAACGGAGTGCAGGAAAAGTTTGAAAAAGAAGCGCCACAAGCAGTTTATATACATTGCAATGCTCACAGGCTGAATCTTGTGTTAGTCGACTGTGTGTATAATGTTGTTGCTGCAGCAGATTTTTTTGAGACACTGCAAATGCTTCACAGGTTTTTTTCAGGATCAGTGGTCCATGATCTTTTTCTGAAAAAGCAGGATGAGCTCATGTCAGCAGGGCAGTGCATAGAGCTCAAGAGACTGAGTGACACTCGCAGGGCATGCCAGTATGATTCAATATGTGCTGTCAAAAAACACTTCCAGCAGTCGTGGCTACACTGTGCGAAATTGTTCAGCAGAAAAATGCGAAACGGAGAACCGAGGCCAAAGCTGTCAGTGCACTTATAGATGAGAAGTTTGTTCTGCATCTTGTTCTTTTTGAGGATGTTTTTAGAACAACTAAATTCATGTCCGATCAGCTACAGTCTCCCAATTTGCATCTTGTGGCAGCAGACGACCTGGCCCGTGCTGTAACCTCTGCAATATCAGAAAAGCGCACAGAAGAAAAATGGGAAATGCTCCGAAAGCAAGCTGAGGAGCTGTGCACGAAGACTGGAGTAGCAACACGGACTACACAACGGGAGAAAAGGCAAACTCAAACAGCCAAACATCTGGAGGGTTTTATTGTGGATGCCCCAATAGAAAGAACTGTTTTTTGCAGCATGGATGACCTGAAAACATAGTCCTTCCATCCTGTTATAGACAGAATGTTAACACGCTCCAGCGACGTTTTTCATCTGAAACAAACAATGTACTGAAATGCTTGCCAGCACTAAGCCCCAAATATTCATTGTTCCTTGACAAACAATGCATTCTTCCTATGGCCCATCACAATGGAGTCAGTGAGGAGAACTTGGCAGCAGAGCTCCACCAGGTTCGACAGTTGCTGTAGAAGAAAGAAGAGCAGGAGCATACAATAAACAACACCCAGGAGTTCCTGTCTCTTATGCAGCCTTACAAAGATGCATTTCAGGACTTGTGTAAACTGATATCCATTTCTTTGACCCTTCCTGTCACATCAGTGAGCTGTGAGCACAGTTTTTCATGTTTGTGCTATCTAACAAAACTACCTGAGGAACAGCAGTGGGGACAATCGAACAAGTGATCTGGGACTTCTTGCTATTAACCCATTAAGAACAAGGACACTGGACAGCAGCACAATTATTGACACCTTTGCCCTCAGCCACAACAACAGGAGGATTGTCCTGTTATGAAGACATCTGACGGTAAGTTAAATACTTTCTCTCTGTATCTATTAATGCAGTTGATGTTGCAGATAAAGTTTGTTTTCGTATAAGTTAGTTTTCATGGTTAGCCTACATCTGGGGAACACAGCTGGTTCCTTGCAACACTATATATGGTTTTCTGTGTGGCTGTATGTGTTTATGATTTCATGGACAAGTCAGCGGTTGTTCCTATGTTTATGATGTATATTAATGATTGTTTCAGGTGTTGTTGAGGTTTTGTGCACGCATGTGTATCTGCTAGTGTTGAAGGTGTTTTGGAGAACAATAGGTACGCATGACCACTTCCTTCATAGCACCTGCAGAAAAAAAATTCTGGAGCCGCCACTGCTCAGAGGGCAGGGTAGGCAACAGTGGTCTGGGGAGCCGCAGTAGGCACAGCATCCCTCACGGTAACGATGCTGCCTCTCTTCAGGAGTTAAACGTCCGAGCTGCATGGGCTTCTTGGGGGGTGTTGGCCTTTGCGGACCGGTCCCTGGCTCAGGGGCTGGTCGAGGGGTCCCTCAAGGTCGAGTGGTGCGTGACGTGGGCTGTGGCTGGACGATCACGATCTGGTCGATCTGTAGGGCTAAGTTCACTGTCGCGTCCAGTGTCGAGGGAGCCTCACGTCCGACCATTTCGTCCCTTATTTAGGTGGATAGTCCTTCCGTGAAGACTGCCTTGAGAGCCTCCTCTCCCCACCGCAGTTTAGCTGCCAGAGTGTGGAACTGAGAGACGCAGTTGCAGACAGAATGGGAACCCTGGCGCAACTTGAGGGTTGCACTTAAGCCCCCACTTCACTGCTAGGTGGGACAAAAGTTTTCCGAAGCTCAGCTACAAAAGCTCGGTGATCATTGCAGGTGGGGGATTTCTGATTGTACATAGTGGCAGCCCAGTCCTGGGCATGTCCAGACAGAAGAGAGACGAGGAGAGCAACTTGGGAGTGAGGAGTGGAGTACTGGGACTGCTGGCATTCGAACAGCATGTCGAGCGTAGCTAACAGACCATCCGGGCTACCGTCTAATCCATTCCATTTATCGGAGAGGGCTATATGAGGCTCCTCCCTCGGGGTTGGCGGTCCACTTTGGATGGCGGCAGACATCTGAATGACCACCTCGGATAGTGATTAGAGATTGGTGGCCTGGCGATCCACCGTAGCCCTCAGCTGAACCACCTCATTGCGGAGGTGTTCGAACTCTGCTGGGTCAATCCGTGTTTCAGTCATCCTGTCAGTACTAAGCAGACTGAGCAGATCAGGAGTTCGGATGTAGCATGAGAATGTTTGACCAAGACGCGGAGAAGACTAGCGTTGGGAGAACAACAAACACATAGTTGCTATAGGAACAAATGTATGTAACTCGATGGAAACGGGTCGAACAGTTGTTTGTGAGAGAGAACGATCAATATATATTTTTTGCTTTTTAATCTATTTTTTTAATAGTTTTGTGTTTTATTTGTTTATATTTGATTTTCTAGATTTGTCTGTATTACATTGACTCTGCTATCTTTCTTTTTATTTCTTGTAAAGAAGGCAGATCCACTCAAAAGAGATGGCTCATCTCAAGAGGTTTTATCCTTAAAAAATATAAGTCAATAAATAAATATCTGTAGAATGACTTAACACTTTATGAAGTGTTAACATGTGGAAAACACCACTTTTCTTTGCTGCAATGCTGTGCTGTGCTCACAAGCAATAAAGGGGAAAAATAACGACCAAAAAAAAAAGAAAAAAAGAAATGAAATTCTTGAGTTTCACATGGGCAGATGACCAGTTAACCCAGTTGTGCTGAATGCTGGTCAATTATGATCAACTCCTTTACTTTGACACTTCTCTAAATGTATCACAATTGGACTTCAGCTCTTTGTCTAACTTCTGCTTCCGGTCGGCAACAAGATAGCGCCTGTGCTTGGCTTAGCCGCGGTCACCGGCCACTTTTTCAAACTTTTCTCCACTAACCTCCTCTTTTCCACCTTGCTCCTGTCTGAGATCCTCTTCAGTAGTGTCCCTGCTACCATCTCCTACGATCGCCAGACTCTTTTTGTCCTTTCGTTTATTCACGATCGCCCAAGATGCACCGAGGATTTACCATCCTGTTTGTTTATCTGAGTGGCGCACTGGCCCGGAGCCAAACGACGGTCCCTAGCTGCGCAACTCCCGCTATGTTTGTCCAGTCCCTGGAAAACGTCGGAGGAAAAGAGGTAAACGAGCAGGAATCCAGGTGAGAATAAGACTTTTCTTTAAGTGTGGTTTATCTAGTAAACATCGGCGTGATCTTCTAGCTTCTTGTCCTTTGTTTGGTGACCTGAGCGCCACTTCCGCATTCCCGCCAGGCCGCTTTGCAGCGCGGTTTATCCGTCCAAGTTTTTTAAGGTCGGTTTATCCTCATTCCTCAGTGGTTTCTCCTCCTGTTCCCTCCATAAGTGGATTTTATAAACACACTAACTCCAGCTGTTTCTGTAGTTTCTGATTCCTCCACCTCACTCAGCATGGCTCTATTACCCGCTCCGTTAACAACAAGACCTTCCTGCTCAGTGATTAAATTCTCTCTAAAAATCTGGATTTTCTGTTTCTGACTGAAGTTTGGCAGCAAACATCTGATTATTCTGGTCTGATTGAATTCTGTCTGAGTGGTTATTCTTTTCTTAGCCAGCCCCGGGGTTCTGGTTGTGGTGGAGGCCTAGCTGTTGTTTTCAGAGACCATCATCCATGTAGCTCTACAACTTCTGGTCACTTTGCTTCCTTTGAACTGCAGCTGATTAAAGTCGGGCTTAAGGACCCGTTCTACTGTGCTGTGGTGTTACGACCTCAACCTGGACTAGGATCCAGGGAGGTCTAACACAAAAAAACATGAGGATGAAAATAAAAGATCTGACACCAAGTCACAGCCCATTAAGTCCTTTTTTTATTAACACAAAGCATCCCTAAGGGAGAAAACTAGGTTATAAACAACTGAGAGTTAAAAAGGGGGGTTGACTTTAGGCTGGGGAAAAGCGCTGAGGGCTTAAAAGTAACTTAAAGAGCAATATCCCGACTAATTGGTTCTGAGAGCTAAAACTCTCTGGTTCCAAACGGGAAGCCAGAAACAAAAGGAGCTTGCCCGGAGGCCTTACCCAAAGTCCACTGGTGAACTTAACTCACCCACACAACCAAAGCTCTGTCAAGAGCAAGAGAAAAACCGAATCTCAAACCTAAAGGTTTTCCCATGCAGGTGGAACCAAATCATCCGGGGGAAACTATAAACTCCAAATGCCCTCAAAGTACATGTCTCCTCTCTCGATAATCCTCCTCCCGCCTCAGTACTCTCCTCTCCAGTGCAGCGGTGATTTTTATCCGCTCCAGCCAGGGGATTCCTGATGAGAATAAGCTGCGTGAGTGAGGCCGGGCACTCTCCATGGTGCTGACCATGGTGCTGAAAACGGAGCGGCGTAGAAGCCGAGCGCCGGGGAACCCAGGGCTCGTAACATGTGGTCTATCGTCCACCTGGTCCAAACAGTTCTTTCCTTCAGGAGTTAAGTGACTTTCTATCCTCCACTGTGAAGCTGTCCAGACTGGTGATTGTTGGTGACTTTAACATCCACGTTGATGATCCCTCTGATCACTTTGCTATGAATTTCTCCAGCCTTATGGACACCTCTGGCTTTACCCAGCGTGTTTCAGGCCCCACACACACCAGGGGGCACACTCTAGACCTTGTTTTTACCCTGAGTCTAAATGCTGACAGTGTTTGTCCTGAGGATGTTTATATTTCAGATCACCATTGCATTTTCTTTAACTTGTCAGTTTCTGCTTCCCCATCTCCTGCTCGCCATCTGGTTAGTTCTCGTTTTCTTAATGAGAGCACAGCTAGCAATTTTTTCTGCTGCTTTTTATCCACCCTGTTCTTCTGATAACGACCCAGTTTCCTTAACTTCTCAGTTTAACGAGCACTGCCTCTCCATTCTGGACAACATCTGTCCTGTCAGAACCAGATCAGTTCCTGCAGTGAACCCTACTCCCTGGTTTAATGACAGCATTCGCAGCCTGAAGCGCCAATGCAGAAAAATTGAGCGTTTGTGGAAGAAAACCCATCTCCACGTCCATCTGCTGCACCTAAAGGATCTT
>SSNQ01034552.1:946956-964313 GCA_006942095.1 Nothobranchius kuhntae | reverse complement strand
ATTTCAGGATCCTGGTTCTGTCCATGGGGCCTTACATGGACAGGCACCATCTTACATTGGTGATCTTCTCAGTCCCTACACCCCCAGCAGGTCCCTGAGGTCCAGTGATCAAAGCCTACTGGTTGTGCAGCGCACCAGGCTAAAGACCAAAGGTGACAGATCATTTGCTGCTGTGGCCCCCAGACTCTGGAACTCTCTCCCCCTGAGCCTGACCCCGGCTTTCCACAGGAGCCGTCAGCAGCACGTTACTGCAGCAGCACGTCTTGCTCGCGTAAACTGCTGCTTGGCCCTTCCCACAAGATGCGAAGCAGCAGGGGAGCAGCTGTCACCGACCGAACACGAAGTCACATGAGTGACTTCGTCAGTAAACACAACAACAAGCCGGAGAAAACTACAACATGGCTCCAAAAGGTTTGTGTTTTACATTCTGTCCATTTTATAATCGCCAATACGGACCTGAAAAACAAAGGAGGCCGCTAGCTAGGTGATAACTTCTCACGGGGCCGCACAGTTAGTAACCTTTTTTAAAAGTAAAGCAACCGGAAGGCAGTACGTTCTGTGTTCTGAAAATCTCGGGAGCTTCTCTCCATTTCCGCGTCCGATTTCCTGTCTTTCCTTCCCCAAAAATGTCGAACTTGACCCGTTTCAGAGGCGTCGTGCGTAGAAAATAGAACCGGCGCGTAAAGGCCGCGACATGCTGCTCCTGAGACGCGGCCGTCTCGCGCTGCTGACGGCTCCAATGGAAAAGGTTCTGTTGACCACAGCGGTTCCTATCAGCAGCTATGACGTGCTGCTGCAGTAACGTGCTGCTGACGGCTCCTGTGGAAAGCCGGGGTGAGATCAGTGGACTCAGTGGTCTCCTTCAAAAAGCAGCTGAAGATTCACTTGTTCAAGCTGGCTTTTGTATGACCTTCTTCACCACTCTCTCTTTATTCTGCTCTCCCCACCTATTCCACCTTCCTCAGTATCCACTGATTTCCTTCTTTCCTATTCACTCTCTCTCTTTCTTAACATTTTTTAAAATCACAATTGCCTATTGTTGCTCATTTTAAATATATTTTAAAACATTTTCTAAATGCTTTTTTATATTTTTACATTTTTTGATTTTGCAAAGTGCCTCGTGATTTTTATCTTGACATGTGCTATAGAAATGATATTTTCTCCTTCTTCTTCTTCAAACATTAACATTAAGAGAATATTTCTCTTTTTTCCTGCCTGGTAAGGTACCGATGCAAAAACAATCAACCTTTTAGGAAGCAAGACTAAAGCACAAGATTATCAATAAAGTGATCGTTGAATAGAACCAAAGAGAAAATGTATCTCTAATGGATATAAATTTAAACATTCTGGTGTGTTGTTGATATTTCTCTCATGTTTTAAATCTTTGTGTAGGAGTGTGGTGTGTGTGTGTGTGTGTGTGTGTGTGTGTGTGTGTGTGTGTGTGTGTGTGTGTGTGTGTGTGTGTGTGTGTGTGTGTGTGTGTGTGTGTGTGTGTGTGTGTGACAATTGTGTGAGGTTTAAATCATTTTAAGTGAACAAGGATGACAATAACAGTTTTTGTGAATGATTGATTCTTTAATGACCACACAGCCAAGCTGGTGGATTTTGCTGCCAGTGCAGCATAACAATTAATGCAAAAAAAAAAAAAAAGCAGGAAATCTGTAGCATGTTAGAGGTATCTTTCTTTGAGTTTACCATATTTTTAATTCAACATAAATCTGAGATATAAAATGTGTTTACTGACGGAGGCTCAGACATCTGTTGGTTGAAGTCTCTGGGCATTGATGACGCCAGTTAGTGAAACAAGTTGAGACATAACAGACAAACAAGTCCTAATCCTTTGAAGCTGCATAAAAAGGACACACACACATCAGCTCCACAGGCCAGAGGCCAATCTCCTCCCTTAAGATTTCTCCGTCATGATGGACAACAGAGAGATCAAAGGTCACAACTCTGTAAGCATCTTGTGACACTATAACTGCAAAAGACCAAATTCTTGTTATTTTTCATTGGTTTCAACCATTCAGTGACGACTGCAGTCAGTAAACACGTCTTTAAATCTACGGCTCATTCAGTAATTACCATCAAAATCCAACTGGGAACATTTCAGCGTCGATCATCCGACCCACCTGCTTCAGACCACAATATTATCACAATAACCAAGAATACACATAAGGGGAATCTCTGTGTGCAGCTGTATAAATAAACTCTCAGTGGAATAAAGAGGATTTGTTCCAATCAAAGGTTAATCACTGGACTGGAAAAATAAATCTACTTAAAGAGCAAGTCACCCCCTACTAGAGTCTAACTCCACTCCCACTTCATGTTTGAAAAATGCAACAAATGCTGTTGCCTGGCAGACCGAGAGGGCGGAGCTGCTAACAAATACACACACACACACAGGCTCACGACAGCATTGTGACATCATAATGTACCAGTTTACATCACAGCATACCTCAAAGCCAATAGTGGTGGCAGATTTAAATTCAAATACAGTGCAGAGTTTTTACCTGACAAAGGCACAACACTGACTACGTTTACATGCAGCCAATATCCGGGTTATGATCGGGTTAAGGTCGGTATTCGGGTTTCTGAGTTGATCAGAATAACCCGTTTACAAGCATAAATAGAAAGAGTTACCCCAAACTTGCATAACTCGATTTAAATGCGAACGTTGGGGTAGCGTCAGGACATATGGACTACGTCTAGACGCAATATGCGTCATTTCCGGTTCTTCTCGTTCCGGTATCCGTGAAAACAACAACATGTTTCCCAGTTCGGAAGAGATAGCGACCGGGTTTGTTTGCGCTTTAGTTTCCTCGTCACTCCAAAAGTGTGGTGTTGTGCCGCGACTCACCATGTTGCTCCCAACTTGTTGTTTACTTCCAGTGTTCTGGCGCATACAAGACGTCTCGCTACTCAAAAGACCAAGATTCCTTGCGAACAGAGCATGTGCAGAACACACGCTTTGATGGGGATATCTCAATATGCGTTTACACGACCAAACATTCGGGTTAGAAAAGGGTTATCCCAGGTGTAGTAACCGGGTTTTTAAAAACCCGGTTATGAGCATATCCGGGTTTTTGGCGGTGTTTACATGGACCTGCGGAACCGGGTTATTGTGAATATTCGGGTTTTAAAAGGGTTACTGGCTGCATGTAAACGCACTCACTGACAGTTTAAGGCAGAACATTTAAATTTTAACTAAGATGCACTGAAGTGCCAAATTATTGACTACACGTGTCTGCAGCACAATTAGACACTCGTTTATTTAGTTTATCAGCAAAAAAAGTTTATTTGGGGGTGACTTGCTCTTTAAGCGATGGTTTTAATAACCATTAATTATTAACAATGCTTCAGAACTGAGTAAAAATGTAATTGTGTGTCTTTTTAATCCATTGCTTAGTTATTTTTTTACACAGCGTAGTAAAAAAAGAGTTTTTTACGTTATACATTTCAGTTAATTACTGAAATGTACAACGTAAAAAACTATGTTCATGTATTTAGCAGGTGCTTTTGTCCAAAGCGACTTACATGTGATAATGAAGCCAGCAGATTGCCCTTGAGGCTACCAACAAATATTAATCAGTCAATCCTAGGTGGCAGAGAGGCAGCATAATGAATCATAAAGGGAAGTGAACAAGAAATGGACAGTAGAGTGGGGGATGGGTGCAGGGAGGGTCCTAGTTTAGAAGATGCTCTCTGAAGAGTTGCGTCTTCAGGGGTTTTCTTGAAGATTGACAAGGACGCTCCCTGTTCTAGTAGTGCTTGGTATTTCATTCCACATCTGTGGAACGATCATGAAAATAATCTGGATTGTCCTGAGCATGTTGCACTGCTAGCTGACGATACTTGGATGACCGGAGCAGCCAAACCGGGACGTAAGCCTTCGCAAGAGGATTCAGGAAGATGGGAGCTGTACCATCCAGGACTTTGTATGCTAGTGTTAGCGATTTGAATTTGATGCGTGCAGCTAGCGGTAGCCAGTGGAGCTCAATGAACAGAGGGGTGACATGTGCTCTATTAGGCTTATTGAAGACCAGACGCGCCACTGCATTCTGGACCATCTGAAGAGGTCTCACAGTACAGGCTAGAAGACCAGTTAGAAGGGCATTGTAGTAGTCGAGGCGGGAGATGACTGTATTTGCACCAGGAGCTGGGTGGCATGTTGTGTTAGGTATGGTCTGATCTTTCGTATGTTATACAGCGGGAAACGGCATGAACGAGCGACAGAGGCAGTGGCGCAAAAAGTGGGTATGCAGTGTATGTGATGCATAGGGGCACTAAGCACTAGCCATAGCGATGATGCAAAAATATTTTAGTCAGCATTTCCTGTGTTTAATCACAGCTGTTTTTTTGTCAGTTTGTGTATCTGCAAGATCTGCAAATTATTTAATTATTAACAGAGAAGCGTATGAAGCACACACACACACACACACACACACACACACACACACACACACACACACACACAGCATGTGCACCTCCTCGAAGCGCTGGGGCGCGGTTGAAGAGGATGGTTCTAAACAGCCACAAAACCAAGTTGTGTGTTTATTTATGACAACTTTATAGAATAAAGTCACATTAATAAGCGCCAACGGAGCCAAACTCTGGGGTTACAATGAGAGTTAACATGATGAACAGCTGCTGTCTAACGGGGGCGGTCGCAGTAGCAGGACCAGACTGGGGAAATTCTCAGTGGGCCAGTTTGGTCGATGTTTTTAGTCATCTTTTTGTTTGTTTTTGGTTTTTGCTCAGTCACATTTCTATTGATCAGCTGCTGCTGATGAGAGGATTTCTCCTGTCAGTGTGGAAGGACCAGGTGAGCTATTTTCCCCACAGCTCAGCTGTTCTAGAAATAAGCAGATGTCTGCTTAAAGCTTCTTTCGGGAGTATTTCTCTTATCCAATGGCACCATCTAGTGGCTGAAAAGCATATCACACAAAAAAATCTGTTGCTCTGTTTAAGATCGCGACTTCACTTTTCTTGTTTATAAATGTGCTTCTGTAGCCGACAAACAGAGCTAAGACACGTTGTTTTACGAGCATTATTCTCATGTCATGTTGTGTTCTCATATATTTATATTTTAGAGATTTATTTGTCCGTAAAAAATTCATCAACTCTGCATCAGTTAAGGTATTCCTTAAATTTGAAACAGGTAAGCGGTAGTCTAACGCTATTGGTTAGTTCTGGTTGGCGCTCAGTTTCCTATTGCAGAGCTCCGTTGGGCAGGAGGCGTACTTAGCAAAAAAAAAAATTTCATTAAATTAACTTTTAAATTATTTATATGCATCATTAAAATAAAAAAAAACATGTTTTGAAATATATAAAGTGCACCAAACTTGACTCAGTCCATTCAACAATTCTAAATGGACATTTATGTAACTCATCAATTATTTGAAAGGATAATTTGTCAATTAAATGCTGAAAAAAATAAACAATACATTAACGAGGCAAGAACTTTTTAAACTTGAACATACCTACACCCACAAGTCTATTTTTACCTGGAGTCTCCTCTCAAGAGTGGCTGAAGTAATATTACAACTTTGACAGAATACAAATTCTCTCTCTCTCTCTCTCTCTCTCTCTCTGGAAGCCCCACTCTAAGGGCCATTGCAGTGTAATAGTGATTCATATATTGTACAACCACAGTCATAAAGTTTTCAATCAGTAGATTTATTTCAGTATGTATTTTTCCAGTATCACAAAAAATATAATTTTATATGGTTAAAATCATCTAGCTCATGTGCACTTTTTAAAACACTGCCCAGCAAACATTCGCACGTTTAATGACAGTTGAACGGTCACAACTGTAAAATAATATCACAGGAATTAGGAAAAAACAGCATGACATCTACTCTATTTGCCTTGCCTGGACTCGATCCTGGATCCTCCGGGGGGAGAGTCACCCGCTCTCCCAGCTGAGCTATGACAACAACTACTGAATATCAGATTTTTTATATAGATATAGCTCCCATCATTTTGGTCTGACAGGAAGCCAATGGGCCAATGAGGTAGAGGGTAAAGTGCGGGGTAAACTAACCAATCAGAGGACAGAGAAGATCTGCCACAGGCCACGCCTCCAGAGTGCCAAAACCCTTCACAGCCGAGCGAGCGGAGTCAGAAACCGAGCGCGCAGAGAGGCTGCCGAGCGCGCACGTTTTCCTCTGCCGTGTGCTCGTTGACAACGCGCGCACGCAGGTTTGTCACTTGTGCACATCCTTGTGCGCTCACAGACACAGTTTGCTCCCTCTCAGTGCACAAATGACCTCTCGCCATGTATATTTTCACTCGCGAGTCCTGTTCACAAGCGCGATGTGGACCCAATCCGCATGCACGGGTTGTGGCACGGGTCTGATGCCATACTGAACCCTCTCAGTCAGCAGGAGCGCCTGCAGCTGCAGGGGGCGCCAACTTGCTGTTTCCAATCCAGACTGTGATATGACAGATGGAATAGAAAACCTCGGTGCGTCGCAGATTTCTTTCTTTTTTATTTTTTACTCAGCGCTTGTGCGCCCCTTTTGTGTCATGAAAAAATGCCGCCCTGGGCAACCGCCCTGTCTGCCCGTGCCTAAAACCGCTACTGATTCTGTCTCTAGACCTCAGGGACCTGCTGGAAGTGTAGGGACTGAGAAGATCACCAACGTATGATGGTGCTTGTCCATGTAAAGCTCTAAAGACCAGGGGTCTCATTTGTAAAACATTGAGTAGAATCCTTACTAAAACTGTTCTTAAACTCAGCAACAAAAATTTATTTACGCCAAATGGGTTTGTGACCTATAAAACATGGAGTACACACAGCTTCACGCAATCTCCGCTTTATAAATCACTCTACCTAGAAATGTTCTCAGGTATTTCTGGATCACATCCCGCCCTCAGCACGCCCATTTTCTGTCATAAATGGTCAATGCAAAGTGCCTTGTAGATCTCATGCATATATATATAAGCCAGCTCGTTGCAAGGCTCCACCATTAACGATTGTGACCACAGATCAAGGAAGAGCAATTTCACCGAAGCAGAAATTGAGGTACTTGTGGGGGTGGCAGAAAAATGAAAGGAAGTGCTTTTTGGAGATCACAGCAGTGGCATAACAAATAAGAGAAAATTCATGGGAGTGGCACAGCGTTGCTGAAGCCGTCAATGCTGTGAGTTCTTCAGAGAGATCTGTGGTGGATATAAAAAATGGTTGGATCTGAAGGTGGAGGCAAAAAAAAAAGAAACAATTTTTTTGCCACTGCCAGAGTGTGTCTGGCACTGGCGGAGACCCTGGCACCTCTGATCCCCCACCGCTCGCCATCATCAGTATTCGGACCGGCAAGCGTGCGTGGCATCGTGCCGGAGAAGGAGGGAGACACTGACCATGCAGAGGAGACTGGTAACATCTAACCCTCCCACTGTCCTAATGGGTGTAACCCCATGAGGAAAGTTGACCACTGAGCAGGGTTGATGGTTTATCCCTTGAGGTCCATGTGGCAGGGGTGAGGAGTGGGCACCACATCACCCCTGCCATGTGGACCTCAAGGGATAAACCATCAATCCTGCACAATGGTCAACTTTCCTCGCGGGGTTACCCATAAAGACAGTGGGAGGGTTAAGCCTTTTATCAATACAGATCAAATGTGTCCATCATTAAAATATAAAACAAAACCAAATTTCATTGTGCTCGTTACAGTGGTCCTTAATCATGTGAGTTACGTTCTAAAAATAACCCGCAAAATCCACAAAGTAGTCAACTTTATTTGTTACATGTGTAGCGTACGCATTTAAGCAGATTTGCATCTCCTCCTCCTGTGCGGGAGCGCAGATCACTGATGCGCTCCAGCCTTGACACAGCGCGCGCTCCTCTTCTTGCAGACATGCTCCTCCCAGTTGTTACACCCCTCCACGTCTATGAAACTACCAGGAGGGGCAACATAAGTGTGGTGGGAGCAAACACGAGGACAAATAAAAGTTCAAAAGGAGTTTATTAACTGAAAGTGTCCCTGGCAGATATAAATAAGGTAGATGAAAATAATAATAATGCCAGAGGTCTGCTTAATTCTATTATACTAAATATAAGTCTAAAGTTCTGGGCAAGGCCCCACACTCGTACAATACCCTCCCCGGGGTATTTTCCTCCTTTTGGTCCTGAGTTACTCCTACTGTGGCCGGCGTCTCACGCTCTCCCTTTTTCTCTCCCTCTCCCTCTGGAAGCCGATGGTTCTCCTCCAGGAAAGATCTCCGTGTCGGTATAAAATGCAAGTTTCTGGTTCTCTCGGTTTCCCTTCTGGTTGTGGCAAAATGCAGTCTCAGGTTTTCCCCGTTTTGTCTCTCGTCTCTTATCTCTGTACTCTCTGTGTCATTCCTCTGCTGCTCGTCTCGTGTGCTCGATCGTGCTTGATCTCTGTTCGCTCTTCTCCACGACTCCCCTCTCTCCTTGACCTCTCGATTCCGTGTCTTCCTCCTTTGTAAGGCTTCTGATGAGTGCTGGTGTCAGCGGGCCGGCAGGAAGGGTGCGTCTCAGCGTACCTCTCTCCATGGTGCTGATCCTCTGTTTCAGCGGGGCCGGAGCAAGGAGCAGTCCATGGTGTAGTGGGTAAAACGAAGCTCAGGAACGCAGAGGTCATGACACCCCCCTCCTAAAAAGAAAAAGAGGTCGGGCTTAACATCAATACAATCTGGAGGCCTTTTTTGAACTAAAAATAATAAATGACCGACTGAGTTCCGAGTCTGGGTGACGGATCTGTCTTTCTGTGTACTTCTATAACTGCGGAGCAGGGAGCTGTACAAGGTGATTCCCGCTAACTGTCCTGATCTTCATGAGGTGCAAAGGCGGGCAGATTAAGCACATGTGATGAACACATACTAACCAGCAACAAGGAAGGGTGGCCCATTGATAAGCCCGTCCCTCCTCATCCTGGGGTGCTCTCGAGATGGTAGGATATACCAACACTAACCTTTATGACCCCAACACTAACAAAACAAAACAGGCAATACCCCAAAGGGGATATTCCTCTAAAAGCTACCAGGAAACCACAATGCACATACTGTAAAACCGGACAATGCCACACAACTCTAAAAGTCCAACTCCTATCAGAATAAACACACTAAAAGGCCCGAGACAGACTATCTGCCACTATGTTGTCTTTGCCTTGTTTGTGCTGAATTTGTAAATTATAATCTTGCACCAGTAGTGCCCATCTCTTCAGCCTCTGGTTTTTATTGTACATCCTTGACAGGAAGACCAGAGGGTTGTGATCTGTGTATACCCATATGGGGATGCTTCCAGGGTAGAGGTAAATTTCTAAATGTTGGATAGCTAGTGCTAAGGCTAAGGTTTCCTTCTCAACTGTGGAATAATGTAACTGGTACTTAGCAAACTTCTTGGAGAAAAAGGAGACAGGATGGTCCAAAGCGGCATCATCTTCTTGAAGTAGAACTGCTCCCATGCCAGGGGTCACACCCTGGACCTGGTTATCTCTTATGGTCTACCCGTCATGAACCTTGTGACTTTGCCTCCTGTGTTCTCTGACCATTCTCCTATACTCTGTGATGTTACGTTGCCATGTCCTGTCCCTGTGTGCGAAGCTCCCTCTACTAGGTTTAGAGCCCTGGATGCAGAAACTATTTCAAAGTTTGTGGACTGTATGTCTGTAAGGTTAGAGACCTTTAACCCTGATCCATCTAACATTGATCACTATTCACAACACTTTGATGTACTTTGTAATCAGGTCTTAGACGTGGTTGCCCCTCTCAAACTGTGCAAGTCTCGGCCTAGACGG
Source organism: Nothobranchius kuhntae (assembly GCA_006942095.1). Taxonomy (NCBI): domain Eukaryota; kingdom Metazoa; phylum Chordata; class Actinopteri; order Cyprinodontiformes; family Nothobranchiidae; genus Nothobranchius; species Nothobranchius kuhntae. The sequence goes on along the minus strand of SSNQ01034552.1, from coordinate 954,552 downwards.
GAGCCATGGCTCTCTGATGTCACACGGGCTTGCAGGCGGGCGTGTAGATCCTCGGAGAGAAAGTGGAAAAAGGATGGCCTACAGGTCTCGCGTGAGTTGTTCAGAGCATCTCTGGTTGCTTATCAGGATGCAGTGAAGGCCGCCAGAATGGCCTATTTTGCAGACATCATTGAGACAAACTCCAATAATCCTAAGATTCTCTACAAAACGCTAAACTCTGTTCTGGTGTATCAGGAGCCTAGCTCCATGTCTCCTACAGCTGCTGGAAACTCTGAAGCTTTTCACAAATTCTTTGTTGATAAAGTATCGGGCATTAGAGAAGCTATTTCTGGTAACTCTGTTGACCCTGTTCCAGTTCATCCATCACCACCCACCCTGAGCTCCCTCAATACAGTTTCATACTCTGAGCTGAGTAAGCTAGTTGCGAGACAGAAGCCATCTGGCTCTCCACTTGACGTTCTGCCACCTCGTCTCTGGAAGGCTGCCTTTCCGTGCCTTGGCCCTTCACTTGGTCAGATTATCAATGGGAGCCTCAGCACAGGTGTTGTCCCAGCTGCTTTGAAAGCAGCAGTTATTCGGCCGACCCTGAAGAAACCTGGTGCTGATGTCTCTGTGATAGAAAATTACAGGCCTATCTCTACCCTGCCCTTTACATCTAAACTGCTTGAGAAAGTCGTTTATCAGCAGCTGGTCTCACATTTAGCTGACTCTGATCTGTTTGAGGTTTTCCAATCAGGGTTCAGGTCTGGCCATAGCACAGAGTCTGCTCTACTGAGGGTCCTAAATGACATCTATCTATCACTAGATCAGGGTACATCTGTGCTGCTTCTGTTGTTAGACCTAACAGCAGCCTTCGACACAGTTGACCACGCGATTCTACTCGATCGCTTGGAACGATGGGTTGGGATCAAAGGGTCAGCTCTGGANGACGATTGCCAGATTTACTCTCCATTGTGTCAGGAGAAAGGTCACTCTATTCAGTCCTTTGTCTCCTGTGTTAATGAGGTGAAGTCTTGGCTAATGTCCAACTATCTACATCTGAATGAGGGAAAGACAGAGCTCATTGTTTTTCACCCCAACAGCAGGAATGTGGATCGTTATGCTGATCTTGGCCCTCTTTCTCCATACTCAAAACCAGTTGTTACCAGTTTGGGGGTGAAACTTGATGTAGGACTTAAATTTGACGCTCACATCAATTCTGTGGTCCGGTCCAGTTTCTTTCACCTGAGACGCCTTGCTAAAATCAAGCCTATGCTGTCGAGAGCCCACCTGGAGCGGGTACTGCATGCCTTTGTTATTTCTCGGCTTGACTACTGCAACTCTCTATATGCAGGGTTGTGTCAGTCAACACTGCGTCGCCTACAGGTTGTGCAGAACAGCGCTGCCAGGTTCCTGACTGGGACCAGGAAACGGGACCACATCAGTCCGGTTCTGGCCTCTCTGCACTGGCTTCCGATTTGCTATCGCTCAAAATTCAAAATCCTCGTCTTTGTTTATCATTTCTTCCAGGGTGGTGGTCCCCCCTATCTAGCCACACTCCTGAAAAGACACTCCCCATCACGTGCTCTGCGCTCCTCTGAACAAGGCCTGCTCGCTGTCCCTCGGTCTAGGTGTCGTACCCGTGGGGACCGGGCTTTCTCAGTCCTAGCACCGTCACTCTGGAACCAGTTGCCACCCTCAGTTAGGCTGTCCCCTTCTCTGCCAGTCTTTAAGAATCACCTAAAAACACACCTCCTCCGCTTGGCGTTTCCAGATCATGTTTGATTTTGGCCCTCTTTTATGTTGAATCCATTCCACAGATTTCATTGGTACACTCAATCCATCCACTCAATCCAAATGTGTTTCACTCATTTGTCCTTTACCAGAATGTTTCATCTATCTTGTAATTTCCATTTTGTATTTTGTAATTTGTATTTTGTAATTTGAATTTCTTTTATTGTTGATTTATTCAATATATTTACATACAACTGTACAATGTTCAGCGCTTTGGGCTTCCTGACAGGGTTGCGGAAGGCGCTTTATAAATAAAGCTTTGATTGATTGATTGATTGATTGATTGATTCCAACATCACTGGCATCTATTCCTAGTTTTAAAGGGCGTGTGAGGTCGGGTGCTTGTAAAACTGGAGCCGAACATAAAAGCAGTTTACAGTTGTCAAAGGCTCCTTGGGCTGCTACGGTCCAGTTGAACGAGACCTGTAGACTCAACAGATCAGTTAGAGGTGAAGCAACTACAGCGAAATTCTTGCAAAATTCTGATCAATCCATATCAATTTCAGACTTAAAATAATATATTGATGTAAACCACACCCACTTCCTGGTTATGCCACGCCCATTCCGAGTACAGATACAGATAATTTAGATGGTTGAATAGATACAGATACACAGGAAAGGTTTTTCTTTACCTTGCTGACATACGTTTCCTTTGCCGACTGCAAAATATCCTCAGAGCTGATGCTGATGGTGGCGTCACTTCCTACTCCGTTTATCCGCGGGCAGCAGAGGACATTGTCACCCTAAATCAGAACTTGCCCTGTGACTGGTTTGCGCGTGTGACTTTTATCTGTGAGTCTGGAGATCGAATCCCGATTGGACCATTTTTTTTTATATCCGCCACAGATCTTTCTGAAGAATTCACAACATTGACGGCTTCAGCAACGCTGTGCCACTCCATAGATTTTCTCTTTGTTTTGCAAAAGCACTTCCTTTCATTTCTCCACCTCCCACACAAGTACCTCAATTTCTGCTTCTGTGATATTGCGCTTCCTTGATCTGCCTTGATCTACGGTCACCATCGTCATTGGCGGAGCGCTACAACAGCTGGCTTATGTATATGCATGAGATCCACAAGGCACAGGTAGTGTTTAAGTGGAGGTGGGGGTCTACGCTCCCCCTCCATTGAGCGCCCTGACTTAGTGTGGAAGACCTGATGCTGCCGGGGCAGATGGCTCCTCTGATGGCGTTTCCTTGGCTTACCTTACTTGGCTCATTTGGACTCAGCCGAATATAAATTTTTACTGATGTGAGTGTGTGTGTGTGTGCGCGCGCACACACACATATGTCTGTTAATGTTTTCAAACTTTTATGGGAATTTGGGGTCACTTTAATTCTGTAAAGCACTTTAAGTCGCACTATGCTTGAAAAGTGTTTTATAAATAAAATCTGATTGATTGAACTTTTGCTTTAAAAACATAATTATAGTTTTGTAAGTCAAGTTTGGGCTCAGTTTTGTTTATGTCTCAGAGTGTTTGTTAGTCTGCATTGGAAGGATGAGTAGGCAGAAGAAAAGCCAGTGTGTGTTTGCTTGTGTGAAATTGTTGAGTGGATGTCTGCAATCTGGTGTGTTCATGAAGAATACTGGGTGTGATTTTCCTGGCTGTGACTTTGTGTTTGCGTGTGCTTCTTTCAGATCAGTTTGTTCAGTCTCTCTAACAGAATGTTTGTTGTACTGAATAGGTTTCTCCCCCCTAAGGGAGCAGGCGTTGTTTCTTCCTCCTCCATCTTTTTTACTCTTAGTGCCATCCTAGAGGGAAAAAAAACAAGGAGAAAATTGAAGATATGCACATGTCAAAATAGTTTTCATTCCATCAAGCAGATATGCTTTAAAGAACAATTAGGAGAAGATGTGATAAAACTGTCAATTTAATGCAAGTTTTTAAAGACTCAATAGATTTTTTTCACATGACTTACTTGACAATAAAAAATTAGGAGTGTTTGTCTAAACTGCCTAGTGTATTACTGTCCTACTTACCCCCAAGGCTCTTTACAACATAACAGTTATTCACCCATGCATGTGCATATTCCCACACTGTACGTTACATAATACTGAGACAAAGTCATATTGATGAACATGCTTAGTATGTAAAGATGGTGGAATTAGTAAGAAGTTTGTTTCCATCCATCGTCCCAAAGACATACAGTGCAACATGAATAAAACACAACACAAAACAAAAATTGAAACAAGAGCAAGAATAGCCTGTTTCACTTAATCATCCATCCATCCATTTTTGGCTGCTTTTCCAGGAAACTGTGGAAAAATCTGCCTGTTGATGTCAACCAAATGGAGGCGGGACTTTAACGCAGATCCGGAGAGTGTGTGGAGCGCACCAGAACCACCAAAACAAGCATGAGTGGGTACGGAGGAGAAAATGCTGTGAACTCGAGAATTAAACATGTTCAGTGGTACTCGACAGAGTCTTTGTTGTCATTTTTTCATGTCTCTGCGTGGAGTCTGATATGAAGAGGTCAAAAGCAGGTTTCCCAGTAATTAGACAGTTCCATGATAAACACAATGGAGGTTCTAAGTAGGGATGAGCCGGATACTCGTTTCAGATGAGTATCCGGTACGGATAAAGCATTTTTTACGAATACGAGCATGAAACGAGTAAAACTCGTAAATATCTGTAATCGTGCTGAAGGAAAATCCTCATTGGGTAACTGACTGTCTTCACGCTCTGTGATTGGCCAGTCAAATAGAGCGCCCGCCCCTCCCTACACACAAAACTGCCGCGGGAGCTCACAGCTCAGTCCGCGTCCTGTCCATCCACGCACACACACAGACAGTAACGGATCTCTGTTCTTGCTTCACTGTTCACGTTTCTTCAGTACTCCCTATGTTTTCTTCAGGGCGGATTTAGGACTGAAGAAGATCCGGGGCTTAATACACACACGCGCGCGCGTACACACACGTGACACACACTAGTCAACATCATATATATTTGTCTTGTACCACATAAGTTTTAATCTGAAGCTACATATTAAGCATATTCAGGGCAAAAATTGTTCCTGTTGGTGTTTAGTGTGAGATGATAGTAAATATTCCCTTTCTTTCTCCAACAATGTTACCTGATAGTCAGTGTTGTGAACGTTACTTTAAAAAGTAATTAGTTATAGTTACTGATTACTTTGTCAAAAAGTAACTCAGTTACTAACTGAGTTACAAGATCATAAAAGTAACTAATTACCAACAAAAATAACTACTTAGTTACTTTTTTCATTAAAGAATGCAATAATTACTACAATAGTAAAATATAAATGACTAATGACTGGAACATAATAAAATGTATGTCCAAATGTTTTTTATAAACCTGAATAATTTAAATAAATAAGCACTTAACAGGAGGAACTACTAATAGGAACATTACACTAATCTAGACTATTAAAAGGTCACTGTGTGATATTTAACAAGACCCCAATCAGCTAACATTTAAAATTGCAAATAGAAACACCTGTAAAGGTTCCCGAGCCTTTAAATGGTCTCTCGGTCTAGTTAAATTACAGAAATAAATGTAATTTTGCACAGTATTCTAATTTTTCCAGCTTCACATAATTGTGTTTTTAGCAGCATTTCTGTTGTTGGTAATCTAGTATCGGTTAAATAAATAAATAAAATCCTTTAAAATTACACTAGAAGAGGCACAAGCCTGATGGAGGACTCACATTTACTAACTTGTGTCAGACCCGAACACAGAAGAGCTGAAGCTGGGTGGTAAACACACACACAGGTAGTTCTAATAACACCTGAGCTCCATGACGTTTGAGACTGATGCATCAGTGTTACAGCGGGACTAAAGACATGATCAGGAACAGGTTACAGCTGGATGATCTAGGAAGGTAGAAGATCAGGACGTCTGAGCGGTGAACAGGTGAGCGGACCTTCGGGACGTCCCGCTGTCACGCTAAGAAGGGCACGGCTGCGCTGCTGCAGCAGCGAATCTGCGGGTCTGCCGCCGTAGATATTCATCACGTCTTCCTCGTTCTTCACGGGCCGTGATGCTCTTGGATGAAAACATCTACCTCTTTAGCTCCTGATCAGCTGATGACAGCTTCAACACACCGCGCAGCTTAACACACGCATTTCCTTATCAGTAACAGAAACGATCGTTTTGTTAAAAGAAGACGGTAATTAATTAGTTTGCTCGTTACAGAAAGAAATATTTTTTATTAACGTGGTTATTTTAAACGGCGTTATTACCAGTGGCGGCTGGCCAGTAGAGGGCGATAGGGCGCCGCCCTCCCAGTTTCCCCTGTGTTTTTAATTTTTATTTTAAAAAATAAATAAATAAAATTAACAATAATCACATATTCTAAGTTAATTGTGTGTTTTGTAACAAAAATAAATCATATATATATATATATATATATATATATATATATATATATATATATTGGTCTCTGCCGATCTCTGCCGAGCGGTGGAGGCTGTGTGCTGTTTTTCAATATCCCAAACAGGACGGGACCAGTTGTTCAATTGCTGACAAGAAAATCAAAGGGTAGGAATGGGAATGTATCCAATCAGCGTTGACGTTGTTTCAGAACGTTTCAGAAGCAGGATGGGCGATACAGCTACCGCCAAGGCTTTCGTTGGTGTTCGGTAGAACTCGGAGAGTCTCGACTCCAGCACGTTTTTGGTCGTGACTCGTGACGGTCATGACGCAGACGTAGACATGGACGCCAGTGCGCCTACAACATGGATACCGGATCTCAGCAGCCACTGAATTCAGTTCGGTCTCTTCTCCAGTATCCGTTCGAGAGGAGAACTATGGTGGAAAAACTTAATGTCAAAGAGCTTGGACCAGATCAGCCCGACGTAAAGATAAGCCAACAGGACAAGGAGAGAGGTAAACTGTACACACGAGACTTCTCCCGAAATTGGTACTCCAGGAAGGCTTGGCTAGCTGGATGCAATCACGCTAATGCGTTATTTTGCTTTCTGTGTTTGTTATTCAAAACGGCTGGGATCCACAGAAGGTGGATGTGGAACTTGTGTCTCATTGGGGACTCCATTCATTCTCTGACTGAGGAATGCAGCGCATCAGTGCAGCAGCCAACAAAGAGACGGAGGACGTTTGGACAGGGAGAACAGCAGCTGGGTGCAGAGGTAAGCTGTACATTACATTTCTGTAAACAAGACAATCAGAATCAGAAATCCTTGGTTGTCCCACAAACCGGGACATTTGTTTAATAACATGTTTAATGTGCAATAACTGTAAAAACTAATTTCAACACACATACCTATTATACATATTTAATCATGTAAATGTGTATTTCAAGTAAATTTGCACATACATCAATCTGATTCCATTTTACTTGTTACACTTCTGCTGCAGCAAACAAATTTCCCAGCTTTTGGGACAATAAAACATTTCTGATTCTCAATGAGATGTTTTTACATTTGAAGTAAAAACATCTCATTGAGATCCAGAAATGTTTTATTGTCCCAAAAAGTGGGAAATATGACATTTGTAAGAGGATACTGATGACATTATTTCCTATGAAAGTGTTTCCACTTTCCATAAGTCCTAACAGTGTAAATTTCTGGCATTTTGTCTAAGTAGTGTTTACTACCATTACTGTAACAGTGACCTGCTCATAATTTTTCGTGTTCACTCAAATGTTGAAATTAAACAAAATGTTTTTGTTACTTGCCTCTTGCATTGCCTATTTACCATTTATGGTCATGTTATTTTATGTGCAATTTAATGCAGTTGTAACGTGAGGAAGTGTGGGTTTTCTGTCACAAAGGTGGTGTTGGACTCAGCTGGGTCAAAGCTGGGTCGCTGAGAACTTTCACCCACAGATTAAGACCTGAACGCC
>SSNQ01034552.1:932296-945777 GCA_006942095.1 Nothobranchius kuhntae | reverse complement strand
GGCGTTCAGGTCTTAATCTGTGGGTGAAAGTTCTCAGCGACCCAGCTTTGACCCAGCTGAGTCCAACACCACCTTTGTGACAGAAAACCCACACTTCCTCACGTTACAACTGCATTAAATTGCACATAAAATAACATGACCATAAATGGTAAATAGGCAATGCAAGAGGCAAGTAACAAAAACATTTTGTTTAATTTCAACATTTGAGTGAACACGAAAAATTATGAGCAGGTCACTGTTACAGTAATGGTAGTAAACACTACTTAGACAAAATGCCAGAAATTTACACTGTTAGGACTTATGGAAAGTGGAAACACTTTCATAGGAAATAATGTCATCAGTATCCTCTTACAAATGTCATATTTCCCACTTTTTGGGACAATAAAACATTTCTGGATCTCAATGAGATGTTTTTACTTCAAATGTAAAAACATCTCATTGAGAATCAGAAATGTTTTATTGTCCCAAAAGCTGGGAAATTTGTTTGCTGCAGCAGAAGTGTAACAAGTAAAATGGAATCAGATTGATGTATGTGCAAATTTACTTGAAATACACATTTACATGATTAAATATGTATAATAGGTATGTGTGTTGAAATTAGTTTTTACAGTTATTGCACATTAAACATGTTATTAAACAAATGTCCCGGTTTGTGGGACAACCAAGGATTTCTGATTCTGATTGTCTTGTTTACAGAAATGTAATGTACAGCTTACCTCTGCACCCAGCTGCTGTTCTCCCTGTCCAAACGTCCTCCGTCTCTTTGTTGGCTGCTGCACTGATGCGCTGCATTCCTCAGTCAGAGAATGAATGGAGTCCCCAATGAGACACAAGTTCCACATCCACCTTCTGTGGATCCCAGCCGTTTTGAATAACAAACACAGAAAGCAAAATAACGCATTAGCGTGATTGCATCCAGCTAGCCAAGCCTTCCTGGAGTACCAATTTCGGGAGAAGTCTCGTGTGTACAGTTTACCTCTCTCCTTGTCCTGTTGGCTTATCTTTACGTCGGGCTGATCTGGTCCAAGCTCTTTGACATTAAGTTTTTCCACCATAGTTCTCCTCTCGAACGGATACTGGAGAAGAGACCGAACTGAATTCAGTGGCTGCTGAGATCCGGTATCCATGTTGTAGGCGCACTGGCGTCCATGTCTACGTCTGCGTCATGACCGTCACGAGTCACGACCAAAAACGTGCTGGAGTCGAGACTCTCCGAGTTCTACCGAACACCAACGAAAGCCTTGGCGGTAGCTGTATCGCCCATCCTGCTTCTGAAACGTTCTGAAACAACGTCAACGCTGATTGGATACATTCCCATTCCTACCCTTTGATTTTCTTGTCAGCAATTGAACAACTGGTCCCGTCCTGTTTGGGATATTGAAAAACAGCACACAGCCTCCACCGCTCGGCAGAGATCGGCAGAGACCAATATATATATATATATATATATATATATATATATATATATATATATATATATGATTTATTTTTGTTACAAAACACACAATTAACTTAGAATATGTGATTATTGTTAATTTTATTTATTTATTTTTTAAAATAAAAATTAAAAACACAGGGGAAACTGGGAGGGCGGCGCCCTATCGCCCTCTACTGGCCAGCCGCCACTGGCAGCACAACAAATATTTTCAAATAAGACTCACAAACCTGAGTCAACACCAGTATCATCAAAGCTGGGGTTCTGTCGTACTTTTTGTCTAAAAAACGTCCTTAAGTTATGTCCATGTACATAAGTTATGTCCATCTTCACTCATGCGTTTCAGGCAGAGATCGTAGAAGAAGCCGGCTGCTGAAGGGCTTCTTCTTCGGTGGTGGAGGCTCAGGCAGGCTTTACTATGTGGCAGATGGACAAGCTCCTTCGAGCACTCCACTACCTCTTTCATAATGTTCCAGCCTGGAGGGAAGATTTTACTGCCTTGACTGGATCCACCTCCTTCCCACTACCATTCTGTGGCCACAGGTGGGTTGACAGTTGCAATGGGTGCCAATGCAAAAGTATCTGCCAAAAGGGTCTGGTTAAAGTTTTTCGTTTTTATTTTGCAACAGTAAAGTCAAATGAAATTGAAGTGAGCTGACATTGTCCATTTTTGCATAGGTGGATAGAAAATGTCCCCGTGGCAGAGAGGGCCATTCAAGTGTGGACACTGATCATGCTATACGTAGATGCTGTGAAGAAGAAGAAGCTTCCGAACCCCAGCACTGCCTCTTTTGACACCATTGAGGAGGCACATGCAGATCCCCTCATGATTGCCAACTTCAGTTCTTCCTGGCAATATCCGGGACCTTTAGCATCTTCCTGACCAACTATCAAACTGATGTGCCAGTTCTGCCCTTCTTTGGCAAAGATTTGAGTGAGCTGCTGAAGGTAATTGTTACAATAGGGCCTAATTCAACTATCTAGCCATGGATGTGTGGTGCTCCACAACTCTGTAAAATCAATGCAGTGTGCCGTTTTACATAAATTGGGCAACTCACTTGAAATAAAACATGGATGCTAACAAATACATACATGCATACCATATATTTCTTTTCATTTTCAGTTCCTCTGGTTCACCATAATGCATTATAAAAATAAATATGTACATTTATAACATATATTAAACCCACATTTTTCATGATTAGAAAGAAGCAGTTAGAGGGATGATTTGTTTATTGGTAGGCTAGGAGGATGGTTCTGTCACTGATAACTCATATCCTTTTAAGAGTCTCCTCTGGCGGTTTGTGAAGCAAGAACTCCTGCAAGATGCCGCTCCCCTGAGGCTGACCAAAATTGACGTTGCTGATGAAGTGAACAGGGTGCCCTACAAGAATGTTGATATAGGACTGGGTGCTGAATCTGCCATAAAGGTAATTTTGATATTGACTTTTCAGTGATGGATTATTGTTCTTTGTACACCAATGCAACTAGTAAAATTGTTAAATTGTATTCTGTTTGTGATAATGATAATCATTGCTGACATGGAGAAAATAATTTTTAGATACTTAAGTTTAACTTCATCATTTACATTCTATGTTTATAGTCTATGTTGCTTATTTGTCAGGCACTTCAGAGCAAGCCAGGAAGCAGGGGAAGTGAGCTTTCAGTTCTCACCTTCAGGAAAGAGTGCACGCAGGGCCTGGTCAAGATTGTTCAGAAATTGCAGGAGAAAAGCCCCCTGAAAATTCCAATGGTCAGGGCCATTGGATGTCTGGACCCCAGAAGCATGCACAACGATGCAGAAGGGTCCCTCACCAAGATTAAGACTGTAGTACAAATAATGCTGCAGGACAAAAAGTTGTCAGGAGGAGTCTCTGCTGGTAGGAAAAACACAGGAAGATGAGATGTTAGTGTGAAAGTGTCAACACAGAATACATCTACAGCATACTGCTTACCTATTTATATGTAAACATATGCTGTGCTTTTTTTGTCCAATGAAAGATTAATGAATGACTTAAAATATATTTAACCTATTTGGGTTTTTGATTTTATTTTTCTTATTCCAGGTGATGTAATCATACAACAGTTCCAGAGCTTTCTCTCTCTTGAGGCAAACGATGAAAGATTCTCCTCTTTCCAGCCATTGAAGGAGCGACTTGATGTCTTCCTGCATTCATCCCTCGGCCATACTTATCCAGAGCTATCGAAGTTTACTCAGAGCCTTCTACTTCTTTCCCACAGACCAGCCATGGTGGAAAGAGGGGTTTCCATGAACAAGGAAGTTGCAAGATGCAACATCCTTGAAAAGTCAATGGAAGGTTTGAGGCTGATATGTGACAAGATCAATGTCTGTGGGGGTGCTTTGAAGGTACCTCTCACAAAGGAGCTCATGGCTTCAGTAGCCTGTGCAAGGTCAAGTTACAGGAGCTACCTGGAAGAAGAACGAAAGAAGAAACTGAGTGCCACACAGGACCTAAAAAGAAAAGTGGTGCAAGAGGAGATACAAGACCTGAAAAGGAAACGAACGGTTCTAACAGAGGTGTGCGACTCCCTCGAAAAAGATGCTGATACGTTTGCTGAGCAGGCAGAAGGGAAATCTGGGACATTAATGGCACAACTGATCACAAAGTCCAACATCCTCAGAAGACGTAGTAAAGAAAAATGGAACAAATTGGTCCAAACTGAGAAGCTGCTGGAAACAAAATCAGAAGAACTGAGGCACATGTCAGCTTGATTGTTGTTGTGGATGGAGCAAAGTTTTTTTTTCGTTTTTTAATAAACTTTGCTTTGATTTACTGTCCCAGCCTGTTAGGTTTTTTTAGTATCAGAGTGGTATAGTCTTTATCACAAATTAAATATTTTAAAAGTATCACTGATGTAAATGGTTACAGCTTAAAATGGCGGAGAGGTATTAAAAAAATATTGAGAAGGTCTTGAAAAAGTCTTTAAAAGGTAGTAAATTTAACTTCAAGATTCCTGCACATACCCTGTAAATTGAAATGCTATGCAAATTAAAGTTATGGTTAGTTTAATTCAATTTTATTTGGCATGAAGCTCTAAATGCTAAAGAATGAATAGAGCAAATGGCAAAAATAACACAGAGTTGAGTAAAGATGAACAGAATAAACTGAAAGTTAATCTGTAAATTTACAGTGTGATGGGGTAATTATTGTATGCATTTGGGTGCTTTTAAAGCTTAATATACTACCCTACACTTTGACCAATATGATGTGAATTTCCATATAAATATGGAAATCCAGTCTGATTGGTCTTTGAATGTTTAACCAGAAGATTTAGAACTCTTTGTTTATTCATGGATTGTAACACACTTCGTATTAATTCAAGAAGAGATTCAAGTTTATAAAAAAGCAAGAAATTTATTTTCTAAACAATTAAAACATGACAACTAGAACACTATGTGATGAATGGATCTGAGTGGATGGAATGTGAGGTGTGATGATGTGTGACTGTGATGTTGTCAGAATCTCTCGTATCTGAAGAAACTGAGTTCTGAGTGGGAGTGAATTTGGTCTGTTATAAACTAACAAAGTTGGTTCTTATCAAAAGCACTTAAGACTAGGGATGAGCGAGTACACCACTATCTGTATCTGTATCTGTTCAACCAACTAAATTATCTGTGTCTGTATCTGTACTCGGAATGGGCGTGGCATAACCCGGAAGTGGACATGGTTTACATCAATGTATTATTTTAAGTCTGAAATTGATATGAATTGATCAGAAGTTGCTATGTGTATTGTTTATTTGAAAACTATTTACAGAGCAGCCTCAGAATTGAGATTAAATATTTTTGATCACAATAGTAAAGAAACTATTACAGAACAAGTGTTTCAATAAAATCAGAACATTAATATTTGAGTGCATGGATTAATACATCTGAACTCATGCAGTAGGAACTAGGAAATATGAAATGCTAGAACCAGACACAACTTTATATATATATATATATTTTTGATTTTAATTTAATTAAACAGATTTTTTTCTTAACGTTCTTGGCATTTTCCCACACAAAGTTAAACAAAGAAATGTTGATTAATGTGTGTGTGTGAGAGAGAGAGAGAGAGAGAGAGAGAGAGAGAGAGAGAGAGAGAGAGAGAGAGAAAACCGACCGGAGCGGAGGTAGTGACAACAGCACGTCAGCTCTGTCTTGTCAAATGCACCATGTCAGTTACGAAAAAAGTAACTTTAAATATTCAACCGAAAAAGAGGCGAGCTGAAGAAAACCTAGGGAAAACTGAAGAAACGTGAGAAACAGTGAAGCCATCACAGCGCGATCCGTTACTGTCTGTGTGTGTGCGTGGATGAGCCGGCCGGACTGCGCTCCCGGTCGGCTAGAGAGTTTTGTAAGTAGGGAGGGGCGGGCGCTCTATGTGACTGGCCAATCACAGAGCGTGAAGACAGTCAGTTACCCAATGAAGATTTTCCTTCAGCACGATTATAGATAATGACTCGTTTTACTCGTTTCATGCTCGTATTTGTCAAAAATGCGTTATCCGTACCGGATACTCGTCTGAAACGAGTATCCGGCTCATCCCTACTTAAGACGCAATCTGTCGAGTCTACGTACTCTGATCGAAGACCCCTGTGGATCCGGATTGTTGAGGTCTGGGGACCCCAGGGGTACTGAAGTCTGTAGAAGCAACCGCAGTGCCGACTAGGCCGGTCTCGAGTTGTCTTCAGGTCATGACAGTTGTTATTTGCATCATAGGAATAACTCTTAAGGAGTTTAAGTTGGTTCAGCTTTATTTTGAAGGAACCATTTGCGGTCAGCTGTAGCGTGCAACAGGTTTTTGACAATTTGTCAAAACATGCTCTAGGTTCAAGAGGTTTTGCTTCAGATGGCTGGTTCGAAACTTTCTCAAGAACTCACAAGAACTAGAACTGACTCACGGTGACGTGAGTCCTGTTTTAATAATTGTCATATTTTGATGTACTAACAAATCAGAATTTGACATGCAGAAGGGTTTTTACCAACAAACCTCAGAAAACACGCCTTGCGTCAGATACAGGAGTTCTGTTTGGTGGAACAGAAAGCAATGTGTCAGGATATTAGCTTAACCTTGTCATCGTTACGTGTCTGAGTGTGTGAGCTGTCAGAGATATTCACTTGTTAAATCCTAACATAATAATATTCATTTCACCACAGTAATTTAAGCACAGATTAATCAAAACATTGTTAATATCCTTCAACCATTATTGTTCATTATATGATTTAATTTAGAAAGTTCATCCGTCTTGTGCTGTGAATAATAACCAGTCTTAGATAAGAGTGAGCTTGGAGGGACCTTGAAGCAACCATATCTTCTTGCAGATTAAAGCACCAGTTAAGAATTATTTCTCCAAATGACCCGATACTGAAGACGTGACCTGTAGATTGAAAAACAGACCATTTCCGGAGGCTACAACAGAGAATGCTAATTTAGTAATTTCATCCCTGAAATAGAATCCGATCCTCCAGCAGTTGGGAGTTTTTCGAGGATATGGAACAATTTTCTAATCGCAATTATATTTTTCATGTCAGATTGTCAAAATTAACAACTGTCAATATTTTGTTCCCTATAATTAGGTGAGATTTGAAGGTTTTATTTATTTATCTATTTTATTTTTGAGATTTAATGTCACAAAAAATGAACTAACATCAAACATTATTTATATGTTAAGGATGAATAATATAACTTATATAAAACTAAAATATCTTGAGCATTATGGGAGAAGAGAAAAATAAAGGAGATTTTTCTGTTGTCAAAACAGTAAAATAGGCTCTGAAAGATAAATGCTCAAAGGCTGTTGGCTCATTCAAAACAATAAAAAAAAAAGAGTTTAAAAACCAAAACAATTGTTTCTATCATCATTGCGAAGGAGTTTTCAAAAGAAAAAAAATTCTAAAATAAAAAATAAGTCATGAAATAGATGCTTAGAAAGAAAATTCCATTCTCTATATATGTTTTTATCACAAGCTATGACGCTATGTTTGGGGTGGGCCCTCGCTCTTGTCTGGGGTTGTAAAGTTTAACTTCCTGTGGGTGACGCTGGTTCAGGTGCTAAAGCAGATTGGTATTCCCTGCCTTTGTCTTTACCTGGGCTTGGTATAATTTGTGGTGCAGCTATTTTTTTTATTATTTTTTTTTTCATTTAATGTCCAACTTTAAATAGCCAAAATCCCTTTATACAACTAAAGCGCCATTTGCTGTCTTCTGTCTGTTTTTCTCTCGGGACACCCATTTTTTTCTCCTTTTTTCAGTGCTGTTATTTGTTATACACTATAATAAATTTGGAGTGGCATTTTCTTTAAAAAAGCTAGGACAGTATTTACACACAGAAAGTGCTTGTAATTTTTACTTAGGCAATTTTAAGTAATACATACTTTCTAGAACCAATTATTTTTTATGAAAAAGACCCCAAGCTTGTAATTTTTACTCACATACTATTGCTTGTAATTACAAAACCCAAGTGAAAGTTGCTGATGTTTCTTTGTGTTTTTTACTCCACTTTTCTTTGTTATGTTCTTTGAAAGTATAAAGTAATATTTATTAATAATGTTTTTGTTAATATCAATTGAAGTAACTAGTAAAATACTATTCTATTAAATAAATATTTACCCAAAATAAAAATTTGCACACAAGGGATAGTTGAAAGACATTTGTATTTAACGTTAGAAAGTTTAGATATTTTTAATATCTACATAACATTGCACATGCATGGCCATCAAATTTCTTAAATTTCAAAACAGTGCAGTGACCATTATGTAAAATACTGCATGAAGGTAGTACAGACTGATATAAACCTCAAAATTGGAGCAGTTTAGAGTAAAAAAAAGAAAAGCTACACTTTCAAATAACTGTCAGATAACTGACACAAAATGAAAACAAATTGTTTGTGCTTGACAAAAGCACAAACACACAAAAACTCACGGTAAAGGTTTCTCGTGGGGACTGGACCTTTGCTAACAGGATGATCATAAGAGCTTATGTAAAACTGGCCAACATGTGAAATCACTGTCATTAAACGTAAACAGATTGTTTGTGCTGGACAAAAGCACAAGTAACACTTGACTGCTCACTGTAAAAGTTTCTTGTGCTGAGATGGACTTTTGCAGACAGGGCTGCATGGTGGCGTAGTGGTTAGCACTGTTGCCTCGTGGGTTTTCTCCGGGCACTCCGGTTTCCCCCACAGATCACAACATGCCCTATAGGTAAAAAAAAGAAAAATTGTAAGTCGCTTTGGGTAAAAGCGTCTGCTAAGCACATAAACATAAACATAAACGTCGAACTCATGGAAAAGCTTCTGAAACGTCAAATGCATATTTCAGTTTCAGTGGATAACTTTAGTTGACAGCATAGATGACACCCATGAGGAGGAAAAAAGCGTTTGTCACACTTTTGCAGTCTTCAAAACCTCGGTCCCCTCGTACACATTTTGGTGTTCCTGTGCCACACCGGGATGGACAACAGCAACCTTTATCAAGTGATTTTTGCAGTCCTCTTTTGCTGCTCCTTGGCTGACATCCTGCGAAAAAAAAAGAAGCCACAATTAGAAATAACTAACAACAGCTTCCAAGTAAAAGAAACAGTTAAGAAAGAAAAATGTTAAAATAAAAAAGAGGTAAACTCAAATCAAATAATATTCACATGGCACTTTTTTAATGTAAAGTTACACGTGCTTCACAAAATCTGACCCTGAGACACCAAAGAAAATTCACTTCAAGACCGTGAGGAATTAACACCTACGACCACAACAAGCGCCGCCACAGTAACTACCCTGGTCAGGGCACAGAGGTGCAGAGCACTTCAGCCACTCAGGTTGGTAACATTGTGCTGCAAGATGAATTCTCATGAGATTTGGAGTTTTCCAAACTCAGGAGAATTCATCTTGTACTGCTCCAGTTCAAACTGTCTGACCTCCGACCCAAAATAGGCAGACCAATGGTGTGTTAGCACTGTGCTGTAGGGTGGGAGTCAGTTTTGACAACCGTATCAAGCGCCTTAACTTGGCAGCAGCCAGCCAGTGCCAGCCGGACATTGCCTTGCGCATCCTCCAATCAGTTCAAAATATTCTACCAGAGAGCCCTCCCTCTTTCAGACGGTTTCTGCTACAGAGATTCCAGATCTAAATGCGTAGACTCGACTAGTGGTTACACAGAGTTCTATTTCGTCTAGTCTTAGCCCTTAAGCTAGCTGCTATTGGAAGGGTGATCTCAGCATCAGCCAGTCATGAAGAGCTTAAATGTACGCCCACCAATGGTGGGCACCCGTGTGGGTATATAAGTGGAGCGACTCCACTGTTTGCCTCCAATGGCTCTTAGTCCTACAGAACCAGTGGGGCCATTGGCTTAAGGGCTGTGACTAGACTCATAGAATCTGGGGTTACAATACGTAACCAAAGTTCTATTTTGTCTAGTCTTAGCCCTTAAGCTAGCTGCTATTGGAATAATGCACAGCTGGATGAGTTAACGCCACACTGGTTAGCTCAAACCAAATGGGCACATCCAACATTTCTCTTCTTAGAGAGGGTCGATCAGCCTACGCCTAAGGGCTTAGAAGGCTGAGTCAGCCAGAAAGAAGAGTGGGGTTCCCACTAAAGTGATCATCCACAAGTGGATGAATTTAATGATCCATTGATGTACTCACCGGCTCATATATGAGAGGTGATAAGATAATAAGGAGCCCGGGGTGACAAGAGGGCAATGGATTGAATGGGACCCGTTATGAGGGGAACATAGGTAGTGATTGGAACATATCCATCTGGATATGTATTGTTGTAGTAGGGCCGACGTGAGGCCGTAATGTTTTCACTCAGCCTGTTGGGGTCCAAGCACTGAACGAGTGATGGATCCTGAAGAAACATCTCATAAGTAATAACGAGTAAAGGAACATGGGGAAGCCCATGAAGCGGCTAGGCAAATGTATTCCATTGACACACCACTGTGGAGCCCCACAGAATAGGAAATACCTCTGGCTGAGTGAGCCCCGAGTGTCTCAGGAGGATCCCGCCTTGAAGATGTGTAAGCGAGTGAAACTGCGTCACATAGCCAGTGTGAAAGCTGCTGGGTCGACAGCGCTTGCCCAAGGCAAGAGTCTCTAGTGTACAGGCTGTGTGAGGAACGAATCCCTGAATTGCGAGACACTTCATGCGAGCGCGTGCACTGGGCAGAAAAGGTGTGAAGCTGCCTCCCCAGCAGAATTATGGGGAGGAGGAAAACGTCCAGCCAATGAAATTGACCTGGATTTGAAGGTAGTATTAATGCTTTGGGGCACAAAGGCTGGGTTGGGGCATAAAATAGCAGACCCGCCATCTTCCCAGATCCTGAGGCATGCAGGAGCCACTGAAAGGGCGGTCGGTCACTCACTCTCTTAACTGATGCTAGCGCCAGCAGCAATGCAGTTTTAAGTGACAGGAACTTGAGTGAGACCTGGTTCAAGGGTTCAAATGGGGCTCCAGATAAGCCACGCAGAACCACCGTTAGATCCCATTGGGGAAATAGCGGGCGGGACACAGGTCTGTTCCTCCTGACACCTTTTAGAAAACGTTTTGTGAGGGGATGATTGAAAACAGATCTATCTCCAAAACCCTGATGACATGATGAGATAGCTGCAGCATATGTCTTAACAGTGCTGAAGGCGAGGCCCCTGTCCATCAGTATCTGCAGAAACGACAGGACATCTGCCAGCTGGCAGGAGAGCGCTTGAACATTCCGCTCTGTGCACCATTTCTGGAAAGCTGCCCATTTAGCAGCGTAAGACGCAATGGTAGACGGCGCCCGCGCATTCTGAATCGTGGCGACCACATCATGCGGCAGCCAAGAAGCCTCTCAGCGTGACCGCTCAGCGGCCAGACCCACAGCCGTTGGCCTATTTCCGGAGGATGTTTGATTATCCCATCCACCTGGAGAAGGGCGTCCGCCCTCCACGGGGGCCTCCACGGGTAGCCGGAAACCATGACGCGGACAAGCGTCTGGGAGCCGCGTCTGGGAGCCACCAGAATCACCGAGAGCTGTTCCGACCGAATTCGGTCTAAGAGACGGGGAATCAGAGGGACTGGTGGAAACACATAAAGGAGCGTTCGAGGCCAGGGCTGGTGTGAGAAGGCGTCCGCCCCGAGCGGGGGTCCGTCCCGGGGACTCAGGGAAAACCACAGGCGACACTGAGCGTTTTCGTGAGCCGCGAACAGATCCACAGACGGTTCCCCGAACCTGATCCAGATCTGTGATATCAGTGCAGGATGCAGACGCCAGTCGGAGTCGCGGGGTCCCCCTCTCGACAGGATGTCTGCTGCTACATTCAGGACCCCCGGAATGTAGATGGCTCTGATGGACAGCAGGTGGACATGTGTCCAACACAGTAAATCTGTGGCGACACGCAACAGTGGGAGGGATCGAACTCCCCCTTGGCGATTTATGTAGGCTGCCGCCACCCGGTTGTCCGTGTGAACTTCGACATGACGGCCCTCGAGAAGGGCAGCAAAGTGTCTGATCACATTCCTCACTGTCATAAGCTCCAACACATTTATGTGCTCGTGCGTGTGGGAGGGCCAGCGATCTGCCACCGTATGGGACAAGCGCATGCCCCCCCACCCCGACAGTGACGCATCCGTAAACACAGATATGTGTGACGCAGGACGTCCGATGGGAACCCCGCATGAGAGGATGCAGGGGTTCCCCCAGTGAGCGAGGTCCCCGCCCACTGAAGGGGGAATCCTCAACATACGTCTCTTCTGACGTATCGGGTGTACCTGGAGGCGGATGAACCAACGTTGCAAGCGCCTCGTGCGCAGCAAGCCTAGCGGCACCACCGAATGGGCTGCGGGCATCATGCCCAGGAGTTTCTTGACTAACAGGGCTCTCACGATCTTGCGGGGTTGTACACGGGAGATCACCGTGGAGAGATCTGCCGCTCTTGCAGGCGACAAACGGATGGATGGAAGGATAGAGCTCTTCTCCCAGTTTATAGAAAACCCTAGGGTTGACAGATGCTCTGTCAACCTCCTGGTTTGCTGTGACACCTCGTCCTTGGACCGAGCGCACAGGAGAAGATCGTCCAGGTAAAAAAAGACCCTCATTCCCTCCGTGCGCAGTGGCTGCAGCGCGGTCTCCAGACATTTGGAGAAGGTGCGCGGGGCTAGCGAGTAGCCGAAAGGGAGGTGATTGAACTGATATTGAACTTCCTTGAACGAAAAACGCAGAAATTTCCGGTGGTTTGGAACTACTGGTATGTGGAAGTATGCGTCTTTCAGGTCGATTGACGTGAACCAATCCCCGGGGCGCACGTATTCCAGGACTTGTGTCATCGTTAACATGCAGAAATGCATTACTGCTCTGGAGCAGTTGAACAGGGACAGGTCGAGAATCGGCCTCATTCCTCCCGACTTCTTCGGTACTACGAAGTAGCGGGAGTAGAAGCCCGAGAGTTCTTGTCCGCGAGGGCCTCGGGAAATAGCGTCCTTGGACAGAAGTTCCCGCAACTCCAGCTCTAGGGCCTGAGACTGTACTTGCGATGTGAACGTCGTCTCCACGATCCCGTTGAAGGGAGGTGGAGTGGCCTGAAAATGAAGTGTGTGACCGCAATGAATGGTGTCCGAAATCCATTTGCTCATGATACAAAGGCAGCGCCACTCGTGCGCGCGTTCATGTGAACAACGTCTGAGGGCTGTGCATGCGCCCTTACCGCCATCGCCCATACCAGAGAAAAGGGGGCGACCCATGGAGGGCTGCGCTCGAAAGGGCGAGTGCGAAACAGCTGGAACAGGCTGGTCCGCACAGCGGAGCGTGGAGTCCGAGAGTGAAGGACGAGTGGGAGCCGGGCCGTGCACGGGGGCGACAGAGTGCCAGCGGATGGAGCCGCGCACTGTGCCGCCGCGCGTGGTCGAGACAGCGACCTGACATCCCGCCCCACCCAACGGTGTGGGGAGAGCGGGAAGAGTTGGGCCTGGCCGGATGCTGGGGCCGGAGCGCAAATGGAGCGCACCCTTACGGCTGGCCGTGTATTATGACTACCTGCAGGAACATGTATGCGTGCTGCAGTGCTTGGTGTGG
>SSNQ01034552.1:919219-929648 GCA_006942095.1 Nothobranchius kuhntae | reverse complement strand
GTCTTGTTTAAAAAAAATATCTCGGTGGATTACCGTGGCTGCGATGTAGGCGCGGTGACCCTTACCAGCCACCGTATCATCTGTTGGAAGTTGCCGGCGGCACATGCGCACTTTGTTGTTTACGACCAAAACTTTCTTTAAGCTAAAGCTGAAATAATGGCAGGAGGAGACGGCAGCACTTGGGACATTTATTATCCCTCAAAGAACACAAAGTCGGAAGTACGGGCATTTTTTTTGGATATTTGAAGAATGCCGAGGGCCAGTTGTCTGTGAAAGGCAGCAACGCTACGTGGCCATCATAATGTAGCCATTGTCTCACGACTCCGCCGTCTCCATTTCGCCACTTTTCACAAAATCTTCTGGTTGCCACTGGTCCTGGTGGTTTTTCTTCCAGTTCGACGAGTTTTCATTTGGAAGGCTGGCTGACTCCAGTTAAAAACCGCCACATTTCACCGCTAGTTTTAAAACGAAGCTAACGGCTAACTTGATAAACTGATTGAATGGGATAGGTGGAAATGACGTTGGATGCGGCGTTCACGTTTCGCGTACGTTTGTGTAAGTTGCATGCAGGCGGGTGGAGTATCAGAAATCCGTGGAAGATGACTGATAAACATAACTAATTTGGTGCAATCATTTACTCGCCAGGTGGCAGGTAGAGCTCAAAAATTTACTCGCCAAATGGAGCAATTTACTCGCATTTGGCGAGTGGCGAGTGTTCATTTCGGACCCTGGCTGCGGTGTTTCTGTGATCTCCCTCAGAAATCCACAAGTGACCAGCATGACATCAGCCTTGCATGGGAGCCGGCCCGTGCGTCAGCTGGCCTGGGAAACGGGACATGGCAACAGGCAGTGGCTTGTTCTAGAAACTCGTCTCGGGGAGAAAAACAGAATACGAGCACCCGTTCAAGTTTCTTATCCAGCCAGCAGTCCCACTAATATGTTTGACCAAGCAGTTAAATGACACAGAATGCTCAATAATTATTCAGAATTTTAAGCATTTCATTCCACTTAAACAGAAATGTTATGTGGTATCTAAAGAAAATACTGCAGCTGTCGAACTGGTTTACCATAAGCATAAGTTACTTGCCAGGTGGAACCTTTCGAATCTGCGGATCCATTTTTCCCACTCTTCCGGTTTCGTGAAGTCGAAGGGCTCTGGCGGCTGGATGTTAAATGTAGCACTCGGTCCTGGACCCGGTCCGGCTGCGACCCTCTGTCCTGGTACAGCAGCTGCTAGCTGCTGGCTACCGCTGCTAACGTCTTCCCCTTGGCTCATTCTGACCTCTTGCCATTGAGAGAGAAACAAAAAAGAAATCCTTCAACGTCCGTCCTCTTTGGTCCACATTAGCACTGGACTTCTGACACCATGTTGCGTTATTAAAACACTGTGTGAGTCCAACTGCGGGTTTAACGTGGCTTTATTTTCTCACTGCATGTCCCCATAACATGGCCGCCGTTCCCTTTCCCTAGTCACCCTACTGACGTCATAACCAGTCGCCTGTAATCCACAACAGCATAACATAACATTACACCTGTTACGTTCCCCACTATTGTGTGGCCGTAAATGTGCTGTTTTCCTTTTATTATTATTGTGTTTGTTTAAAATGGCGCATTTAAGTTCTAACCAGTTAAGGACACACTGGCACAAGACATCACTGGAGGGTGGCGTCCCCGTTGCTGTGGAGATGTGCCGGGATTCCCTCGCTGCGGACGTTCTCTCTGATGACGTCATTGGGAAGTCCCCGCTCCGAATTGCTGCAGCCACACCTGCAGCTCATCTTGGACTGAGTGTGTTTGTTCCCGTGAGGGGATAAAAGGAACGCTGGATACACACCCTAGGAGCTACACCTAACCCATGTGTAGTCTCCATTTCTGCTCCGTTCTGGACACCCTGACTTTGTGGAATACGATTGTGATTATGTGCGCGTGTTTAGAGGAAAGCCTCTGCATGGTATTCTGCTTAAGCTTGAGTCAGTGGTTTGTAGTATTTAATGCCAATTGCTTCACACTAGTATATTTGCCTGGACAGAAAACTAAGAATTCTCTGTTCTTTAAAAGGTTCTTTTTGTTTGGCTTCAGAGAGCTGTTTGGCTTATAGAAACTCTTAGAAACCCGTACCAGCCTAAGGAACTATTTCATTTTAAAAGCTACCTGAGATCTGTTGATTATAGTCTGTTTTCCAGCTTTTAATTAAAAGCTGTGATTTTTCTTTAGTACCTTTTTATTTGACTCAGGAGTTTTCTTTGTTGGGCTGTGTCTAGTGGATTTTGTTAGAACCTCCAGCCCCAAGAACAAGTGTAAGCTGTGTAACAAACATAAGGTGTGTTTTAATTAAATAAGGAAAATATTTTTATACCCAGGTTTCTTTCTCATCTGTTCTTATCTTTTCTCTGTCCTCTTAGCTTCTTAAAGTAAGGGGCAAAGCATAAGTTAAAACCTAACAACACCACAATAACAATGGTCAATGTGTAATGGTTCATGTTCCTCACATCCTGCCTGTCATGTTGTTTCCCTTTCCTGCACTAATTGGCATCATTTAGTTCACCTGAGCTCTGCCTGTTTACCTCATGGTTCACACCTGTTCATTCCCCTATTTAAACCCTCAGTGATCTCTGCTTCCCTGCTAGATTGTCTGTACCATTTTGTCTCAGCATTTCAGCAGGTCATTGTTCAGATCTACCAAAGCCTGTACCACATTCACATCCCTGAATTGTCTGCCTGGCCCGTAACGGATTCGACTGCTTGTCTGACTTCTGGACTCTGACCCTGCTCTGAACCACTGCTTCTGATTCTTGTCTGCTCCTCCTGTTAAGTTTACCTGCTTCTGCCTCTCTGTTGATGACCTTTGTCTGTTTCTGAACCCTGCTTATGGATTGAGTATTATGCACTGTGGATAAAACATTAGTCTGTCACAGAAGAGGAGGCAAAGTTTTCTGTCAGACGAACATCCTGGGAACTCTTTAACCCAGCCAGCGTCCCCACTGTCCTCGTCTCTCAAGTCTCCCCCTCTACACTGACCCATCCAACAGCGCTTAGCTGCAGAAACCCAGCTCATACCAAAATTCTTACTCATTAAATAAATTCTTTTTTTTACATTAACTCCTGTGTTTGGCTGAATTCCAGGTCTCCAGAAAAGTCTTTACACAATGACTGATCTTTAAACCATAGAAGGAGACTAAGGCTGCATAGAGAAGCAGCATGTTGGACTGAATAAGTGCATGTTTATTTCTATATTCCAAGATATCATTTGTGTTTGAATTTTCATTATGTTATTTGGTTATGCCATTATGTTATTTCACTCTTTTATAACTTTGTAAACCTTATGTTGTGTTTTATGCATGCAGATATCATCTTTTTAACACAAACGTCAAAATAATCAACCTGATGGTAAGGTCCTAGTGTATAGGTAATTTTAGCTTCTAAATAAAGAGATTTCTTGCTCAAATTGGCCAAAAGTGAGGTCTTTCTGGTAGATGTGGTCGCCATCACCAGGGCCGTTTCTAGCATTGTGGGGGCCCTATGAAAGATAATGTTCTGGGCCCCCCTATTTTGACAAACTGCAATTGATGATCTATGAACACCATTGTAGCGTCATGAGTGTCCTGTTTTTGACCTAAAGTTCATGATCTGCTGTGTCTGCTCGAGCAGAGACATAAAGTCTCTGACAAGCTGATCTACATTAGATAGTGGCCAAGGTCTTTCATGCACTCTGCTCATCTGTACTGCTTCACCTCTGTTACAGTTCAATACGAAGAACTATTTTGATAAACACATAATCAACAACTTTGTTATTACCAATAATAATGTGAGCCCAATGTTCAATCAATCTGTGAAATGACAATGTTATTACTTGATATTATAATCCTGTGATCAGTAGTATTTTACAAGTTATTATAATCTTGGACATTTGCACTAGACACTAATGACAGGTAATGCTAAAGTCACACGACACATTTCCTTTTGTCTGATCCAACCAGAACCTTTGTTTCTGGTGTGAGGCGTGGTTTTCTGTGGTGTTTATATAAGCCCCCTTTTGCATGTCAAATTCTGATTCGCCAGTAAACCAAAATATGACAAGTAGAAAAACTATTCCATGCCACCTTTTCTTTAGTTCAAAGCGTTCTAGAGAAGTCTCGGACAGGCCATCCGGACTTCCTCTTCAGTCAAAAGAACCTCGACAAGCTGGATAAAATCTGTTGCAAATTTCACCTGACCGCAATGGTTCCTTCAGAATAAAAGCTGAACCTCACGACCCCTTCAGGGTCTCGGAGACGCCAGTGATAACCTGTCGTGACCTGGAAGAATTCCAAGACTAGTTTGGTCGGCACCGCTGCTTTTCTACCGGCTTCGGTACCAAGGAGGGTCCAAGAGGACCTCGGCATTCTGGATCTAACTGAGGCTCCCCCTGGGTACGTAGACCGATTGATGGTGTTTCATGTGTGTTATAAATCTCCTACTAAAGTTTAGAGCGAAACATTCACTCCCACTCAGAACTAAATGCTTCTCCAGATCCGCTGGCTCTGAATAACATTACACACACACACACACACACACACACACACACACACTAATTCATTTCACGTCTCACTCTACCTTAGTTCCATCAGTACACAGAGTGTTAACGTTAGTCTTGTTTAAATTGTGTAGAAATAAATGTCTTAACTATTTTAAACCTGACTCTCTCTTTCCTTGGAGTTAATACAAAGTGTCACTTAATCCCTGCAATAAAAAGTTCTGATCTTCTGGTTAAAATATTCAAAGATCCATCAGATAGATTTTTCATATTTCTATGGAATCTCACATTTTATGGTTATAAGTAAGATGCAAACTACCCATCCTTTACACTATGAATTGTCACAAATTGCAAGCAACACATGGTACAGTATTCAAATTAAACACTCAAGAAATATAACTAACTAATAAAAACTAGAAAGCAGTCACAGACCTCCACCCTGGGAGGGGTGTTCACATCACACACACCATCAAGGGCGTCAGTTTGTTTTCAGAATTGCTGGGGACAATAACCATACACTTGAGTGGGGTTTAAAAATTGCTGGGGACAATAAAGTAGGCCAGGGGTCGGCGAGCCGCATGCGGCTCTTCCATCCATCTGATGCGGCTCTCTGTGCTTGTAAAACAATGAATGGATATTTAAATAAAATGCTTTATATTTTACTGCATTAATTTTACACCTGTATGCCAATTCTAAATGTAAAGATTGTCTGCGTAAACCTGAACAGGTCCAACTCGGTCTTACTGTGTGACCGGGTTGACGCGTCACGCTTGTGCGTAATCATATCGGCGCTTTATGAGCTGAAGACAATGTGAGATTCTGGGATTCTCCTCAGACGCCACATTGGAGACAGGAACAAGCGCTATTCAGCCAAAGTTTCATAATCAGGGAACATTTTCTAAGTGACAAGTCTCTCTGAGAGACCGGGTTTGGAAAACACTCGCTTCAGTCGGAGGAATCTTCCCGCATGCGCTCTGGTTCTCTGGGTGGCTCTGGGGTTAATCAAGTTTAATTGTTTCTCTTTGCAACAATCTTCACAAGAAGGCAAAACAGTTAAACGGCAGGTTACAGATATTTCCATTTGACTGTTTATTTTGACAGATGAACTCAAGGATGTTGCTTGGTTTGAAAGAATTACCCCGACGCACACTGATGCGCATGGATGAGCTGACATTTTAATCGTTAACGCACATCGCGGAGGTAACTAAATCAATCAAGAAAATATTCCCATCAGAACATCAGAGCTTTATACTGGACACTGTGTTCAGCGTGGCTCGGAGCGCCTACGGTGGACAGTGAGCTGAAGATCTGGTTCGCAGCGCAGTGCAGAACCACGGTGCATGCGATAAGATTTCCTCCCACTGAAGCGGTCTGGAAACCCGGTCTCTCTGAGGGACGTGTCACTTGGAAAAATGTTCTTTTTATGAAATTATGAAACTTTGGCTGAACATCGCTTGTTCCCGTCTCTAATATGGAGACGCATGACGCGTAGAGACATTTGATCACGCACAAAGTTTATGTGGAGCAGAAGCGGTCGGGCCACGGCAGGTGAAATGTTCCTAGCCTACGTTACTGGATGGTTAGACCAGTGTTTGAAGTGGAAAACACACACACACACACACACACGCACACACACACACACACACACACACACACACACACACACACCAATTAAATGGTAAATGGTAAATGGCCTGTATTTGATATAGCGCCTTCTAGAGTTCTTGAAACCCCCCAAAGCGCTTTACAACACAATCAGTCATTCACCCATTCACACACACATTCACACACTGGTGGGGATGAGCTACAATGTAGCCACAGCTGCCCTGGGGCGCACTGACAGAGGCGAGGCTGCCGAGCACAGGCGCCACCAGTCCCTCCGACCACCACCAGCAGGCAACGTGGGTTAAGTGTCTTGCCCAAGGACACAACGACAGCGACAGACTGAGCGGGTCTCGAACCTGCAACCTTCCGATGACGGGGCGAGCGCTTAACTCCTGTGCCACCGTCGCCCCAATTAAAATAATGCTGATAGCATGGACTAGAAGACAGGTAATGGTTTTATTTAAATGATGATCAGGCTGCTGTAAAATGTAATCTCCATCCACATCCAGACACAATTATCCTCTATTCTTTCTCTATTTGCTCTGCTCTTGTCTGGGCTGATCAGCTGACGGTGCGCGCGGCGCGCCTAACTAGCGGCTGATGCACATTTTACGCATTTGGAGAGGTGGGCTGGATGCTTTGCTTTTACTGAAGATGGTCCACTTAACGCACGGGTGTAGACTAAATATTAATGACAAATGAATGAAAATTAAATTGTGAGTTTTTACTTCATATTTTATAAATAAAAAGGACGGGGGAACACATTTATGACGTCTTTTTAAACGAAATTTTCTAGCGCGACCTGCCTGCTTCACTTAAGTCACTGCTTATTAAGGTCCGTCCAAAATTACCGTGGGAAATGGGTAATAATGGCTCTTTGATGGGAACAGGTTGCCGACTCCTGGTATAAGATCTGAGCTGGTAAAACAAAAATCCTCATCAGCAGGTGTTTTTGAAAGTGGGGGGGACACAGCTGCCAATCCAAATTTTGCCGGGGACATGTCCCCGGTTAAAAAGACGCCTATGTCCAGCAGTCTAACGCCGGGGACACACCGGCCGCGGAAGCGCCGAGAAGCTAATCGCTCACGAAATTCGGCCGCTGCTCGCCGCTCCTCAGTTCAGATCAGACACGCCCCAGTCGAGGCGCGCCTCGGCTCAGCTGTAGTTTTTCTTTTAAACACTTGGTGTCCNCTCTCTGAGGGACGTGTCACTTGGAAAAATGTTCTTTTTATGAAATTATGAAACTTTGGCTGAATAGCACTTGTTCCCGTCTCTAATATGGAGACGCATGACGCGTAGAGACATTTGATCACGCACAAAGTTTATGTGGAGCAGAAGCGGTCGGGCCACGGCAGGTGAAATGTTCCTAGCCTACGTTACTGGACACGCTGGTCTGGTTGGTTAGACCATTGTTTGAAGTGGAAAACACACACACACACACACACACACACACACACACACACACACACACACACACACCAATTAAAATAATGCTGATAGCATGGACTAGAAGCCAGGTGATGGTTTACGTATTTAAATGATCAGGCTGCTGTAAAATTAAATCTCCATCCACATCCAGACACAATTATCCTCTAGTCTTTCTCTATTTGCTCTGCTCTTGTCTGGGCTGATCAGCTGACGGTGCGCGCGGCGCGCCTAACTAGCGGCTGATGCACATTTTACGCATTTGGAGAGGTGGGCTGGAAGCTTTGCTTTTACTGGAAGATGGTCCACTTAACGCACGGGTGTAGACTAAATATTAATGACAAATGAATGAAAATTAAATTGTGAGTTTTTACTTCATATTTTATAAATAAAAAGGACGGGGGAACACATTTATGACGTCTTTTTAAACGAAATTTTCTAGCGCGACCTGCCTGCTTCACTTAAGTCACTGCTTATTAAGGTCCGTCCAAAATTAGTGGGAAATGGGTAATAATGGCTCTTTGATGGGAACAGGTTGCCGACCCCGTATAAGATCTGAGCTGGTAAAACAAAAATCCTCATCAGCAGGCTTTTTTGAAAGTGGGGGGACACAGCTGCCAATCACAAATTTTGCCGGGGACATGTCCCCGGCGTCCCCGGTTAAAATGACGCCTATGCACACCATAATAAAAGGGCTAAGTGCATGTGAACAAGTACGACAACAACTGATTAAAGATTCCTGTGTCAAGACAGTGGTCAACATCACAATCTTTCTGATGGTCTGAGATTTAATTATTTTAAGTATAACTCTGGTTTTATTGGGCTATTAACATTTAAAGCTGGTGTGTGGTTTATAATTGGGATTTTAAACCAAAACAGTATGCTATAACTGTGATAAAAAAAACATTTGATTTTTCTTCAGACATTTCTGTATAGAAAATGTAAATGTACATGAAAAAAAATCTGAAAGAGCAGAAAGCAAGCATAACATGTATCAAAACCTTGTATTGATTTATTTATATGTACAAATTTCAGTGTCTGAGTTTCCGTAAATATTGTCTGTCAATGTTCAGGTGTTTTTAGCTGTTGTGGTTTTCTGCAGAGCAGTTCTTCTCCTGCTGCAAACTAAACTATTTCTTGCACTCGTTGCACATCCAGGGAGATTTTTATTTTTTGCACCTGTTTCACCCCTGACTTGCCCTCTGTGCTTTTTCCAGTCCTTCTCCACTGGTCCAGGGACAGGGATGGGACCTTGAGCGGAGGTCACTGGAGGGTTTTCATCCTCTGCACACTGCTGCTCCTGAAATTGTTGATGTTTATGGCCTCCTTCTGCCACTTGTTGCTGATTTGTTTGTGGAGCTGGTGGTGAGAGGTAGCTGATAGCCAGGGGTTCTTCTGAGGATAAATCTGGGTGTCATGGGTCGACGGTACCTGGGTCTGACTTTGTTGTCCATGAGTCTAGAAGATGTGGTGCATCTCCAG
Source organism: Nothobranchius kuhntae (assembly GCA_006942095.1). Taxonomy (NCBI): domain Eukaryota; kingdom Metazoa; phylum Chordata; class Actinopteri; order Cyprinodontiformes; family Nothobranchiidae; genus Nothobranchius; species Nothobranchius kuhntae. The sequence goes on along the minus strand of SSNQ01034552.1, from coordinate 920,623 downwards.
CAGCATCCTGTCTGTGACATTGCCTGTTGCTGCTGATGGTGGATGGCTCTTCATCAGAAGAATCTCTTAAATTATAAATACATCAGATTTTGTAAAACATACTCAAGCAGTAAATACTAGAGGTGGGAAAAATGATCGATTCTAAGATGCATCGCGATTCAGCCGTGCACGATTCCGCATCGATGCAGCAACGTGACATAATGAGATTCTCTCCCTATGTCGGGGGTCGGCAACCGCGGCTCTGGAGCCGCATGCGGCTCTTCCATCCATCTGATGCGGCTCTCTGTGCTTATAAAATAATGAATGGATATTTAAATAAAATGCTTTATATTTTACTGCATTAATTTTACATCTGTATGCCAATTCTAAATGTAAAGATTGTCTGCGTAAACCTGAACAGCTCCAACCCGGTCTTACTGTGAGACCGGGTTGACGCGTCACGCTTGTGCGTAATCATAAAGGCGCATTCTGAGCTGACGAGGACGTGAGATTCTGGGATTCTCCTCAGCTCCTGGATGTGTCGCCACATTGGAGACAGGAACAAGCGCTATTCAGCCAAAGTTTCATAATCAGGGAACATTTTGTAAGTGACAAGTCTCGCTTCAGTCGGAGAAATCTTCCTGCGCTTTGGTTCTGCGACATGCTCCAAGCCCCTCTCCACAACTTCAGCTCGCTGCGCCGAACGTACGCGCTGACAGCGAGCTGCGCTGAGCTCAGTGTCAAGCTCAGATGGGAATCATTTCTTAAGTGATTTAGCTACATCTGCACGAAACGAATAAAGTGTCAGTTCGTCTGCATGCGTCGGGGTAATTCTTTCTATTCTTTCTCCGTCAAAATAAACGGTTAAATACGGGAACTGTCCGGTCAACACAACACAAGCCCTGCTTTTAACTGTTCTGTTTTCTTGTGAAAATTGTTGCAAAGAGATATAATTTAACTTGATTAACACCAGAGCCAGGCGCACTGCACCGTTATCTCCGTCACTGTAAATGAGGGAAAAACAAAATGATCGGATCCTTTTCTGACCTTCCCCACCTACAAAGTTTAATTACAACAATCAAACGTGACAGAGCCTGGATTTGTATTCTGAACAGTCTAAACATGTTTTAAAAAGAAACGTATGACAAAAGTGGCACCTGCTCAGTAAAACCACCAACAGGGTGAAAAATATCAAAATATTGTAGGCAGAGACGGGCTACAACTTCTGGATCCACTTTATATAAATCATTTATTGATTGTCTTATGAAAGATAACTCTGATGTACACGAGCGACCGGTACTGGTTGCTGTCAGTCACCTGCTGTGAGCCAACACATTAGCGCTCTGCTGTCTGAGGGTAGGCTCCGCCCACAACGCTGCGGCTGTTGCGGTGTTTTCTTTACTGTGGGAAACGGGTAATAATGGC
>SSNQ01034552.1:896662-919209 GCA_006942095.1 Nothobranchius kuhntae | reverse complement strand
TTTCAGTGTCTGAGTTTCCGTAAATATTGTCTGTCAATGTTCAGGTGTTTTTAGCTGTTGTGGTTTTCTGCAGAGCAGTTCTTCTCCTGCTGCAAACTAAACTATTTCTTGCACTCGTTGCACATCCAGGGAGATTTTTATTTTTTGCACCTGTTTCACCCCTGACTTGCCCTCTGTGCTTTTTCCAGTCCTTCTCCACTGGTCCAGGGACAGGGATGGGACCTTGAGCGGAGGTCACTGGAGGGTTTTCATCCTCTGCACACTGCTGCTCCTGAAATTGTTGATGTTTATGGCCTCCTTCTGCCACTTGTTGCTGATTTGTTTGTGGAGCTGGTGGTGAGAGGTAGCTGATAGCCAGGGGTTCTTCTGAGGATAAATCTGGGTGTCATGGGTCGACGGTACCTGGGTCTGACTTTGTTGTCCATGAGTCTAGAAGATGTGGTGCATCTCCAGCAGCATCCTGTCTGTGACATTGCCTGTTGCTGCTGATGGTGGATGGCTCTTCATCAGAAGAATCTCTTAAATTATAAATACATCAGATTTTGTAAAACATACTCAAGCAGTAAATACTAGAAAATGAAAACTGTAAAAAAATAAATAAATAAAAATAAAATACAGAAGTAAAGCTAGAAATATATTTGAACTGTAGATAAACTCACTGCAGCTGTGATGGCAAATCATCTTCATCCACACCTGAATCCTCAACCACAGATGTACATGGACCTTTTGTTTTCCTGGAAGTAGCAGTAATAGTATAAAATAGTATTGTAACAGTATTAGCAGAAATACTAGACAATAGAAGCTGGAACAGGTTTACTGGAAAATATCTAGTGAAGAGATACTGCATTTGGGAAGGAAAAACAATGTGGGCACATCTTGCTCCTCATCAACAACTTTTGAGGGAAGTTTCCTCTTTCTAGAAGGTTTCTGGTTTATTTACAAAAACAAGTCTAACATATAAAATAATAAAAAGCCTCAGTGAAAAATGCAGCTGGAAAGACAAAGTTACGGGACACTGTTGCTAATACGCGGTTTCTGAAAAAGAAAAAGTACTTCCAGTGTTAATTAAAGGGAGGAGAAAATCTCAGTGATCTTCTGAAAAGAATGAAGGAGCTTACTGACCAGCTAGGTGCAATAGGTTCCAAGATTGAAGAGGAGGACCAAATTGTCACTTTTATACAAAGTTTACCACCCAGCTATGCAACAGTTGTTACTGCTTTGGAGTCAAAGATGGATGATTTAACCCTACAGTTTGTCCAACAAGCTTTGATAAATGAGGAACAAAAACAAATGCATACTGAACATAGCAAAGTATGCAGTGGTGCATAGGGCTGGGCGGATCAATCTAAAATATCGATAGTATCGATCTAACGTTGGTATTGAGAATTAATTAGATACCTGTGTGATGATTTCGATTCAGTTTCTTCTAGGCTGGCAAGCCATGAAGTACTCACTGCTACAGACGTCGGTCAACGAGGCAGTCCACCAAAACTCCGTCAAAGAAGATGCAAAACACATCCTTTTCTTAAATAAACGTTAGTACTTTTATCTGATCTTGACTCAAACAAAAGCTAAAGTCATAATAGTCCAAACTTGATGCCAAAGCCATTTCAAACGAGGGCTGACCGCCGACAAGTCACATTTGTTTTTTTCCCAATAACATCCCGCCTACTTAGTGTTGCGATTTGCCCATGAAATCTATATAGCACCATGACTGGACCACTACAGAATGGCAGCCATCTTGATTTGTAGTTTACCTGGCTGATACCTGTAATTGGTCCGTTTCGAGTAGCAGCCATGTTTGTTTGCAGGGACATCCCGCCTACCTCGCTAAAAGAGTGCTGTGATTGGCCCAAAAAACCATTAAAGCACTGTGATTGGAATGCCACAGATGTCAGTCAACGGGACAGTCTGCCATTACATAAAAAAAAAGGTAAAACAGCGCGCCAGCACGAGACAAGCACAGAACAGCAGAGAGCAGTGTTGCGGCTGCGTGATGGCAGACCGAAAAAGGAGCGCCTTCTGGAATTTTTTTACACGGCTTTATAGATTTCAAATGGAAAAAAAAATCTTGAGTTTGTTAACCATTTTTAAACCATTTTGAGTTTCCTAATAAAATTTTCAATAAAAGTTGAGTTTTCAGACAAGATTCTCATATTGATGATGAATACATTGTTTCAGTTCATTATTTCTAATCGGAAGATGGAATTTCTGAGTATGGTTTAAATGGGAACAAACTCATTTCCAAACACAAGAGTCCAAGGGCGTAGGAACCGGGTGGGACGGGTGGGACGTGTCCCCTCCAATATTGGACAAATGCGCATTTGTCCCCCCAATAACATGGAGAAGAAAAAGATTGATTTTGAAATATTTGACTCGCGAGCTTTTATTTTGAAAGACACCGCGGACTTCTCTCCGACACAGCCCCTCCCCTCAGGGAGTTAGACAGGCTGGCTGAGTGAAGCAGGAGTCAGAGCCGGGGCAGACGCAGGTGTCAGAGACAGACGGCAGCAGCTCAGAGAGTTCTTCTCATGGGCAAAAAAAGAAAGAAAGGAATTGTGAGTTGGTAATAATTTAGTCCAAGAGTATTACTGTATTTCTGGTCAAACGCTAAAATGGCTGACTAACGTAAACATCTTGCTAGTTAGCGTTAAACATTAAACAACACTACTAGTCAACAAAAAATGGCGAATTTTACAGTAACAGACAAAAACCATTTGACACGAAATAAATAAAAAAGTAGAATCTCCACTTAAAAATGGAGTTTGTAAGTGTGATTGTTGCTTGTTTTTGACATTCTCATCACATTTCATTTTTAAACCTTATTCATGTCACTTTTTTCATATAAGAGACCGAAGGAAGTTCAGCAGGAAATGATGAAGAAGGTGAGACAGGCAGCGCCAGACCTGCTGAGGTGCAGGTAGGTGCTACAGTGGAGTGAGATTTTAGATGGTTGATGATGAGAGGAAGATTCGAGCATGATAACAAGTGAACACGACTAAATAATACTATAACAACCATGGTTTTAATGTTGCACTAGTCGTCCAACAGTATTTTTTACTCCTTATTCCTGTCCACTGTTTTTATATTAGAGATCGGATGAAGTTCAGCAGGAACCAGTTGAGGGTGAGACAGGGAGAGCCAGACCTGCTGAGGGTGAGACAGGGAGAGCCAGACCTGCTGAGGGTGAGACAGGGGAGCACCAGACCTGCTGAGGTGCAGGTAGGTGCTACAGTGAAGAATGAGATGGTTTTAGGTTGCTGATGAGAGGAAGATTTGAATGTAATAATAAGTGAACACAGTTAAATAAATGTAATCCCATTACAAGTAGGGCTGGGCAGTACGGTTTAAGAATAAATTACATTCTGTACACGCTTCCTTAGAAATATTAGAAAAATAAGTGTTAAACTCTGCATTCTGGTGCATTTAGACTGCAATTGTGGCCCCTGTTTTTTTCTTTTGTCCGTCTGAAAATTAATGTAGGTCCAGCTGTTATTGTAAGTGAATTATTTATCTTTTTTCATTCTGTCAGAAGCAAACAGATTTTTCTGATTGTTGGTCAGCATTGTTGGCTGATGTAGTTTAAAATATTCTGATCAGAGTCAGATCGATTCAGACTGAATATTCACAGCTTTAGTCTTGTATTGAATCTGTTTACACATCTCTACCCATATGTATAAGATAATATATCCTACATTCATATTAGTAAATAAAAATAAAACAGTACTGACACATAAACAGCTTTTTTATAATTAAAACGTCCACGTTGGCCGGTAATCACTTGGATCAGGCTAATGGGGAGCCTAAGTCTCCTCCCCTTCTGGCTGGCTCATGGGTCCCCGATCAAAAAAACAAAAAAAAAAAAAACAGAATGTTAGTGAACTGGGCTATAAAAGTTATTTTCTTATCTTTCTGGGCTTTGCCTTACGCCCTGAGTTACATCTGTCAGACTTTTCTAATCCTAGAGTTTCACCGTCTATCAGATTTTCTATCAGAAGCTAATGCAGGAGATAGCGGTAGGAGACTATGTTCATGTCCAGCCTGCATGAAACACTCAGTGACACGTTTGAATCAGAAATAATCATTAAATGTATTTTTTTCAGTGAAGTTGACCTATATATTGACCTACAACAGATTTGTTAGATTTCCAAAACGTGTCCCCCCAATATTAAACTCGCTCCTACGCCCTTGCAAGAGTCACATCGGTAATCATCAAGGGAGCTCCTTGAGAGCTACAGAGTTTGACAGACCTTGTGAAAAACAAAACAAAGGTTCCGACCACGCTTCCAGAAAGTGCCATCATCGGCAAATAAAGACCTACTGAAGCCAACACCCAGGGGAACGAACATCCCGTTAACCAGGCCATTAAAGAGGACAAGGCTAATGATACTGCCTTGCGTTGTCCACCCCAACCGACACCGATAGTGTGGAACCCACCCTTACCTGTATTGTCCTACCTCTTATAAAGCCCCCTATCCAGCGCAACATCCTCCCAGGCACCCCAGCACTGTAAAGGGACATCAGGAGCATTTCCGTCCATGGCATATCATACGCCTTCTCAGTATCTAAAAACACTGCCAACACCACCTCCCTGTTCGCCAGCGCCCTCCAATCATCCAAATCCAGCTGGGCCACAGCACTGATCGTGGACCACCCCAGCTGAAACCCATACTGATACAGGGCAAAAAAACATGACTTTTCGAAGAAAAACACCAACCTCGTGAAGACCATACATTCCATCACTTTGTCATGTTGTGGTGTAGAAATCTAACCCACGACATACAGAATCAGCATAGAGATGGGGGTAAAGTGTTTAAATAAGAATTTATTAAAAGGGTCATTCATTGGTCCCTACACCATCTCTGCTGTCATCAACCCGTCCTTCGTCCGCTTGGATCTGCCACCCCACGTGAAAATACACCCAGTTATTCATGTCTCCCTCCTTAAGCCTGTCATCTCCAGCTCCCTGTGCCCTCCTACCGACCCTCCGCCTCCTGTGCGACTCGCTGACGGGGGTCTCGGTTACCATGTCCGGCGCCTTCTGGATGTGCGACGTCGTAGCCGGGGCTTCCAGTACCTGGTTGAGTGGGAGGGTTATGGCCCAGAACATCGGCAGTGGATCCCGAGGTCGTGGATCGACGACCCCTCCCTCATCTGGGATTTCGAGATGGCCCACTCCTCCTCCTCCTCCTGCTCCTCCTCTGCTCGGCCGCCAGCTGGCGCCCCTTAGGGGGGAGGTACTGTCACGGTCTGAGGTGTATTCCTGCTGTCACTCCCTGTCTCTTGAGTTTTCCCTCTGCAGGTGGGCGTGTCTGGAGGTTAACCAAGCTGCAGCAGATCTGCTCATCAGCCGGCCAGGTGTATTTAAGTAGCTGAGAGACTTCGCTGGATGATTACTCTACCTGGGTACCTTCTAAGCCACCTCTTAGTTCTATATTCGAGCCTTTTGGACCTTTTGAGATTTTTAGATGTGTTTTGGAGTTTGGATTTTTGCATTTACCCTTCCTGCTCTCGTTCACCTGGATAAAACCTCCACCTTCATCTCCGACTGGCTGAACTCTGGAACTCCTATCATCTGGAACTCCAACCTGCTTGTCTCTCAGCCGCTCCCTGACCAGAACCACCTCCAGCTGCCCACCTAAGCTCCCAGGATCTCCACAAACTCAGCTCCCTCCACGTCTCACCTTTTGGATCTCAGTCCCAGGAAAACCCTCTCAGCTCAGACCGGACCACTCCTCCCTTGAGTTAGTTCCCTCCTCTCCAGACTGTAAGTCCTCCGCACAATTCAGATTCCTTATTCCCTCCTTGAGTTGGATCTACCTCCCATCTGTCCACAGATTTCCCGCACCGACTCCCTGGTGAAAGAACTCAGCTTTGTTTATGCTGCTTCCTTGGTTTCCTTTTTAATAAATTCTTATTTAAACACTTTACCCCGTCTCTATGCTGATTCTGTATGTCGTGGGTTAGATTTCTACACCACAACATGACAGAATCATCCAGCCAATCCTCTAACCTCAGTACAGAATCAGTTCCCTCTGTCGTTTCCGCCACCCTAGCTCAGCACAGTAATTCGCTCCAAGCTCTGTCCGATCAACTCTCCCACACTAACCATGCTTTGTTTGAAGTAGGAACTATGGTAAAGGAGTTAAGCAACAGACTCACCTCCCCGGGGCAAGCCTTATCCCCCGCTCCGAGTTTACCCGGACCCGTTTCTCCTGCACCATCCAATCTACCCAGTTTCTGGTTCGCGACCGGGAGGTTTGTCGGGGTTTTCTCCTCCAATGCCAGCTGGCTTTTCAACGATCCCTGGAGTCCTTTTTCACCGATGAAATAAAAATCTCCTACATCATCGGTCTTCTATGCGGCAAGGCACTCCGGTGGGCGGAGGCAAAGAGCCGGAACCCGAGCTTCCTCAAGAGCTTGTTAGATGAGTTTCTGGCAGATTTTGAAATGACTTTTGACAAACCTGAGTCAGCGGCTGAGGTGGCCAGACAGATTTGGAGCTTACGTCAAGGAAGGCTCTCAATCGCGGATTTTGCCATAGAGTTTCGGACCCTAGCCGCCACCTCCACCCTCGATGAAGCCTCACTCAAGAGGGCATTCACACAGGCTCTTAACGAGCAGCTTCAGGATCAACTTGCTTTCTGCCAAGGACCACCGGATCTCGAGAGTCTAATCGCACTGTGCAGCAGGATGGAGAGAAGACATAAGGCACGCCAAAAAGATAACAACTTCGCCTTACCTTCTCGTCATAACCACCCGCCTAATGTGAAATCAGCAGCTTCAGCTCCGTCCCCCAGTGAGCCCATGCAGATCGGTCAAGCTAAGTTAACCCAAGAAGAGAGAAACAAGCGCATGAGTTCAGGAGCGTGTTTGTATTGCGGCATGTCTGGGCATTTTGTGGCTAACTGCCCCAAGCAGTTAAACTCCAGGACCCATCAGTAGCCCCGAGAGTACTGGCGGGTGGTTCTCGGTCAGATCATTCTGTCATGTTGAGGGCGGAGTGGAGATAGACCATCTGTGGTGGAGAGTTCAGGAGACAGGAGAGCAGGCACGGATGGAAAAAATAAAAAAGTTTTAATGGTGGAATGGGAACGACAGGAAAAGAACAACGATGACTACAAACAACAATGATCTGACAAAGACTGGCACAAGGAGGGAGGTATAAATATACAGGGAAATCAGGAACACATGGGCAGGTTAACGAGGGGCAGGTGAGAACAATAAGGGCTAATCCGGGCAGGAGAGAGACACAGTCAGGAAGGCAGAGGCAGAATGTGACACACTTTACATACCACAGAAGTCAGAGCAATAGGCCTATAAGAATCCGGGGCTCCAGGGCCCTTCTCAGGCTTAAGGAATGGCACAATCACAGAATGCCGCCATTCAGTGGGCAACAGTCCTGCCCCCCAAATTGTGTTAGTCAAGGACAAGACCTCTTCGAGGAAGAGATCACCCACATGTTGGAACAGCGAATAACCCAGACCATTCCTCCCTGGACTAGTATTGTGTTCAGAATGCACCGCAGCCCACAACTCATCCATAGGGAAGAAGAGGTTGAAGTCCTTCGGACCTTACCCAACCCCCACACAAATCACCAGCAAAACTACCCACCAACCCCTGTCCAAGAGCATGGTCAGCAGCTGAGACGTTCACCAAACTGTGGACCCACTGGAAATGGGCATCCAGCATATCCGCCTTCTCCTTATCCCCAATCGCCAACCTGCCCCCCTCACTAAGCACAGGAAGTCCATGCTGCACCCTGGCCCCAGACATTCTTCAGACCATACCCCACAACAATCACAGAGGTACAGGGTCCCAGCTCACTGTAGAAGTCCCGCCAACTAGCACTCTTCGCATCCCTCACAACCCTTCAAGCCACTGCCCTCAACCTCTTGAATGCCACTGCATGATCCTCCACAGGGTATTTCCTAAGCAACCTGTAGGCCCTATTCCTATCTTGAATAGCCAAACTACAGGCCTCTGACCACCACAGGACCATAGACTGACTGACAGAGACTCACTTCCAGGGTATATGGGCCTCCGCCACTGTCTGCACTCAAGAAGAAACAGCAGATTACCATTCATCAACGTTCTCACCCCCTCTCAGGCGGCATCCTCCAAATCCTGTACATACAAGGGCCAACAAGCATGCACAAAATTGAACCCAAGGGCCACTGAGCCAGGCTCCACCACCACACCCCTACTGAAGAAACTCAGCACAGAACAATGATCACTCCCCATAGCGAGGTGGCTTAAAACCTCCCACCCACAAGCCACTGCCACCATGTCAGCAGAAGCAAAGTCAAGTCCAATGCAGACAAGCAGAGACCATCCCCCTACACCAAGTATGGCGGCTATCACTCAATACCACCAACACAGACTCATCTAACATATCCTCCAACACCCTGCCATTCCCATCAGTATGACAAGCCCCCACAAGTCACTATGAGCAATAAAGTCCCCCACCCATAAAACTGACAAAGACCTGCAGGAATTCAGTCCCCTAAGAGCCAGGTCATTCAACGCCTCACCATGGTTATAAAAATTCACAATCTGCACCACCCTACGATCAGTCCACACCTCCCACGCATTCAAGGACTGGGTCCACCAACTTCCGGCGGTATTGAAGCCTATCCCTGAGAAATGTGGTGCAACACCCACTCGAACAGCCCACCCTATCCCATCGCTCACAAACATAGCCATACAGCCAAAGACGACTTTAGCCAAAACTCCTGGACGCAAATCACATCTAGTCCCATGCTGATTTCCTCCAAGGCCTTCTTAAACTCCTGCCCGTTGGCTACTAGACTCCTAGCATTCCACTGCAAGACACAAAACACCATAAAAGATTAGCCCCTCACCACCACCCCTGCTCATCCGATGCACTGCCTCAGCGTAGCCCACCCGGTTCTCAGACTGATATGATTCCACAGCCTTTGCCTGCCGGTAAAACTCACAACCCCTAAAAGAAGCCTAGTGTCCAACAGCGCAAATCCTCCCCACACTGACGACCCTCGTGATGGCCCTCACACCTCCGGCACCTCCTGCCCCCAACACACACATTAGCCACATGCCTAAACTTCTGGCACCTAAAACACAGTAGAGGAGCTTTCATACCGTGTGCTTTCACACACCTTGGACCACACACCGACACAACTACTTCCATGTCCAAAAACCTTTTAAGCTGAAGCGCCTTAAGCGTTGAGCCTCAGTGCGACAAATGACAGACAACACCCCACCTGGCAAAATAGTAGCACCCAGCACATCCCCAATCCACTCCTTCAGCTCCTTGGACAGCTGAAGTGAACTGGAGGAAGACCCCCCCCCCGCAGAAGCCCGCAAGCTAACGACCAGGCTCGTCGCACCAACACCGCCTTCCGTAGCTTAGTCAATCCATCCTCCACCACAGCATCTGGCAGCAAATATCCATGGTCGGCCCCCAGACTCTGGAACTCTCTCCCCCGAGCCTGAGATCAGTGGACTTGGTGGACTCCTTTAAAAAGCAGCTGAAAACTCGCTTGTTCAACCTGGTTTTGGGGTGTGACTTTCATCACCCTCTCCTTGTTCTGCTCTCCCTACCGATTCCATCTTCCTCAGGATCCACTGATTTCTCTCTTTCCTATTCACTCTCTCCCTTTCTTTACATTTTTAATCACAATTGTCTATTTTTTGCTCATTTTAAATATAGTTTTAATAATTTTCTAAATTCCTTTTTATGTTTTACATTTTTTGGTTTTTGTGAAGCACCTCGTGATTTTTATCTTGAGAGGTGCAATAGAAAATATCTTTTCTTCATCTTCTTCTTCTTCATAACAGCCCCGTCACCACCACCAGCCCATGCCCCACCGAAAGGGTTTGAACGGGAGCAGAATCGGAACACTACCATACCGGACCTGTACACAGGGTATCTGCAGGTTTAAGGGAGCCAAATTTAAGACTTTTAAATACCTTTTTTAAGGTCACTTTGACCAAATTTATGCTATTTTTTAAATTTATTTTAAGCTATAATTTCCAGCTATTGCCTGGAACCGGTGCTAACCATGTCGCGGATGTGGGATTAGCCATCCAGTTACCATTAAACTTGCCCTTCCCCATGCAGAAGCTCCCACTAGCTTAACCAGCTATATGTGCTCATCTAAAAATAGGCCCCTTTCACAGCCAACTGAACGTGTACGGTTCCGCTTACATCGTACACAAAAAATTCTGAACACTAACTAGAAATTCTTGAAAATTTTATAGAAATAAAATCTTGTTTATTGGGTCTTTGGTAATTTAAGACCTTATGAAACTGTATTTAAGGATTATTTGTAATTTTTAAGGATTTTTAAGGCCTTAAATTTGGAAAAGCATATTTAAGACTTTTTAAGACTTTTTAAGGACCCGCGGATACCCTGTGTACAGGCCGTCGGCCGACACTCCAAACGCCCCTTCCGGCCAAACCAAGCCAACGGAGTATGTCCAGACAGTCCCGCAGTTCCTGTGAGTGTGCCCAGACCACCTTTTTCCCCTCACAGTGATCCGACAGCTGCTGTCCTTTAAGACATCAGCTTTCGTCAGCTGATTGCTTGCAGCTGGGGCACTAAGAGCAGGCTGAGAGGAGGCCCAGCCTGAAAACCAAGAAGCGAGAAGGCACAGGCCTTGGCGTAGGAGTGGGGTCCAGCGTCCGTAAAACTGATAGATTTATTTAGCGGCTTTTTAGCAAACAAGGGTTCGAAGATGACCACAAATTATACTCTTCCAAATGGAAGTGATGGACACTCACAAACTTGTCCTATCTTTGAATATTTAGTCACACCAACTGTGACCATCAGAGCATTCTGCAACGCATGGTTAGTTATTATTATTTTTTTACTTCTAGTTTTTGCACAGCAGCTGTTTGTCTGAGACTTGATTGTTGGTCTGTGTTCCTATCTGTCTCTAAATAAATTTGCTGTCAAGACATGGGAGATAGAAATACGTGGCAACATTGATGAGCCACTGGCTGCAGCTTAAACGTATTTCTTTGGTTACATTTTGTAAACTGAGTTTTTATTAAGAATGATTTGTCAAGCTCATGTTGGGTTTTGGGACTGGGAACTGGACTGGAGCAATCAAATTAGGATTACTCACACTTGTCTGAGCAGCCCCATGTTTGCAGGGATTTTGGACAACTGTAGCTCATATAATCAAAATATTGACTTTGGTGAGCTTTATTCAATGAAAATAATATTTTACCAAGAGGCCTGGGGAGCTACAAATCTAGCAGTTTTATTCCAGTCCTGTGCAGGTGAATTTGGCTACTGAGTTTTATTTGTCTGAAACATTATGTTCTGCGTGTCCCCCGAAAGGCCCAAGGTGAAGACAGGTTATTTTCAGCTTCTATATTGCAGTGCTGCCCTGTTGTGGATTTGACTGACAGCTCAGTTTTGAGGGTGGAAGAAAGGCTTTGTGTTGCCTCTGGATGATCTGCCAATCACAGTCAGACCCGCTGTTGGTGTGTGTGTGTGTGTGTGTGTGTGTGTTCGTTCGATAAGTCAGAACTGCATTGATGTAAATCATCCAAAAACAAAATTAAATCTGCAAACTTTAGTAGCTGCATTGAGGATCATTTGAAGCAAATCACACAACTTTTGTTTGCACATTTGATAAGTTTTTATTTAGGAATTCATAGAATTTCTTCTTAAATGCATGATGGAAAAGGAATTGCCCATATGTTTCACACAAATAGGCAGTTGATTTGTCTAAATTTTATCCTGCTTTGCATGATTTACATTGTTGCTTAGCTGGTCTTTGTCATGTTCTGGGGTAAGGACCTAACCCAAGACATGCAGAATCATGCACGGGACCATAACTGGAAGAACAAAAATTGTTTATTAGAAAAGAAGGACAACTGAGGGCGCATTGACAAGGTCAGGGAAGGGAACTGCAGCTCTGGTGCAAATTCTGGAAAACAAGGAGTCTTTTCAAATCCGTCCTTGTTGAGGGAGAATATTGGTGTGTGGAACGGAGGAGACACAGTGGCTGGGAGAGCAGGGATTCAGGGGAAGGAGTGTCGGGTCTGAGGTTTCCTAGGAGGCTAGCAATGGTTCCGTTAGGCTCCTGGACGGTGAGCGAAGGGAGAGCTGGTTGGATGGAGAGACTGGAGGAGCCGTGGTGTGAAGTGAAATCAAACTTATGGTTGCGAGGAGAGGCTGGAGAGAGTGAGATACCTAGAGTTACACAAAAACAGGCGAGAGATCCACAAGGAATTAGTCCTTTAGCAACAAACGAATGGCGCAAGCTACCCAGGGAGAGTAATCATCCGGCGAGTTGAGAGCGTCTCACTCCTATCCTTATAGCCTGTCTGGATGATGGGGTAACAAGCTGCAGCTGTCCCGCTCTCCAACTCTGCCCACCTGCAATTCAGAAGACTCAGACAGTTGCATAAGAAGAACTCACCTCAGACTGTGACACCTGATCTTCTCCGGATCTGTCCTCAGCCGTCCGCTCTCCAGTATGAATGCCAGGAATTTTACTGTGGAGACGTGGAACTCACACTTCTCCCCCTTGACACACAGCCGGTTTTCGAGAACACGTTGCAGTACCGCTCTGACATGTTGTCTGTGTTGGGTGAGTGGTTTGGAAAAAATCTAAATATCGTCAAGGTAAACAGAAACAAAGTCATTGCTATAATCACCCAAAACAGACTTCACAAAGGCCTGGAAGACAGCGGGGGCGTTGATGAGGCCGAAGGGCATGACCAGGTATTCGATGTGGCCCAAAGGGGTCTTGAAGGCCATCTTCCACTCGTCCCCCTGTCTTATCCTCACCAGGTGGTAGGCGTTCCGGAGGTCCAAGCGGGTGAATATAGTTGCATCCTGTACTGGTTCAAAAGTGGAAGACAACAGCGGTGGAGGGTACTTATTTTTGACTGTGATGTGATTTAGACCCCTGTAATCAATACATGACCTGAGAGTCTCGTCTTTCAAAGAGACAAAGAAAAGACCGGCTCCTTGGGATGAAGTTGAGGGACGACAGATACCTGAGGCCAGAGACTCCGCGATATATTTCTCCATACTCTCCCTCTCTGGTTTGGCGAGGCTGTAGAGGCGTGCTGACAAGTAATTAAAATTGCACCCACATTTTCTAAGTTAAACACATCTCTTTTAACAACGGTAGTTTCTGCATCTTTCTTCAGCCTTCTCCCCCCCTCCCCCTGCTTCAGCCCTCTGCCCTCTCCCCCTACGCAGTGGCCGCAAACTCACAGATGCGCCTACAGCCTCTCAGAGTTCCTGCTGCTCTAAACATTAAAATAATTATTTCATTTTCTGTTCCTCACTTCTGATTACCTTCAATGGTGTTGCAACCACCAGGTACAAAAACTAACTTGTTTTTATTTGACTCTTTTTCTGTCTTGCCTGTTTATTATCTTCCTGCAGCTCCTCTCAATCCTAAAGGAAAACTGCTACCTGGGTTCATATATATTCACCTTATCAGTTACCTTTGAACTGCAGTTCTATTAGATCTACCGATCGCAAAAACAGCGGAGTGCGCACTGTATGCCGGCCGCACCGGTGAGGTGAGATCACCGGAGGACAAAATGGGTGATGCGCCTGGCTCCACAGCAGCGAAACGCATCAGGCACAAATAAAAGGCAGAAAACATAAAAGGAAATGAGCCGACATGAACGATCGTGTGTTAAAATTGTTAATGAGGTGGCGACACTTTGATAATGTTACTGTGGCCGTGCTCAGGACGCATCTGTCTGGAGCACATCAACGATCAGAGTTCTGCGCTTCTCCGCTCTAAACAATCCCCGGAGAGTCCACATAGATGATGTAATATAAGTAGTAACAGGATCATTTCGGGCTCCCCCTGGGTGTGCTGAGGGCTTCCAGGAGCTCCCTAGTTCACCTGTAATTCGAACCCTGAGTATAGCACAAGTTTGTTGCGTGAGTTTCTGGATCCTAGCAGACAGTTGCCGGAATGGCCCTTTCAAAATAAGATAGTTCCCGGATCTTGTTCCGGCAAGATCCGGCTCAAATTAAGCCCTGCTCTTACAAAAAAATAAAAATGAAAATAAAAAAATAAAAATAAGGTTCCCAACGTGGTTTGTGTGGGGCAGCCATAGTGTGACGTCATAGGCACAGATACCGTGTCCTCTGTTTTGGAAATGGAAATATGGTCACCCTACTCACTTAGATCATGTCAATGTTGTCATCATCACCCATCGCATTTAGTAAAGTGGAGCCAAATTTTGAGGCTTTCTCTTGGCCTACTTGTAAGTCAGAATTTCCGAGTACAGAGGGGAGGGTGAACACACCATAAGCTGATAGCAGCGGAAGCTAAAGTATCAAGCTAACGTTATCTTTAACAGTTTATTTGCCTGCTGGAGCAGATTAAGATGATAATGCCTCACTTAGATTATTGTCAATGTTGTCATCATCACCCACTGCATTTAGTGAAGTGGACCCAAACTTTAGAGTGTATTCTTTCTAGGGATGAGCCGGATACTCGTTTCAGACGAGTATCTGGTACGGATAAAGCATTTTTGACGAGTACGAGCATGAGACGAGTAAAACTGATAAATATCTGTAATCGTGTTGAAGGAAAATCCTCATTGGGTAACTGACTGTCTTCACGCTCGGTGATTGGCCAGTAAAATAGAGAGCCCGCCCCTCCCTACACACAAAACTGCAGCCGGGAGCTCTGCCCAGTCCGTGTCTGGTTCATCCACGCACACAGACAGTAACGGATCTCTCTGTGCTTGCTTCACTGTTCACGTTTCTTCACTACTCCCTATGTTTTCTTCAGTTTGCTTCTTTTTAAAGTTATTTAAAGTTATTTTTTCGTAACGTACGTGGTGCATTTGACAAGACAGAGCTGAAAACGGCTCGTGCTGCGTCAGTCACTCACTGTCTCCTCTCCAGTCGGGTTTTTTCCCCTCTCTCTCTCTCCTCTTCCTGAGGAGGATCAACTCCCTCTTTCCTATTCACTCTCTCTCTCTTTTTTTTTTTACATTTTTAATCACAATTGTCTATTTTTTGCTCATTTTAAATATATTTTAGTCATTTTCTAAATTCTTTTTTCTATTTTACATGTTTTGTTTTTGTGAAGCGCCCTGTGATTTTTATCTTGAGAGGCGCTATAGAAAAGATCTTTTCTTCTCTCTCTCTCTTAATTCATGCACTTAAATATTAATGTTCTGATTTTACTTGTTCTGTCATAGTTCCTTTACTATTGTGATCAAAAATATTTAATCTCAACTCTGAGGCTGCTCTGTAAATAGTTTTCAAACAAACAATACACATAGCAACTTCTGATCAGACTTAAAACAACGTATTGATGTAAACCACACCCACTTCCGGCTAAACCACACCCACTGCCGGGTTAGGCCACGCCCACTCCGAGTACAGATACAGATAATTTAGATGGTTGAACAGATACAGATACAGATAGTGGTGTACTCGCTCATCCCTAATTCTTTCTAACAACCATAATGCCAGAAGAGGACGTGCACCCCCCATTTTTGAAAATGACGGATTCCATGTTGTCACGAACTCCTCCCGCTGACTTCATTCCAATCATTCCTGCCACCAACGTGGCGGCTGACGTCATCACGCCAACACTACTTAAGGAAGTGCCGGCGTTTCATTCATTGCTCAGTCATCGTTCTCACCAGACTTTGTCGAGTCTCCAGGCTTACCAGCCCTCAAAACCTTCTAACTAAACCTTCAGGAGATAACCACGCCGGTTATTACCGTCACTCCGCGTCTGGGCAACAGAATCTCTCAGTCACGCTTCAGATCTGCCAACGAACCTGACACATGTTTTCCTGGTCGCTCTGCTCTGGTGCACACACATGGACCGGGGTTGTCAATAAAGTAAAAAAAAATAATAATAATAATGAACCAAAGTGAAGCTTCAGTGCAGGCTTTTCCAAGCTGGAGAAGTCACTAACCCACAATAAGTTGTTTCCATGTCTGACCCCTCCACAGACATCAGGAGATTTCTCACAAAGAAGCATAAAGTAAAAAAAGTCCCACAGGACAGTTTTAGTGGAGTTATCTGGCTAGTGAGTGTTCTTCATCAGCTAGGCTCTCTGGCTGCTTAAACATTTATTAGGAAGACTGGTTGTGTTTCTGATCCAGTCTGTTGTTATTAGTAAAATTAATCTTCCAGATAAACACAACAGCTAAACTCAATTCTGACTAGGATAAACTCTCACTAATAATGTCACTTGTAAAACGTCTTATTTTAAATAGATACAATGAGATAAACGTTCAGCTGTCAGTAATTTTAATTTAATACATGAACTTACATTTAAGCTAGAACAATTTTCATTTCAGACAGGCAGAACTTCAGTCTTGTGATGCAAACCCAATACACATGAATGGGAAATGTGGCATAATTTGTCCAATATCTGAAGTGTTCTGTGTGGATAGTAAGAATGTTATTATGGATATCTAGAACATAAAAATTTACTTAGAACAACAGATTCATAGATATCTGGAAAACATATCCAATCTGCCTAATAAATGTTGCTTGTTTTTTGTTTATTTTTTGTTTTGAGTATGTCTCAAATCAGTGCACTTGTTGGACATCCTTACATAAAATCTCCATTAGTAAAAAAAATACCTGTTGATATCTCTATTTTCAAGGTGACTAGTACTCATACTATTTGTACTGGGGTAAATTATTGCTTTGTATTGGTTTGTGTTGAGATACAACAACGAGGTGCGGTTGTTATTTAAATATTAAAAGCGTTCATTAAATTCAAATGTAGTCCATAATCACCTGTTGGTAATCATATTATCAACAACAAGAACAAAATAAACACACAATCAAAATTTTATTGGAAGCTCCTATATTTTAGAGTTTTAGTATTTTCTGCCTTAAAGTGACAATCTGTAGTTTTTACCATTAATCTCTGGAAATATTAATTGAAATGTTGCTGTAAATGAATTAAGATACCCAGATGTGGAAAAATGTTGGTGGTTTCATAACATATAACCATAAAAATTAGGGATGAGCAAGTACACCACTATCTGTATCTGTATCTGTTCAACCATCTAAATTATCTGTACTCGGAGTGGGCGGGACATAAACAGGAAGTTGGCATGGTTTAACCGGAAGTGGGTGTGGTTTACATCAGTACAAAATTTTAAGTCTGAAATTGGTATGGATTGATCAGAAGTTGCTTTATGTATTGATTGTTTTGAAAACTATTTACAGAGCAGCCTCAGAATGAGGTATTTTTACACCTCCTTAAAGGAGGAACTTTTACAGAACAAGTTTTTCAATAAACTTAGAACATTAATTTTTAAGTGCATGAATAAATACAACTGAACTCATGCAGTAGGACGTATGAAGTACTAATCCAAGAGAACACTTTGATTTTTGAATTTTTTGTTTTTATTTTATGATTAAAGTGATATTTTTTCTAAAATTCTCGGCATTTTCCACCACACAAAGTTAAACAAAACAAGGTGTGTGTGTGTGTGTGTGTGTGTGTGTGTGTGTCAGGGGTGCGACTACTTTTGGGTATGCAGACACATCCAGCTGCTATTATTTATTTGTTGTTGGTGTTTATATAGAAACAAAATATATTTGCAGGGCTTTAGGCCCAGGGCAGTTTTACATCTTAAACCGACCCACTATAGATCATAACCTGTTATTAATTATATCACGTAATCTTCACACCAATCAGAAAATTATATAAAATTCACATACATCCAAACCTTAGAAATGAAATAAAAACAATATTAAAATAAAAAAATGATTAATATTCTTTTTCATTAAAAATCAGTTATCTGTGAACACGTTTTTATATTTGACATCATCCAGTTTAAGCAGACATCTGCTAATTTCTAACAGAGCTGAGCTGTGGGAGAAAATATTCAGGCTAATTTAATCTTAATTTCCATCACCTGTGGGTTTAGCACATTCACTTAATATTAATTATAACACTAAATAACAGGTCACTACAGTATGGGCACACATAGGACTGTACAGTGCAGCATCTTTTCAAGTTACTTTTTTTCTCCAGAACTCTACTGAACCAATGTAAGTTGCTTGTTATTGTGTAAGGAATGCCTATCACTGGTGAACGATATGCTAATAGGTGCTGTGGAGGAAAACAGAGAAACCAGCAAACGCACAAAGGCAGAGATGGTCCAAACTCCAAAGTACGGATGAGCCGGATACTGTACGGATAAAGCATTTTTGACGAATACGAGCATGAAACGAGTTAAACTCGTAAATATCTGTAATCGTGCTGAAGGAAAATCCTCATTGGGCAACCGACTGTCTTCACGCTCTGTGATTGGCCAGTCACATGGAGCGCCCGCACAAAACTCTGCAGCCGGGAGCTCGGTCCGTGTCCGGACGCACACACACACACACACACACACACACACACACACACACACACAGTAACGGATCTCTCTGTGCTCGCTTCACTGTTGCTCGCGTTTCTTCATTACTCCATAGGTTTTCTTCAGCTCGACTCTTTTTCGGTTTAATATTTAAAGTTACTTTTTTCGTAACGTACATGGTGCATTTGACAAGACAGAGCTGAAAACGTTTCTCTCTCTCTCTCTCTCTCTCTCTCTCTCTCTCTCTCTCTCTCTCTCTCTCTCTCTCTCATACAATGAGTGTTTTTCTGTAAAATCACAGAAAAAGAGAGCTGCTCAGGTCGAGCAGGCTGCTTCATCACGCTCAGGCATCCCCCGTAGCATTTGCTATCAGTAGCTTTAGCAGCAGAGAGTGAGGTAGTGCCACTTTGTCGGCTCTTCTCTTCTGGCACTCACAGAGCACGGTCGCTTCTGCTTTGCTCCCTTATTTGGTTTTTCCCAAGGCTCTTTTTGTCCCATCTGCCTACAGAGCGCTTCTCTGCATTTCCTCTGGAAATCACTATTTTTCAGAAATGGATTTAATTAATTGGTCATTCAACGCGATTGATAAGATTTTTTCTACGATGAGAACGGAGGAAGGGGCTCACGCTTGTCCTCACGGGACACATGCAGCGGGATATATGCTCGATTCCTGGAAGAAGTGGAATGTCATCTGTCTCTCTCAGCTGTCCATTGAGGACGTCGAAGATGTGTGGATATTTGGCCTGATGATCACTGGATTTCTTCTGATTGGAGTGGGAGGATATCTGGCTTTCCGTAAAATTGGGATGACGGGAGCAATTGGAGGGCGACCCGCATCCATGGACGGCACCCTCCGGGCGGAGACCTCACAGACTGGGACGTTACTCGAGGTGAATCGCAAGCTGGACAATGTCTTAGCTGCGTTACCGGTGTTAGTGCGCAAAATGGATGTCATCTCAGAGAGGGTCACCGGACGGTGTGGAGATGTTTAATCACCAAATTGGCTTCACTGGAGGATTTGAATGATCATTACAGACTTTAAGGCAGAGAGGAAAATTATCTCTGCCTGACCCAAACAAAGTCCTGTTATCCAATCTGAAGCCACAAGCAGCCTTGGAGTTGTGTGCAAAAACCCCCACGATGGAAGGAATGCAGACAAATGCTGTGAAAACCCTACCTACCCCCCCGCCTTCAGATTGTGGTCTCCGCACCGAGGTCATCAAGTTGGAGGCACTCACTGTGCTCTGTGCTTTCCCGTGACCTCCCTCCCACCTGTGGATTCAGTTGGCCGAGCGGCACACAGGCTGCTCCCGCTGAGGAAACCAGGGTCCCAGCCCCTCCCCCCTACCTACCGGGTCTCATGTTGTGAACTGTGACATTCTTGCTTGTATGTTGGGTGTTTTTTTGCATCTGTTAATGCCTTTTTCTCCCTCCCCGAACTCTCCTCATGTAATCCCCTCTTCATCTACTGAAATGAGCGCCGTTATGGCTGCTCTCGCGGTCTGCCTGTATCTGTCCTGTCTATATGTGTGTGTGTAATCTTGGTCAGGCTGTACTGTGGAGTCAAGTTCCTATGCTCTGGATTGCTGGAGCGCTGGCAATAAAATTCTTTCTGATTCTGATTCTGATTCCTAACGCCTAGTGACAAAGCTAGCTACATTTCTGAGGACCCTTAGCTACTTTCTTCTAGATATTTCCTGCAAATTAGCAACAAAATAGCCATTTTTGCTCCGAACCGTTCTTTGAACGTTGTTTCAGGTGTCATTGTAATAAAAATGAACTTGTCATCTGTTGTATAATTGCTTTATACAAGTTATTGATCACTACTGTTTGTCAATCACACTTATCATGAGGATGTAATCAAGGAGAGCCGAACATAATGTGATCATGAGGATGTAATCAAGGTAATCCTGGTGGAGGTGTGCAGCTTTGCACGCACATCAGGGAATGTATAAGGAGCAGAGCAGAGCTCAGGTTTTTTAGAGCTGCTTGAAGGATTCTACCTGACGAGGTTCATGGATTACATGTGTTCAGTTCTTCACCTATCATGGATTACGTTTTCTAACTGGGGTGTTCAGCTCTCCACCCATAAGCAACGGTAAGAGAAATGTTTTGTTCATGATTGATAACTTGTATGAATGCTGGTTGAATAAAGCCTTGTTGTTCCTCTGATATTCAAGTTGTGTTTCATTGTTTCTGGCGTCGACTTGACAACGATCCTGATTAAATAAATATAAAGTGTAAAAAGAGACTTTGAGTCTTTTAAGGTAATTAAAATAAAATAAAACATTTTATTTTAGAACATTTTTGGCGTCACGAACAGGATCAGTCAAGCTATTCCAGCAACAATGAAGTGTTTTTGGAGAAGCAAAAAGGAGCCGAGTGCTTCTGGGGAGGGAACGCCGATTCCCGTGCCGATTCCCGGNATATCAAATATATACATTTATTTACAATCGTCTTGGAATAAAACCAGTGTAGTTACCATTGGGGTCAGGGAATTTTGCAGAATAAACTCCTCCATGTGTGGTACAGTTGAAATACATGTCTGGGGAGGCTGTTGGCAGCATTTCTTTTCCAAATCAGTTGGTATATCTCTGCAGTGGGAGCATACACACCATGAAGGTTGATTGGGTGTTGGAGGTGTTGTGGCAGGTGGACCAGAGAGGGCAAGTACATCAAAGAGAACACCAGTGTCTGTCCAGCACCATGGTAAGGATGTCAATAGCCTGCTGAGGGTTCAGGTTCTGTATGTGTTGCTACAAAAGTGGAAAGAGATGCTACAGCAACAGTTATGCTTACACGTTCAAAGTCTATTCGCTCGGAACAAAGATTCCGAACTCGAGAGAGATCTTCATCTCCAAGGTCCACAGCTGAGTGTCTCACACTTCTTCGGCCTCTGGATGCACCGCGGCCTCTAGACACACCACGGCCTCTGGATGCACCACGGCTTTGAGATGATGGTGGGCATCTCCTTTTTGCACCACGTCTTGAGGATGCAATAGGAGGTTCAAACTCTTCCTCAGAGGATTCCTCAATCACTGAACTCTAAATTGTATTAAAATAAAAAAAATTATACTAATATAAAAAGTACTCTTGCATATTAATCAATTTTGACACAGATCAGGTTTACATCTAGTCAAAATTTGGGCTAAACCAACAATAAACAGAAACCCTATGAAAACAACCATGATTATAGGAGGACTACACAGAATGCAGTGTTTATTCATGATTTCCACATAAATTATTTATATGCTTTGATATATTCATCCCATCTTGAATGGCAAAGCAATTAAAAATAAGCTAGTTACTTGTAATAAAATGCTAATAATTTGATAGGATTAGTTTTATTTACAATATAGATTGCCAACTGTTACTGGTATTTTAAAATATAAATATATTTATAGATATTCTTTATAAAATGCCTTTTGTAAACAGTAAGTGTTTAATGTGCTGGTTAAATACAACTTTCTTACCTCAGATAACTCCATTGCTAACACTAGCTCAGCTCTAATACAAGAAGCAATGCTCCGATGTTGACTCTGCTTTTCCTGCGCGTGCACATTGGGAGGTGTGGCTTTCGGCTCTTTCAGGAAGGGCGGGGGAGTGAGCAACAGCCGTTCGAATTTAAAAATCTCCTCCTCCTCACCCTGACGGCGTCATCCTGCGGACTGTGCCTTTAAGCAGACATCTGCTAATTTCTAACAGAGCTGAGCTGTGGGAGAAAATATTCAGGCTAATTTAATCTTAATTTCCATCACCTGTGGGTTTAGCACATTCACTTAATATTAATTATAACACTAAATAACAGGTCACTACAGTATGGGCACACATAGGACTGTACAGTGCAGCATCTTTTCAAGTAACTTTTTTCTCCAGAACTCTACTGAACCAATGTAAGTTGCTTGTTATTGTGTAAGGAATGCCTATCACTGGTGAACGATATGCTAATAGGTGCTGTGGAGGAAAACAGAGAAACCAGCAAACGCACAAAGGCAGAGATGGTCCAAACTCCAAAGTACGGATGAGCCGGATACTGTACGGATAAAGCATTTTTGACGAATACGAGCATGAAACGAGTTAAACTCGTAAATATCTGTAATCGTGCTGAAGGAAAATCCTCATTGGGCAACCGACTGTCTTCACGCTCTGTGATTGGCCAGTCACATGGAGCGCCCGCCCCTCCTTACACACAAAACTCTGCAGCCGGGA
>SSNQ01034552.1:880807-891547 GCA_006942095.1 Nothobranchius kuhntae | reverse complement strand
GGTGCAAACTCTACAACGGCTCTGTTCCGGTGCGGAGACCTGAGGTGCGCAAACAGGCATGCGCGGGACTTTCGAGATCTTGCGATCCAGTCTGAGCAATAAACGCGGAAGTTAGATCCAAACACCCATTGTGTGGGAGAAGCATCGAAATGAACTGTTTAATCTGCCATCATTTGTGCTGAGAGATCAGCAGTGTTTGGATCAACAAAGGGTGACTACTTTGATAGTGGAAACTGTATTTATGGCTTATTTTTGTTTATTTAAAGTTCAGCCGCCATTGATAGCTGTTAAAAGTTGTTAAACCTGTGCATATGAAACAAAAAACGCTTTTTGTTTATCGATTTACTGTGAAAAACGGAAGTTGTGCTTGCTCACTTTCCTGTTGTGCGGTTGTGATTTCTGTCCATTGACTGCGGAGGTGCTCCAGCGTCCGGCATAAATAGAATCGATCCTATTTTTGCCGGATGGCGGAACGGCGGGCGGCGCACTGTGCCGCACGGCCTCAGTAGTGGAACAGCTCTGATTGACTACAACGGGACCGATTTTGCTGCGGGGTTCGTGGCGGAGCAGAGCGGAGATAGTGGAATTTTGGGGTTCGCCACAGACTCCGCAGCAAAAACGGTCCCGTTGTAGTAAATCAGAGCTGTTCCACTACTGCGGCCGTGTGGCGCAGTGCGCCACCCGCCATTCCGCCAATTGTCGGGCTCCGGTCAGTGGTGAACGGGGAGGACTAGCTCTAGATGAGACAGAAGCCGGAGGCGAGCATTCAGCGGAGGAAGGCGGAGCTGAAGTGAGGGTCTCCCGCTTTAAGATGAGCCGGTCTTTTTTTCCTCATCCGAGGGCGGCGGGGACACACCAGGAGTGCACGGCGAAGGGAGGATTCCCTGGGTTTCAAAATAGTCCATCACAAGTTTACACAGAGCGTCTTTAGTCTGCTGTTTCGGCAGAGGGAGACTAAAGTGGGCGGCAACCTGCTGCAGGTCAGTTTTGCGGCAACTCTCCAGAAGCCGGCGTGAAGGAGCTGCCACAAACGCAGGCAGGTCAAAGGTCGCCATGCTCTGACCCTAAGGGACACAACACAGAGTTAATATTTTTACACACACCGGAAAATATCGGGAAGAATGGTAATAAACAAATAAATAAATCCCAGACGAGCCCCCACGTTATTACATCCCCAGTTCTCTAGGAGAGATGAGGATAGGGGAGTAATAAAATTGGTGTGTGGGTGAAATAATAACAATGTGCAGTGTCCCTAAAATGACTAAGGATTTTATTACAAAAGAGTATTTACAACAGTAAAAGGAATATCTATGTACAAAAAACAAAAGGAGCTATCTACAAAAATGAAGGGGAGAACGGAAAACGCCAACCCAGAAGGGGTAGGGGATAAACCAAAGAAAAATACGAATAATAAGAGCAGTCCTGAGATGCAGAAAAGCTCAAGCAGATCCAAAGTCAAATTCTAAAGCCGGTCCGAAGTCGCGTTACCAAAAGTCTATCCTAATTCCAAATTTCCAAAAGCGAGTCAAATACCAAAGTCAAATAAGAAATGAGAGCAAAACTAAGTAAGAGCACACGAGGAGAAGAGAATAGTATAAACTCAAAAGAGTTTACACTACCCTGAATCTTCTCGAAGAACTGTGGGCGGAGAGCAGCTTTTAACAGCTGTCCAGTGATTAGTGATTCCAAACAGCTGGGCACCGGGAAACTGTCAAGGCAGAAGCCACTGAGGTCATCTTGTGGCCGAAAAGGGGCACGGCATGTAACAAGAGTGTCTAGTGCAGCTAGATTAAAGTCATATTACTTATTAACACTTACTAATCAAAACATTATCATTTCACAGATCGGTCAACATCTTATTATTGACGAACACTTTGTTTGATTAGCTTTATTAAAAATAAAGTTCTTTGATTCATTAAAAGGAAAGAGTCCTTTGTCTTCATTCTTCTCTTGGGCTGGAAAGAAGCAGTTTAGAAGCAAATGCATGGCCTTGAGGCAGTCTCATGCAGATTAGTTCTGTGTCAAAGGCATCTGAAGAGAGAGGGTAAATAACCTTCGGTGGAATAGCTCCATCATCACGTTACACTAGACTTTTAAAAGGTCACTGTGTGATATTTAACAAGACCCCAATCAGTCAAAATTTAAAATTGCAAATAGAAACACCTGTAAGGGTTCCCAAGCCTTTAAATGGTCTCTCAGTCTAGTTAAATTACAGAAATAAATGTAATTTTGCACAGTATTTAAATTTTTCCAGCTTCACATAATTATGTGTTTTTAGTAGCATTTCAGTTGTTGGTAATCTAGTAATGGTTAAATAAATAAATATCCTTTAAAATGACACTAGAAGAGGCACAAGCCTGATGGAGGACTTACATTTACTAACTTGGGTCAGACCCAACCACAGAAGAGCTGAAGCTGGGTGGTAAACACACACAGGTAGTTCTAATAACACCTGAGCTCCATGTCGTCTGAGACTGATGCATCAGTGTTACAGCGGGACTAAAGACATGATCAGAAACAGGTTACAGCTGGATGATCTAGGAAGGTAGAAGATCAGGACGTCTGAGCGGTGAACAGGTGAGCGGACCTTCGGGACGTCCCGCTGTCATGCTAAGAAGGGCACGGCTGCAGATCCACACCTGCAGCCATAGACTATCCATCACGTCTTCCTCGTTCTTCACGAGCCGTGATGCGCTTGGATGAAAACATCTACCTCTGTAGCTCCTGATCAGCTGATGACAGCTTCAACACACCACGCTGCTTAACACACGCATTATCAGTAACAGAAACGACATTTTGATAAAAGAAGACGGTAATTAATTAGTTTGCTCGTTACTGAAAAATATATATATTTTTAGTAACACGGTTATTTTAAACGGCGTTATTCCCATCACTGCTCTGTTGTGTCTACAGCAGGCAGTGACTGAGACAGTGAGAACATTGAGGGTCTCCACCCACCTGGCCAATCATCATCGTGTTTGTAAGTGTGTTACCAACACCTCTCTCTCCCTGGCTGCAGCTGAAGTGTGGCGGTCAGAAAGCCTCACACTGTTGCTCAACGTTCGACAAGCACATAGTAACGCACAACCTTCCATCCCCAGTAACGGTAACGGCGTTGCAACAGTGGGGAAAGTAATTAATTAGATTATTCCGTTGCCCAAAAAAAGAACGCCATTAGTAACGCCGTTTAAAATAAAGGCGTTATTCACATCACTGTACTCAACACATACTAAATGGTGTGTAGAGCATCTTAGCTTGAAACTTCAGCATTAATTACTGCAGTAAGACATCTTTCATTTCCTTTGGGAGCCAGGTTTAAGATGGCCACCGTAGCTAATTGACCATAATAAATTCACATGGCTGAAAGTAAGACTGTTTAACTGAGACTGAGTTTATATTTAGTGTGGCTGAGATTCCAAATACGAATTGAAAACACATGCTTGACCTAAAGCAATGGTTTTATTAACTGACCTTATTTAAAACTATGGTATCGCAGTTGGGTAGTGACGTGCTAAGTAGCCTTACAGCGTGATTGTTGCTTGTTTCACAATCGTTAACTACGGACCAAAAAAGAGGCAGAAAAATATTTATGGAGTTTATGAATACAGAAATGCATTATAAATACTGCCTGTGATAAATTTAGACTTGCAAGCAGAACCAGTTTTTTGGATCAATTAAAAAGGCAGACAGGTTCATTATTGTGCCCTGCTGTTAGTTATTGTTCTTATTATGGATAGCCTTTTTAAAATTAGTCACAGCTAATTAACCTAATTTCTTCTACAAGTCATGAATCATTGTTATTATGCATGTCTTAAAATACACACCATTCTAGTTTAGTTGTAGAAGTTATGGCTCAATGCAGCTCATCTGCGAGAGCTTTGACATATTTTTCTACATTGTCTAATTATTGTTTCATTCTTCCTTTGTAGTGATAATCTCAGGGTGTCTTTAGCTGTCACTTTCTCCTTCAGGAAGAAAAAAAACAAAGGCTCATCTCAGGGCTGTTTCGTTCTATTAAAACTAAGAATAGTGACAAGACATGTTTTGTTCATTGACAGTTTTACTGTTATCCTTTTGGGCACCACTGTCAAGTAAAAATGTTTCATCACATTTGGGAAACAGGATGTCAGAGATATGCAGCTGAGGCGACGTCGCAAAGGGACAACAAGAAAGTCAAAAAAAAGGGGAAAAAAATTCCTGAAACATACAGGATACATTGATGTACTGAGGCACAACAACTGGGCTCAAAAACAATTTCACATATAAATAAGTATTTGATATGTTGTAATGTGAGACAGGAAACAGGACTCAGCAGAATCTCAGTGTAAATGCTGTTAAAAGCCCCTTTAGTTACCCCAAAGGATAATTAGTTAGACAGGCTTCCCACGTCAATGAACAAACGCCAACTGTTTGTGCCCTTCATTAGTAAAACTATGAGATCAGAAGTAGCCATGGCAACCCACTCAGAACGGGCTCAGTGGTGTTGTCATATGACCAGTGAGAAAAGAACACAACTAAATTTAATTTTCTCATCTATTGATAATATTGGTTTTGCTTTTTGATTGTTAAATGTTTTTTTTTTTTTTGCATTTTTAACAGAGAAAGAATCAAACATTTGAAACAAAGACTGATTTTCGTGCATAAATAAATTCAGCAGTGTAAAACAAGTCACCTGTCATTTCACATTTGTTTCACTTTATTAGTGGATTTATGTCAGAATTTGCACATATGTTGTGTTTTGTGAAAGAATCAAACAATCTAAGTATTTTTTCAGCTTTTCTCATATTTTCATCTGGTTTCTCCACAAGATTATGACAAAGAAATGGTCACAGTCAAAGAGCTAGTTAGCTGAGTACCTGTTTCGTACTTGTTATATTTGAGATAGGATCAGTCACTCTGAATTTTTCATGCAGGCTAAACATGAAAATATTCCCCTACCTGCATTTGCTTCTAATAGAAAATTGGTGGCAAAGGGCTAAGACTTTAAAATCCTGACAAATCTACATCAAACTTTCACTTAACATTCATGGACTCACCCATCTTGACTCACGACGGCATCTGATGTGGCTCATAAGGTGCCCGCGGCTTCAGAGGCCTTTTTGAGTTCCAGTGGCGTGTCCCTCGAGGAGGTTTGGGGTGCTGTGTGTTTGTGGAGGTTGGGGGTCTGGGGCTGTTGTGGATCACAGCAGTGGCTCATTAGGTTGAGCGGGTTGTCCAGTAATCGGAAGGTTGTAGGTTCGATCCCGGCTCCGGACAGAGAATTCTGCTGTTGTGTCCTTGGGCAAGACACTTAACCCACATTACCTGGGGACCAGTGGCGCCTGTGCTTGGCAGCATCGCCTCTGTCAGTGCGCCCCAGGGCAGCTGTGGCTACATCGTAGCTCATCACCATCAGTGTGTGAATGTGTTTGTGAATGGATGAATGATACACTGTAGTGTGCTTTGGAGTCCTTACTCTGAGAGGCGCTTTACAAGTGTGGGTCATTTATCATTTATCGCGGGGCGCCCATGGTGGAGGGCGATGGGAGTGGGGGGTACGAGTGTGGGGTAAGGTTCCTTAGAGACTTGTGTGTGTTCACTGGAGTGGGTGATTTTGTGATGGGCGGTTCTGAGGGTGCACGGGGTGGGGTGTGCCAGATTAGTTGTGGTGGTTGATGGTGGCATCCAGACTTCATACCTTAATGAAGAAGAAGACTCACGACAAAGAAGGCTGTTGTAGGTTTAGTGTCCAGGAGACAGCAGAAAGTGTCTTGAAGCTAGCCCTTAGCATTAGCAACTCCACCACATGGCAGAACAAAGTAGTCAATGGTAGTCACATTGCTGTTAGCCAATCATAGGCAAGATGTCTGAATATCAGGAAATCCTGTTGGGTTTTGTTCCCCACTCCTCTGGCAAATTTTTACTTTCTAAAACAAGAGCACCAGAGATGGACTCACAAGGCATTTGTTTCTACAAGAGACCAAAGCAGATGTATTGAAAAAATGAGTGAACTTGGTTTTTAGGACCGTCTGATCAGTTACTTTTCCATTTAAGCTTTCCATCTTTTTCAAATATATTTTGGCTGGTTTTACTGAAACATGATAGCTGTACTTTTTTGTTTTTTTTACTTGTTGGCAAGCCTTTAAAATACAGGTGTGGCTGGTTAAAAAAATCCTAAACAGTCTCTAGTTTCTGGTGTTTTTATTCAAAACTTTTCTAAATCAATCTGTTTTTCCAAGGCGTAAAACTGTGTTTGCAGCTAGTTTTATTGGGGAGGCAGGGAAAAAAGCTGGAAAAATCAAGGACCCAACAGACCTCATTTACTTTTTTAATAGAATCCCTAATCAGAGATAAAAAGAGTAATGGAGGCTTCAGGCAGCTGGAGTGTTTTCAGGGTTTAATGAGATAACAGAGAGTCTGCACAAACAGCACCCGTTTTCAGAGAGGAGCAAACTGTTAAGATGGGGTGAAAAACAAACAAATAAAACCAGGGCAAAAGAAATTCAGTCTGGGTTTGATTCTTTACATAATCGACTATAAAACCACTTTCAGAAGGATTCAGAACTCAGGAAAATATTTGAAGTTTTATTTTAGAGTTAGTGAAAAAAGTTTAAAAACGTAGTTAAAATTGTGTTTTTAATTCTAGTCCTTGGGAACCACTGTCCTGTTAACATTCCAGTTTAACTCCATGAAATGAAGAAACATCTAAATGATGCATAACAGAGAATCCTTAGCCTGGCCTGCCAGACGCATCCTCTGTCTACA
Organism: Nothobranchius kuhntae; assembly: GCA_006942095.1. Lineage (NCBI taxonomy): Eukaryota > Metazoa > Chordata > Actinopteri > Cyprinodontiformes > Nothobranchiidae > Nothobranchius > Nothobranchius kuhntae. The sequence goes on along the minus strand of SSNQ01034552.1, from coordinate 884,803 downwards.
TACTTCCCATAAGGAAGCATGGGGCTGACTGGTCAGGCTAGAGAATCCCAGAGACATGTTTTAAATTGTAATAATAGTTCTGGTTATTCAATGGAATTAGTCATTTATTTAGGAATTTCCCTAATGTTGGTCGAATCACTGTAATGCATTATGTCTGGTATGTTCCTTCCATTGTATGTGTGAGTATGAAGGTGCATATGTATGTATGTGTGTACATGTACATATACATGTACACACACATGTATGTGTATAAAATATATGTATATATAATATATAATATATATATATTTAAAAAATATTAATAAATTAAATTATTATGAGAGGGGTTGGACACTCTCCTTTGCTGGAGTTGCTCCGGGTGAGAGGCGGAGGGCTGGGGTTGGCTTTTTGTTAGCCCCAAGACTCTCTGCCGGTGTGTTGGGGTTTACCCCGGGGGACGAGAGGGTAGCTTCCCTGCGCCTTCGGGTCGGGGAACGGGTCCTGACTGTTGTTTGTGCTTATGGGCCAAATATCAGTTCAGAGTACCCACCCTTTTGGGAGTCCCTGGGACGAGTGCTAGATAGTGCTCCATCAGGGGACTCCATTGTCCTGCTGGGGGACTTCAATGCTCTCGTGGGCAATGAGCTTGACCTGGAGGGGTGTGACTGGGAGGAACGGCCCGCCTGATCTGAACTCGAGTGGTGTTTTGTTATTGGACTTCTGTGCAAGCCGCAGTTTGGCCATAACGAACACCATGCTCAAACATAAGGATGCCCATCGGTACACTTGGTACCAGGGCAGCCTTGGTCGCAGGTCAATGATAGACTTTGTAGTCGTATTATCTGACCTGAGGACATATGTTTTGGACACCCGAGTGAAGAGAGGAGCGGAGCTGTCAACTGATCACCACCTGGTGGTGAGTTGGATCAGATGGCAGGGGAAGATGCCGCGTAGACCTGGCAGACCCAAACGCGTAGTGAGGGTCTGCTGGGAACACCTGGCAGAAGAACTTGTTACGACGGTCTTCAACTCTCACCTTCGGCAGAGCTTTGACCGCTTCCCGAGGGCAGTGGGGGACATTGACTCCGAGTGGGCCTTGTTCCACTCTGCAATTGTTGAGGCGGCTGTTGCTAGCTGTGGTCGCAAGGTGGCCGGTGCCAGTCGTGGTGGCAACCCCCATACCCACTGGTGGACACCAGAGGTTTGGGGAGGCGTCAGGCTGAAGAAGGAGGCCTACAGGGCGTGGCTGGTCTGTGGGTCTCCGGAGGCAGCAGACAGGTACCGGATAGCCAAGCGGGGTGCAGCAGTGGCAGTTGCTGAGGCAAAATCTCGGGCATGGGAGGAGTTTGGTGAGGCCATGGAGAAAGACTATCGATCGGCTCCAAAGAGGTTCTGGCAAACCGTCCGGCGCCTCAGGAGAGGAAGGCAGCAACTCGCTCACACTGTTTACAGTGGGGATGGGGAACTGCTGACGTCAACTGGGGCTATAGTCGGACGGTGGAAGGAATACTTTGAGGAGCTCCTCAATCCCACCGATGCGCATTCCGAGGAGGAACCAGAGCCGGGAGACCTGGGGATGGACTGTCCAATCTCAGGGGCAGAAGTTGCTGAGGTAGTCAAACAACTACACAGCAGCGGAGCCCCGGGGGCGGATGAGGTTCGTCTTGGGTATCTCAAGGCTATGGATGTTGTAGGGCTGTCATGGTTGACACGTCTCTGCAACATTGCGTGGTCATCGGGGCAGTTCCTGTGGAGTGGCAGACCGGGGTGGTGGTCCCCATCTTTAAGAAGGGTGACCTGAGGGTGTGTTCCAACTATAGGGGGATTACACTCCTCAGCCTCCCTGGAAAGGTCTACTCCAAGGTACTGGAGAGGAGGGTCCGATCGATAGTTGAATCTCAGATTGAGGAGGAGCAATGTGGTTTTTGTCCTGGCCATGGAACTGTGGACTAGCTCTATACCCTTGCAAGGGTGATGGAGGGGGCATGGGAATTTGCCCAACCAATCCACATGCGTTTTGTGGATTTGGAGAAGGCTTATGACCGTGTCCCCAGGGGCACCCTGAGGGGGACGCTCCAGGAGTATGGGGTGGGTGGCTTTCTGTTAAGGGCCATTCAGTCCCTTTACCAGAGGAGCGTGAGTTTGGTCCGCACAGCCGGCAGTAAGTCGGACCTGTTCCCGGTGAGGGTTGGACTCCACCAGGGCTGCCCTTTGTCACCGGTTCTGTTCATTACCTTTATGGACAGAATTTCTAGGTGCAGCCGTGGTGTGGAGTTTGTCGAGTTTGGTGGCAGGAGAATCTCGTCTCTGCTTTTTGCGGATGATGTGGTCCTCCTAGCTTCATCCAGCTCTGACCTCCAGCTCTTGCTGGGTAGATTCGCGGCCGAGTGTGAAGCGGCTGGGATGAGGATCAGCACCTCCAAATCTGAGACCATGGTTCTCGAATGGAAAAGGGTGGCTTGCCAACTCCGGGTCGAGGGAGAGGTCCTACCTCAAGTGAAGGAGTTTAAGTATCTCGGAGTCTTGTTCACGAGTGAGGGTAGGAGGGATCGGGAGATCGACAGGCGGATTGGTTCAGCATCTGCAGTGATGCGGACGCTGAGCCGATCTGTCATGGCGAAGAGGGAGCTGAGCCAGAAAGCCAGGCTCTCGATTTACCGGTCGATCTACATCCCAATCTTCACCTATGGTCATGAGCTTTGGGTAATGACCGAAAGAACGAGATTGTGAATACAAGCGGCTGAAATGAGTTTCCTCCGTAGGGTGGCCGGGCTCAGCCTTAGAGATAGGGTGAGGAGCTCGGACATTCGGGAGGGACTCGGAGTAGAACCGCTGCTCTTCCGGATCGAAAGGAGCCAGTTGAGGTGGTTTGAGCATCTGTTCAGGATGCCTCCTGGACGCCTCCCTGGGGAGGTGTTTCGGGCATGTCCTGCCGGCAGGAGGCCCCCGGGTCGACCCAGGACACGTTGGAGAGGTTACATCTCCAATATGGTCCGGGAACGCATTGGGGTACTGCCGGAGGAGCTGGTGGAGAAGGCCGGGGAGAGGACGGTCTGGAGCTCCCTAGTTGGGATGCTGCCCCGCGACCTGGACCCGGCTAAGCGGAGGAAGACGACAACGATGAAATTATTATGTACCCTTGGAAGGATATTTCTGTACCCTTTTCAAGGGTACTTTTCTGTACTTTAAATTAGGGGTACAAAGTTGCTCTCCAGGTACTTGTTTGACTTGTAAATGGTACAATCTATAATGGTGCAAATTTGTGCCCCCAGCTAAAGGTACAAAATGGTACATTTGAGGGTACTACCCCAGTGACAAGACATTGTACCCCTAAAGGTAGGCTACAATCCTGTCCTTTAATTTCTGTGTGTACAGAGACAGGTTTTAAATTTAAATAATAGTTCTAGGGCGGCATTGGGCCACTGGTCAGACTCATACAATATCTGAAAACGATGCAATAGAATTCTGGAAGTGAAGGGGGTGCTATAACTAATATCACCTAAAATGCAAGATTAAGGAGAATGGAATTGAGAGGTTCATTGATTAAACAGTTTTTTTAAAAGGTTCCATATCATAAAAAATAAACTGTTTGGAATTTTTACCATGTAATATTGTCATTTCTTCCATTCTTTCGTTCTTTTTTAAACACAGAAACAGTTTTTGTTTACCTGTTTGTAGCTACAGTTTCGCCGACAGCTGCCGGCTTCTTCAGGCTGACGCTGATGGTGGCGCGTCACTTCCTTCTCCGTTTATCTGCGGGCAGCAGAGGACATTGTCGCCCTCTACTGCCCGCTCTCCCCTCTCCGACGATGCAGTCCCATGCGTGGTCCAGCGTGTAAACTCCGTCGTCCCTGTTCATGATCTCACATCCACGTCTCCTTATCTCTATTGCTTCCTTGATCCATCTTTTGTATTTTTGTTGTTCGGTGGTTATGATCCGTGTGTTGTCCCAGTCCATATGGTTTTCTCTTAAGCAATGATCTGTTACGGCGACAACGTCCTCTGCCTGTCTCTTAT
>SSNQ01034552.1:849771-880794 GCA_006942095.1 Nothobranchius kuhntae | reverse complement strand
AGCACACACACACACACACACACACACACACACACACACACACACACACACACACACACACACACACACACACACACATTTCTCTAAGACATAAAAGGATTACAATCAGACATTTGTCTCCGACTCTAAACCATTCAGCCACACCTCTCCTTATACTTTACAACAAAATCACCCCATCTCAGCCACAAAGCATTTGACTTACTTATTGTTCTGCAGGTGGGCTTGTTTGAAAGAGTGCCAGGAAGTTGGTCAACAAAGAACTGGTTGAGCTTTCTTAAAGCTCATTCTAAACAAGTTGGCACGGCGACTACTCACAAAAGCAAATGACTTACTATTGTTTCAAAGAGCTATTTAGATGAACAGCATCCTTTGGTTCGTCATCATCAACACTGAAAGCTTAACCCCTCGCCTCCTGCCTTTAGTGTCACATTTTGTGACTTTTTTGTTTTCACTGTCACACACACACACACACGCACACGCACACGCACACGCACACCCACACACACACACACACACACACACACACACACACAAAACATGAGTTAAAGATCAGAGCAGCTTCAAATCAGCTCACTGACTGCCAGTCATCCCACATGTGGCTAATATGACAAAACTTAAAAGTCTAATTTCACATGAAACTGTCATGGTGAATAATACTATTTATTCAATGAAAATAATTTTATAAATGAGTTGAGAACAAATTGTATGTTTTGTTTCTTTTTTCTTGAGGATTTATTGAACCACCTGTATTTGTGCACACGGATGAGGAAGTGCCGCAGTGCTTTTACCCTTTTAATATGAACAAATAAATCACTCTAGAATGAACATTTACATAAAATGAGCGTAAAAAATACACACGCCTCATTTGCTTGTACTTTAACCTTTATTAAGCAGAACTATTATTAAATGACCACAAAGTTGTTTAACTTTTATTAAAATGATCATTATTTTACTGATATTTACAAACAAATAAGAAATCTGTATTTTGGAAATAGGAAATATTAATACGTCAACAATTTACAGGCATTTTAAAAGTTATTTCCATTATCTAGTTGCTTGGAAAATTGAACAACGACGTGATAAGTAGTATAAATTTGTAAAATAATCTGAAGTAAAATCAACTCTTAATGACAATTCTGAGTTAAAACCCCTAAATAGCTATTTGTAATTGTTTTCCACCTAAAAGAATAAAAGTTATTGTGTCAAAATGTAAAAGAATTTCCTCTAAAATATTGCAGTTAGACGAATCGCCCTCAGTGAGGGGAAGGGTTGTTTTGTGTAACTTGGTCACATGTCACCATAAACAAACTGCAGTTTGACACCTTCGCCTCAAGCGCAGACACGCTCCGGTCAGAAACTGTCCCCGCACCAGTTAGAGACGGGCAGCTATGGCGACTGTGGTGGACACGCAGGCTCAGTAAGTAAACACGCTACAGACAAAAGTTTCCTTTTTAGCTGCTTGTTTAAGGATGAGACGCGATGCTAGCTTGCATCTCGTCATTTCATTTCCACCGATGGTTGCTGTAAAATTTCCACTCGGTGTTTAAACTTTATTGCATTTATGTAAAGCAGCGCTTATTAATGCTCTATCCGCACTTTATTTAGCTTTTACTAAATAAAAATAATATTAAAAGTAGAAATAATTTTAGCTGGAGCAGGAAGTTGCTTAGCTTGTGCGCGTGCCTGAGGGAGAGGCGCTCGAGCGCTGTATCATTTGTGCCGATGATTTAATAATCTGCTTTCATGTCACACGAAAACAAAATTAAAGTAACTCGGAAGAGTTTCCAGCAAACGTAGGTTAGTAAAACTTACTGGTGTTTTTACCAGAGTTGTAACTACTAATTGAACCTTATCTGATACTAAATCCAACAATTCTTATAAATACTTCATTATAAAATCCCATAAAAGAATAACATGTAACAATGCATTTCCTTTAACCTTTTTATTTAGTAGGTTTCAAAGGAAACATGCTGGTAAAATCTAGATGAGAAATTAATGACTCATGTCTGAAACTAATCTTGGCACACAGGTTATTTAAACACCTTAAACTTTTTCCAGTTTAAATAGAAATATCATTATGAAGGATATGTGAAAGTCCTTGTGATCAGCTGTGATTTTTTGCTGTTTTAGGGCATTTAGATCTTTCTAAAAAAAGTTTTCAGTTCGGAGCAGAACTGTTTTAGGATCTTTGCTTGTTTGTTCATGAGATGCATGCAACATACAATCCTGTGCAAATCAGTATGTTATGATCACTAACAGGAAGTTAGAAGACAACAAAAGAAAATCATAATATTTTTAAAAAGAAAAGAACCCTTTTGCATCGACATTTAGAGTCAGCCCAAAGATAATTATTTTTGAAGAAATCCCTGTATTTCTTTACTTTTATTCATCAGTAAAAGTGGTTTTGCAAAGAAAACTATAGATTTTTATTCAGGGGAGACATTTTCTTTTTACTCAAGTGTGTTAAAAAGAAGCAAATATCTAAAGCCCCTTGGTAATGATTCATTTTACATTACAAATTAACAATATTTGTCTAATTCAGGTTTCACCCTTTTGCATCAGGTTTGTCTAAGTGTCTATGTCTCCCATAGCAGTTATATTTTATATTACCGTTTTAATTAATTCCTTTTAGCTTTTCTAGAGTGCACAGAAATTTCTGGAGGACTTCATGCAAGTACTGTGTTTCTGAGATTGTATGAATTTAATTAAATATTTTTGTGCTTTCAGGCCACAAGTAGCTCTATGTCTTCATCCCCCATAAAATCCCGTCTCCACATGAGAAAGAAGCTCTTCAGGCTCTCACAGTCAGTAACCAAACTTCACATAAACACGCATACAGATAATACAGGTCCACCAACTGGCAGATCTCACTTTAACACATTAGACTTCAAATTTAAAATGAATCTTTTTTATTGTTTGAACAAGACAAATATCAATGGCATGATTTTCATCAGTTTTTTGATGTACAGTATCTGTTTTTACTCAAAGGTCATCATAGTACCTCCAGTGATTTAGTCCATTTCCTGTGGAAGAGAGCAATCTTGTGATTAGCACTAAATTACTGCATGAGCAAGAAAAATGAGGAATAAATCTGCTGAGAACTTACACCGTTTGATACCGTGATTCTGCTGTGAATCGTAACTTTTCAAGGGTTCCGTGAATCGCATCATGTGACATTTAAGGCTGGTTAACCACACTTCCAACGTGTCTGGAGGTAACGATAATATTCTCTTTGATGCTTTCCAGGTTCTGGAGGCTTGTATGAACAATTGTGGAAAGCGGTTCCGCAGCGAGGCAGCTAAGTTTCGCTTTCTGAATGAACTTATCAAAGTCTTAACGCCAAAGGTAACTCACAGGTGTCAGAGCTCGGTCTGTCATAGACCCACTAACATAAATCACTGCAGTTAATAAACCTATCTGAAAACCTATCTGGTCCAAGTTTAACACAGTTTTTCACTTTGAAAAGTAGATAGTTGATGTTTAATTTGTCCTTACAAAATAAGCTTTTTTTAAATACTCAATTCATTTGAGTTTAGTTCTTCAAAAAAAAAAAGCTCAATATGAAGATTTGTGTAACATACTTTACTCATCATAAAGATAGTTTACTGTTGTAGTAAAAACAACCAATGTGCTGAACAATATTCCAAAGCTACAGCAAATTATAAATGAAAACCTAAACTTCGAGGATGAACTGATTCTGGTTTTTAGAGCCGATACCGATTTGTGATTCTTGTGTAGTTCTGACCTGCCAAAACAGATTTATTTCAAAGAACTACTGCTTTAAATTTCTGATGATTTTGAAAATGATTTTTCTGGAAGTAAAACAGAGTCTGATTAGTAAGACTGTTGATCTGATGTCCATTTTCAATGTTGTGAGTGACCAGAAAAAATGAAAAAATATCCTTGTTGTCTCAATAGTTGTGAAAGAGACCTTAAAAGAAAAATACTTTCTTAACATAATTTCTTTTTCTATAAATCTTGGTATTTAAATTATGGTTCGGTTAAATAAGGAATCTAACTGTTTTGTATTTTTTATGCATTTCAGTCAGATCAGCATAGTTTAATTATCATCACCTACTGATTTCAGTCCTTTGGCGCGTGGAGTCCACAGAAAGTTAAAGACAGAGTGACGGAGGTCTTCTACGGCTGGACGCTCTGGCTTGAAGAGGAACCTAAGATTCAGGAAGCCTACAACATGCTGAAGAAACAAGGTGAGGGACAACACTAATCGTGATTTTTTTTCTGCAGGATTTTGCCAACCTGAGAAATACCACAGATAACATTAAAAATTAATGTTATGTTTACAAAAACTAAGAAAATTTTCAAGAATAAAATCCTCTCATCTCTCTTGTGTTAGGCATCGTGAAGAAGGATCCCACACTTCCAGACACAGTTGTTATGGCTCCTCCGCCTCAAAGAACCACAGAGTCTGTTTTTTGATCAAGACGACAAGGCCAAGGTGACAGACCGGAGTAACTTTAAAACAACACACTCTATTTTATTTGTTCAACAATTCTGTGTTTAACTTAGATGTTGGTTAGACTACTGAGGAGTGGCCATCCTGAAGACCTGGAAACCGCCAACAGGCTCATTAAAAGCACCATCCAGGAGGCGAGGAGCACTGCAGCACTGCTGGTCCTCATATTTGATTTAATGGTGGTATGGATGAATCTTTGGATGAATCTTCGGTTGTGTCTTAGGAGCAGGAAAAGGCTGAGAAAGTGTCAAAGCGAGAGTCAACCCTGATGGAGGTTGAGAGCAGCACCAACCAGCTGAGAGAGCTTCTGTATCAGCACATCGATACTGAAACCTCGTTACAAACCAGTGATGACGTGAAGGCATGTTGCGTTTCAAACTGATGTTTGTTAACAACAAAAATTACTTACCAGAGTCTTACTCCACCCACACTTCTTTTTTGATATTTCATCACTGTTTTGGGTCTGTTACAGATCTTGGCTGAACATTTGTTATTTTATTGTAAATTTCAGATATGCCATGTATTTAAAATGTTCAAATAAGTGTAACCGTCAGTACTGTTATGACATATTTCCATTAACACTAACAAGCTTCCGGTTTCACTCTGTAACCAGTTGCCACCCTCAGTTAGGCTGTCCCCATATCTGCCGGTCTTTAAGAGTTGCCTAAAACCCCACCTCCTCTGCTCGACGTTCCCCTGAACGTGTTTGAAGTCGGCCTTCTTTTTTGTTGATTTTATTTCCGTTTTCATTGGTGTTTTTATCCCTTGTTTTATCCATTTGTTTCTACTTTTAAATGTTTTACCTTTTTTGCACTATTTGAATTGCTTTTATTATCTATTTATTCATAGTGTTTCACATTTCTTATGTACTGTGTTCAGCGCCTAGGGCTTCCTGACAGGGTTGCGGAAGGCGCTTTATAAATAAAGCTCTGATTGATTGATTTGATTTACCTTGACATTCTGACCATAAACATTAAATTGCTCACTCTTGCAGTTTTAAAGAGTCTCTTATTTATTAATTCACAGCACTCTTAAGTAAACCTAAAACTTAAAATAAAAGGCCTAATATTCCTGGAACAAAACTTTATATACGGCAACTTTTATAACAAAACTGAAATATTCACTTCATCTATTAATATAAGATGATGCCAGTCCAACATTTTGGAATAAGAATTGAAAATAATTATATTTGTCATCTTGCACACTCCCAGCAGTTTTGAATGGCAAACCTATGAACACACCAAATTTTAAGTTAACACCTGTGAAATCGAATGGCTTGTAGCCATTTTGCTAATGAATTGTCCTGCTTGCTCAGTCTCTTGTAGTTGTTGCGTCCTTTGGCAGGACACTTCACACTTCCGGTCTGCTGGTATCCCTTATGAGGGGTGGGCGGGCCCCACATATTATGTTGTTAGGAATTAAGAGTTAGACTACATCGGGTATCGATAAACAAAAAGTCAATATCGAACACACTTTCTCAAAACTAATTACCAAATTATGGACTACATATGACAAAGATTGAACAATACACCTGTTCATTTGATTAATGATAGGAAGGGGGGGGCAAGGTCAAGGGTCAAATGAACAGGTGTATTGTTCAATCTTTGTCATATGTAGTCCATAATTTGGTAATTAGTTTTGAGAAAGTGTGTTCGATATTGACTTTTTGTTTATCGATACCCGATGTAGTCTAACTCTTAATTCCTAACAACATAATATGTGGGGCCCGCCCACCCCTCATAAGGGATACCAGCAGACCGGAAGTGTGAAGTGTCCTGCCAAAGGACGCAACAACTACAAGAGACTGAGCAAGCAGGACAATTCATTAGCAAAATGGCTACAAGCCATTCGATTTCACAGTAAAATTTGGTGTGTTCATAGGTTTGCCATTCAAAACTGCTGGGAGTGTGCAAGATGACAAATATAATTATTTTCAATTCTTATTCCAAAATGTTGGACTGGCATCATCTTATATTAATAGATGAAGTGAATATTTCAGTTTTGTTATAAAAGTTGCCGTATATAAAGTTTTGTTCCAGGAATATTAGGCCTTTTATTTTAAGTTTTAGGTTTACTTAAGAGTGCTGTGAATTAATAAATAAGAGACTCTTTAAAACTGCAAGAGTGAGCAATTTAATGTTTATGGTCAGAATGTCAAGGTAAATCAAATCAATCAATCAGAGCTTTATTTATAAAGCGCCTTCCGCAACCCTGTCAGGAAGCCCTAGGCGCTGAACACAGTACATAAGAAATGTGAAACACTATGAATAAATAGATAATAAAAGCAATTCAAATAGTGCAAAAAAGGTAAAACATTTAAAAGTAGAAACAAATGGATAAAACAAGGGATAAAAACACCAATGAAAACGGAAATAAAATCAACAAAAAAGAAGGCCGACTTCAAACACGTTCAGGGGAACGTCGAGCAGAGGAGGTGGGGTTTTAGGCAACTCTTAAAGACCGGCAGATATGGGGACAGCCTAACTGAGGGTGGCAACTGGTTACAGAGTGAAACCGGAAGCTTGTTAGTGTTAATGGAAATATGTCATAACAGTACTGACGGTTACACTTATTTGAACATTTTAAATACATGGCATATCTGAAATTTACAATAAAATAACAAATGTTCAGCCAAGATCTGTAACAGACCCAAAACAGTGATGAAATATCAAAAAAGAAGTGTGGGTGGAGTAAGACTCTGGTAAGTAATTTTTGTTGTTAACAAACATCAGTTTGAAACGCAACATGCCTTCACGTCATCACTGGTTTGTAACGAGGTTTCAGTATCGATGTGCTGATACAGAAGCTCTCTCAGCTGGTTGGTGCTGCTCTCAACCTCCATCAGGGTTGACTCTCGCTTTGACACTTTCTCAGCCTTTTCCTGCTCCTAAGACACAACCGAAGATTCATCCAAAGATTCATCCATACCACCATTAAATCAAATATGAGGACCAGCAGTGCTGCAGTGCTCCTCGCCTCCTGGATGGTGCTTTTAATGAGCCTGTTGGCGGTTTCCAGGTCTTCAGGATGGCCACTCCTCAGTAGTCTAACCAACATCTAAGTTAAACACAGAATTGTTGAACAAATAAAATAGAGTGTGTTGTTTTAAAGTTACTCCGGTCTGTCACCTTGGCCTTGTCGTCTTGATCAAAAAACAGACTCTGTGGTTCTTTGAGGCGGAGGAGCCATAACAACTGTGTCTGGAAGTGTGGGATCCTTCTTCACGATGCCTAACACAAGAGAGATGAGAGGATTTTATTCTTGAAAATTTTCTTAGTTTTTGTAAACATAACATTAATTTTTAATGTTATCTGTGGTATTTCTCAGGTTGGCAAAATCCTGCAGAAAAAAAATCACGATTAGTGTTGTCCCTCACCTTGTTTCTTCAGCATGTTGTAGGCTTCCTGAATCTTAGGTTCCTCTTCAAGCCAGAGCGTCCAGCCGTAGAAGACCTCCGTCACTCTGTCTTTAACTTTCTGTGGACTCCACGCGCCAAAGGACTGAAATCAGTAGGTGATGATAATTAAACTATGCTGATCTGACTGAAATGCATAAAAAATACAAAACAGTTAGATTCCTTATTTAACCGAACCATAATTTAAATACCAAGATTTATAGAAAAAGAAATTATGTTAAGAAAGTATTTTTCTTTTAAGGTCTCTTTCACAACTATTGAGACAACAAGGATATTTTTTCATTTTTTCTGGTCACTCACAACATTGAAAATGGACATCAGATCAACAGTCTTACTAATCAGACTCTGTTTTACTTCCAGAAAAATCATTTTCAAAATCATCAGAAATTTAAAGCAGTAGTTCTTTGAAATAAATCTGTTTTGGCAGGTCAGAACTACACAAGAATCACAAATCGGTATCGGCTCTAAAAACCAGAATCAGTTCATCCTCGAAGTTTAGGTTTTCATTTATAATTTGCTGTAGCTTTGGAATATTGTTCAGCACATTGGTTGTTTTTACTACAACAGTAAACTATCTTTATGATGAGTAAAGTATGTTACACAAATCTTCATATTGAGCTTTTTTTTTTTGAAGAACTAAACTCAAATGAATTGAGTATTTAAAAAAAGCTTATTTTGTAAGGACAAATTAAACATCAACTATCTACTTTTCAAAGTGAAAAACTGTGTTAAACTTGGACCAGATAGGTTTTCAGATAGGTTTATTAACTGCAGTGATTTATGTTAGTGGGTCTATGACAGACCGAGCTCTGACACCTGTGAGTTACCTTTGGCGTTAAGACTTTGATAAGTTCATTCAGAAAGCGAAACTTAGCTGCCTCGCTGCGGAACCGCTTTCCACAATTGTTCATACAAGCCTCCAGAACCTGGAAAGCATCAAAGAGAATATTATCGTTACCTCCAGACACGTTGGAAGTGTGGTTAACCAGCCTTAAATGTCACATGATGCGATTCACGGAACCCTTGAAAAGTTACGATTCACAGCAGAATCACGGTATCAAACGGTGTAAGTTCTCAGCAGATTTATTCCTCATTTTTCTTGCTCATGCAGTAATTTAGTGCTAATCACAAGATTGCTCTCTTCCACAGGAAATGGACTAAATCACTGGAGGTACTATGATGACCTTTGAGTAAAAACAGATACTGTACATCAAAAAACTGATGAAAATCATGCCATTGATATTTGTCTTGTTCAAACAATAAAAAAGATTCATTTTAAATTTGAAGTCTAATGTGTTAAAGTGAGATCTGCCAGTTGGTGGACCTGTATTATCTGTATGCGTGTTTATGTGAAGTTTGGTTACTGACTGTGAGAGCCTGAAGAGCTTCTTTCTCATGTGGAGACGGGATTTTATGGGGGATGAAGACATAGAGCTACTTGTGGCCTGAAAGCACAAAAATATTTAATTAAATTCATACAATCTCAGAAACACAGTACTTGCATGAAGTCCTCCAGAAATTTCTGTGCACTCTAGAAAAGCTAAAAGGAATTAATTAAAACGGTAATATAAAATATAACTGCTATGGGAGACATAGACACTTAGACAAACCTGATGCAAAAGGGTGAAACCTGAATTAGACAAATATTGTTAATTTGTAATGTAAAATGAATCATTACCAAGGGGCTTTAGATATTTGCTTCTTTTTAACACACTTGAGTAAAAAGAAAATGTCTCCCCTGAATAAAAATCTATAGTTTTCTTTGCAAAACCACTTTTACTGATGAATAAAAGTAAAGAAATACAGGGATTTCTTCAAAAATAATTATCTTTGGGCTGACTCTAAATGTCGATGCAAAAGGGTTCTTTTCTTTTTAAAAATATTATGATTTTCTTTTGTTGTCTTCTAACTTCCTGTTAGTGATCATAACATACTGATTTGCACAGGATTGTATGTTGCATGCATCTCATGAACAAACAAGCAAAGATCCTAAAACAGTTCTGCTCCGAACTGAAAACTTTTTTTAGAAAGATCTAAATGCCCTAAAACAGCAAAAAATCACAGCTGATCACAAGGACTTTCACATATCCTTCATAATGATATTTCTATTTAAACTGGAAAAAGTTTAAGGTGTTTAAATAACCTGTGTGCCAAGATTAGTTTCAGACATGAGTCATTAATTTCTCATCTAGATTTTACCAGCATGTTTCCTTTGAAACCTACTAAATAAAAAGGTTAAAGGAAATGCATTGTTACATGTTATTCTTTTATGGGATTTTATAATGAAGTATTTATAAGAATTGTTGGATTTAGTATCAGATAAGGTTCAATTAGTAGTTACAACTCTGGTAAAAACACCAGTAAGTTTTACTAACCTACGTTTGCTGGAAACTCTTCCGAGTTACTTTAATTTTGTTTTCGTGTGACATGAAAGCAGATTATTAAATCATCGGCACAAATGATACAGCGCTCGAGCGCCTCTCCCTCAGGCACGCGCACAAGCTAAGCAACTTCCTGCTCCAGCTAAAATTATTTCTACTTTTAATATTATTTTTATTTAGTAAAAGCTAAATAAAGTGCGGATAGAGCATTAATAAGCGCTGCTTTACATAAATGCAATAAAGTTTAAACACCGAGTGGAAATTTTACAGCAACCATCGGTGGAAATGAAATGACGAGATGCAAGCTAGCATCGCGTCTCATCCTTAAACAAGCAGCTAAAAAGGAAACTTTTGTCTGTAGCGTGTTTACTTACTGAGCCTGCGTGTCCACCACAGTCGCCATAGCTGCCCGTCTCTAACTGGTGCGGGGACAGTTTCTGACCGGAGCGTGTCTGCGCTTGAGGCGAAGGTGTCAAACTGCAGTTTGTTTATGGTGACATGTGACCAAGTTACACAAAACAACCCTTCCCCTCACTGAGGGCGATTCGTCTAACTGCAATATTTTAGAGGAAATTCTTTTACATTTTGACACAATAACTTTTATTCTTTTAGGTGGAAAACAATTACAAATAGCTATTTAGGGGTTTTAACTCAGAATTGTCATTAAGAGTTGATTTTACTTCAGATTATTTTACAAATTTATACTACTTATCACGTCGTTGTTCAATTTTCCAAGCAACTAGATAATGGAAATAACTTTTAAAATGCCTGTAAATTGTTGACGTATTAATATTTCCTATTTCCAAAATACAGATTTCTTATTTGTTTGTAAATATCAGTAAAATAATGATCATTTTAATAAAAGTTAAACAACTTTGTGGTCATTTAATAATAGTTCTGCTTAATAAAGGTTAAAGTACAAGCAAATGAGGCGTGTGTATTTTTTACGCTCATTTTATGTAAATGTTCATTCTAGAGTGATTTATTTGTTCATATTAAAAGGGTAAAAGCACTGCGGCACTTCCTCATCCGTGTGCACAAATACAGGTGGTTCAATAAATCCTCAAGAAAAAAGAAACAAAACATACAATTTGTTCTCAACTCATTTATAAAATTATTTTCATTGAATAAATAGTATTATTCACCATGACAGTTTCATGTGAAATTAGACTTTTAAGTTTTGTCATATTAGCCACATGTGGGATGACTGGCAGTCAGTGAGCTGATTTGAAGCTGCTCTGATCTTTAACTCATGTTTTGTGTGTGTGTGTGTGTGTGTGTGTGTGTGTGTGTGGGTGTGCGTGTGCGTGTGCGTGTGCGTGTGTGTGTGTGTGTGACAGTGAAAACAAAAAAGTCACAAAATGTGACACTAAAGGCAGGAGGCGAGGGGTTAAGCTTTCAGTGTTGATGATGACGAACCAAAGGATGCTGTTCATCTAAATAGCTCTTTGAAACAATAGTAAGTCATTTGCTTTTGTGAGTAGTCGCCGTGCCAACTTGTTTAGAATGAGCTTTAAGAAAGCTCAACCAGTTCTTTGTTGACCAACTTCCTGGCACTCTTTCAAACAAGCCCACCTGCAGAACAATAAGTAAGTCAAATGCTTTGTGGCTGAGATGGGGTGATTTTGTTGTAAAGTATAAGGAGAGGTGTGGCTGAATGGTTTAGAGTCGGAGACAAATGTCTGATTGTAATCCTTTTATGTCTTAGAGAAATGTGTGTGTGTGTGTGTGTGTGTGTGTGTGTGTGTGTGTGTGTGTGTGTGTGTGTGTGTGTGTGTGTGTGTGTGTGTGCTNAAATTTGGTGTGTTCATAGGTTTGCCATTCAAAACTGCTGGGAGTGTGCAAGATGACAAATATAATTATTTTCAATTCTTATTCCAAAATGTTGGACTGGCATCATCTTATATTAATAGATGAAGTGAATATTTCAGTTTTGTTATAAAAGTTGCCGTATATAAAGTTTTGTTCCAGGAATATTAGGCCTTTTATTTTAAGTTTTAGGTTTACTTAAGAGTGCTGTGAATTAATAAATAAGAGACTCTTTAAAACTGCAAGAGTGAGCAATTTAATGTTTATGGTCAGAATGTCAAGGTAAATCAAATCAATCAATCAGAGCTTTATTTATAAAGCGCCTTCCGCAACCCTGTCAGGAAGCCCTAGGCGCTGAACACAGTACATAAGAAATGTGAAACACTATGAATAAATAGATAATAAAAGCAATTCAAATAGTGCAAAAAAGGTAAAACATTTAAAAGTAGAAACAAATGGATAAAACAAGGGATAAAAACACCAATGAAAACAGGGAAATAAAATCAACAAAAAAGAAGGCCGACTTCAAACACGTTCAGGGGAACGTCGAGCAGAGGAGGTGGGGTTTTAGGCAACTCTTAAAGACCGGCACATATGGGGACAGCCTAACTGAGGGTGGCAACTGGTTACAGAGTGAAACCGGAAGCTTGTTAGTGTTAATGGAAATATGTCATAACAGTACTGACGGTTACACTTATTTGAACATTTTAAATACATGGCATATCTGAAATTTACAATAAAATAACAAATGTTCAGCCAAGATCTGTAACAGACCCAAAACAGTGATGAAATATCAAAAAAGAAGTGTGGGTGGAGTAAGACTCTGGTAAGTAATTTTTGTTGTTAACAAACATCAGTTTGAAACGCAACATGCCTTCACGTCATCACTGGTTTGTAACGAGGTTTCAGTATCGATGTGCTGATACAGAAGCTCTCTCAGCTGGTTGGTGCTGCTCTCAACCTCCATCAGGGTTGACTCTCGCTTTGACACTTTCTCAGCCTTTTCCTGCTCCTAAGACACAACCGAAGATTCATCCAAAGATTCATCCATACCACCATTAAATCAAATATGAGGACCAGCAGTGCTGCAGTGCTCCTCGCCTCCTGGATGGTGCTTTTAATGAGCCTGTTGGCGGTTTCCAGGTCTTCAGGATGGCCACTCCTCAGTAGTCTAACCAACATCTAAGTTAAACACAGAATTGTTGAACAAATAAAATAGAGTGTGTTGTTTTAAAGTTACTCCGGTCTGTCACCTTGGCCTTGTCGTCTTGATCAAAAAACAGACTCTGTGGTTCTTTGAGGCGGAGGAGCCATAACAACTGTGTCTGGAAGTGTGGGATCCTTCTTCACGATGCCTAACACAAGAGAGATGAGAGGATTTTATTCTTGAAAATTTTCTTAGTTTTTGTAAACATAACATTAATTTTTAATGTTATCTGTGGTATTTCTCAGGTTGGCAAAATCCTGCAGAAAAAAAATCACGATTAGTGTTGTCCCTCACCTTGTTTCTTCAGCATGTTGTAGGCTTCCTGAATCTTAGGTTCCTCTTCAAGCCAGAGCGTCCAGCCGTAGAAGACCTCCGTCACTCTGTCTTTAACTTTCTGTGGACTCCACGCGCCAAAGGACTGAAATCAGTAGGTGATGATAATTAAACTATGCTGATCTGACTGAAATGCATAAAAAATACAAAACAGTTAGATTCCTTATTTAACCGAACCATAATTTAAATACCAAGATTTATAGAAAAAGAAATTATGTTAAGAAAGTATTTTTCTTTTAAGGTCTCTTTCACAACTATTGAGACAACAAGGATATTTTTTCATTTTTTCTGGTCACTCACAACATTGAAAATGGACATCAGATCAACAGTCTTACTAATCAGACTCTGTTTTACTTCCAGAAAAATCATTTTCAAAATCATCAGAAATTTAAAGCAGTAGTTCTTTGAAATAAATCTGTTTTGGCAGGTCAGAACTACACAAGAATCACAAATCGGTATCGGCTCTAAAAACCAGAATCAGTTCATCCTCGAAGTTTAGGTTTTCATTTATAATTTGCTGTAGCTTTGGAATATTGTTCAGCACATTGGTTGTTTTTACTACAACAGTAAACTATCTTTATGATGAGTAAAGTATGTTACACAAATCTTCATATTGAGCTTTTTTTTTTTGAAGAACTAAACTCAAATGAATTGAGTATTTAAAAAAAGCTTATTTTGTAAGGACAAATTAAACATCAACTATCTACTTTTCAAAGTGAAAAACTGTGTTAAACTTGGACCAGATAGGTTTTCAGATAGGTTTATTAACTGCAGTGATTTATGTTAGTGGGTCTATGACAGACCGAGCTCTGACACCTGTGAGTTACCTTTGGCGTTAAGACTTTGATAAGTTCATTCAGAAAGCGAAACTTAGCTGCCTCGCTGCGGAACCGCTTTCCACAATTGTTCATACAAGCCTCCAGAACCTGGAAAGCATCAAAGAGAATATTATCGTTACCTCCAGACACGTTGGAAGTGTGGTTAACCAGCCTTAAATGTCACATGATGCGATTCACGGAACCCTTGAAAAGTTACGATTCACAGCAGAATCACGGTATCAAACGGTGTAAGTTCTCAGCAGATTTATTCCTCATTTTTCTTGCTCATGCAGTAATTTAGTGCTAATCACAAGATTGCTCTCTTCCACAGGAAATGGACTAAATCACTGGAGGTACTATGATGACCTTTGAGTAAAAACAGATACTGTACATCAAAAAACTGATGAAAATCATGCCATTGATATTTGTCTTGTTCAAACAATAAAAAAGATTCATTTTAAATTTGAAGTCTAATGTGTTAAAGTGAGATCTGCCAGTTGGTGGACCTGTATTATCTGTATGCGTGTTTATGTGAAGTTTGGTTACTGACTGTGAGAGCCTGAAGAGCTTCTTTCTCATGTGGAGACGGGATTTTATGGGGGATGAAGACATAGAGCTACTTGTGGCCTGAAAGCACAAAATATTTAATTAAATTCATACAATCTCAGAAACACAGTACTTGCATGAAGTCCTCCAGAAATTTCTGTGCACTCTAGAAAAGCTAAAAGGAATTAATTAAAACGGTAATATAAAATATAACTGCTATGGGAGACATAGACACTTAGACAAACCTGATGCAAAAGGGTGAAACCTGAATTAGACAAATATTGTTAATTTGTAATGTAAAATGAATCATTACCAAGGGGCTTTAGATATTTGCTTCTTTTTAACACACTTGAGTAAAAAGAAAATGTCTCCCCTGAATAAAAATCTATAGTTTTCTTTGCAAAACCACTTTTACTGATGAATAAAAGTAAAGAAATACAGGGATTTCTTCAAAAATAATTATCTTTGGGCTGACTCTAAATGTCGATGCAAAAGGGTTCTTTTCTTTTTAAAAATATTATGATTTTCTTTTGTTGTCTTCTAACTTCCTGTTAGTGATCATAACATACTGATTTACACAGGATTGTATGTTGCATGCATCTCATGAACAAACAAGCAAAGATCCTAAAACAGTTCTGCTCCGAACTGAAAACTTTTTTTAGAAAGATCTAAATGCCCTAAAACAGCAAAAAATCACAGCTGATCACAAGGACTTTCACATATCCTTCATAATGATATTTCTATTTAAACTGGAAAAAGTTTAAGGTGTTTAAATAACCTGTGTGCCAAGATTAGTTTCAGACATGAGTCATTAATTTCTCATCTAGATTTTACCAGCATGTTTCCTTTGAAACCTACTAAATAAAAAGGTTGAAGGAAATGCATTGTTACATGTTATTCTTTTATGGGATTTTATAATGAAGTATTTATAAGAATTGTTGGATTTAGTATCAGATAAGGTTCAATTAGTAGTTACAACTCTGGTAAAAACACCAGTAAGTTTTACTAACCTACGTTTGCTGGAAACTCTTCCGAGTTACTTTAATTTTGTTTTCGTGTGACATGAAAGCAGATTATTAAATCATCGGCACAAATGATACAGCGCTCGAGCGCCTCTCCCTCAGGCACGCGCACAAGCTAAGCAACTTCCTGCTCCAGCTAAAATTATTTCTACTTTTAATATTATTTTTATTTAGTAAAAGCTAAATAAAGTGCGGATAGAGCATTAATAAGCGCTGCTTTACATAAATGCAATAAAGTTTAAACACCGAGTGGAAATTTTACAGCAACCATCGGTGGAAATGAAATGACGAGATGCAAGCTAGCATCGCGTCTCATCCTTAAACAAGCAGCTAAAAAGGAAACTTTTGTCTGTAGCGTGTTTACTTACTGAGCCTGCGTGTCCACCACAGTCGCCATAGCTGCCCGTCTCTAACTGGTGCGGGGACAGTTTCTGACCGGAGCGTGTCTGCGCTTGAGGCGAAGGTGTCAAACTGCAGTTTGTTTATGGTGACATGTGACCAAGTTACACAAAACAACCCTTCCCCTCACTGAGGGCGATTCGTCTAACTGCAATATTTTAGAGGAAATTCTTTTACATTTTGACACAATAACTTTTATTCTTTTAGGTGGAAAACAATTACAAATAGCTATTTAGGGGTTTTAACTCAGAATTGTCATTAAGAGTTGATTTTACTTCAGATTATTTTACAAATTTATACTACTTATCACGTCGTTGTTCAATTTTCCAAGCAACTAGATAATGGAAATAACTTTTAAAATGCCTGTAAATTGTTGACGTATTAATATTTCCTATTTCCAAAATACAGATTTCTTATTTGTTTGTAAATATCAGTAAAATAATGATCATTTTAATAAAAGTTAAACAACTTTGTGGTCATTTAATAATAGTTCTGCTTAATAAAGGTTAAAGTACAAGCAAATGAGGCGTGTGTATTTTTTACGCTCATTTTATGTAAATGTTCATTCTAGAGTGATTTATTTGTTCATATTAAAAGGGTAAAAGCACTGCGGCACTTCCTCATCCGTGTGCACAAATACAGGTGGTTCAATAAATCCTCAAGAAAAAAGAAACAAAACATACAATTTGTTCTCAACTCATTTATAAAATTATTTTCATTGAATAAATAGTATTATTCACCATGACAGTTTCATGTGAAATTAGACTTTTAAGTTTTGTCATATTAGCCACATGTGGGATGACTGGCAGTCAGTGAGCTGATTTGAAGCTGCTCTGATCTTTAACTCATGTTTTGTGTGTGTGTGTGTGTGTGTGTGTGTGTGTGTGTGGGTGTGCGTGTGCGTGTGCGTGTGCGTGTGTGTGTGTGTGTGACAGTGAAAACAAAAAAGTCACAAAATGTGACACTAAAGGCAGGAGGCGAGGGGTTAAGCTTTCAGTGTTGATGATGACGAACCAAAGGATGCTGTTCATCTAAATAGCTCTTTGAAACAATAGTAAGTCATTTGCTTTTGTGAGTAGTCGCCGTGCCAACTTGTTTAGAATGAGCTTTAAGAAAGCTCAACCAGTTCTTTGTTGACCAACTTCCTGGCACTCTTTCAAACAAGCCCACCTGCAGAACAATAAGTAAGTCAAATGCTTTGTGGCTGAGATGGGGTGATTTTGTTGTAAAGTATAAGGAGAGGTGTGGCTGAATGGTTTAGAGTCGGAGACAAATGTCTGATTGTAATCCTTTTACGTTTGAGATATGGGTGTGTGTGTGTGTGTGTGTGTGTGTGTGTGTGTGTGTGTGTGTGTGTGTGTGTGTGTGTGTGTGTGTGTGTGTGTGTGTGTGTGTGTGTGTGTGTGTGCTTACAGCCTCTGATGATTCATCCATTATTTGAGGTGCTGCTGGACAGAGAGAAACCTGTTTTACACAATAGTTTTAGTTCTGGTCAAAAGTGTCAGTGAGATGCATGTAAATATTTACACATTTAAACACAAAGTTTAAGACTGAACATACGAAATCCAAATATCTAATATTTGGGGAGAAAAGCACTTCGTGCTAGTGAGCTGGTCTGCCACTCACTTGAGAGAAAGCAGCCCCATCCCATCTTGTCTGCTACTCCAAAAACAGACTCTTTAACTTTGAGGAGACCTGCAACCATTTCATAAGTACTTGACAGTGTGTGGGGCTGTCATTCACAACAGTTAGGCCGCACTCATCCACTGTCAGTGAGCCATGTCATGTTAGATATAAAAAGTCCCACGAGGTTAGACTGACATGGTGTGCCAGTAAGGGCTGGTAAATGCATTATAAGGGCTGCAGCGTCAGACTGATGTGGTTCTGTTCACTGGTGAGGCTGGCCTTCTTTTTCTTGCTTCTCTGCATTTGCAGTACAATTTAGATGACAAAAACTTTCTGTGTGTTGAATTTAGGTGAGGAACATATCAGACATTTCATCATCGCGGCCTGGTGCTTCATTCAGCTCCTCGTGGTTCATCATTTTTTCTTAGAGCTCGGCTTTTCACCATTCGGACACGATCTGAGCTTTTAAAGAGATATACACAATAGGATTACACTCAGAAGGGAGGGGCTGTGGGAACTGATGGGTTATCACAAAAGAAACTTCACACACCATTACACACATTAGCCTATGACGTGGGATATCACGGACGCTCAACAATATGCCATTGATGATGCGGTGTGGGGGTCTAAACCATCTGGACGATAAACAATACGCCATTGATGATGCGGCGTGGGGGGTCTAAACCATCTGGACGATAAACAATACACCTGCCCATTTGATTAATGATACGGAAGGGGGGGCTAAGATTGAACAATACACCTGTCCATTTGATTAATGATAGGAAGGGGGGGCAAGGTCAAAGGTCAAATGAACAATAGGAATGAAAGGTCAAAGAACAATAGACCTGTCAAAATGTTTGACGAAAGGTGTCTTATAATCCTCTCTCTAACAATCACATTTCTTTACTTCTGTATAAATATTGTGTAGAATACTCTGTATGCTCCCTAAGAGTCCATTGTGTTAGGGAAAGAAAATCATAAATTTCTTTAGTGGAAATCTACAGAATGATGCAGAAATCTGCATCAAAAATTATATACATTACTGTGATTATCAATAAAGTAAAAAAAAAAAAGATACCAGTCTGGGGATTATTGTTTTACAAAATCTGGGGCAGCTGAGATTTTGTCCCATAGCCATAAAATAAAGGATGTTGATATGAAACTCACTCCAGTAGCTGAGAGTACACGTCTGACCTATAAATTAATTTGTTTGACAATAATACATTGTTTAATGTTTTGTAAAATTACAAACAAAAATCTTTGTCGACTAAAACTGACTAAGACTAAAAGGCATTTTCGTCGTCAAGACTAAGACTAAAACTCAGACGCCCGCCAAAAATAACACTGCTACCAGGCATTTCTCCTCTCCCTGAAGCTAGCCTGGTCTTGGTTCTGAAACCTAGCCTGGCCTGCCAGACTCATCCTCTGTTTAATTCTGCACAGAGAAAGAGTCTGGCAACTCACAGGCAGAGAGGCACATGAGGGGCGGGACTAGCCAGTTAAAAAATAACCACTCAGAAAAAAGATGGAAATGCCAACTGTATCGTGCAACGCTGTAGTTTTTTAGCTGTAGTAAGAAATGGTGTCTGGCAACGGTGCAAACATCTTTTATTTTAGAAGAAAGGCTTTTAACGCTTCTACTTGTGGTTTTAAAGACATTCAAATCATTTAGAACAGAAGAAAGAGCCGCAGCGAACTCCACTTCAGTCGCCATGTTCAACAAACTCGGTGCTATGGTGTGTGATGTATGATACTCAGTGCTGATTGGCTCGGTTAGAATTCTCAGGGGGTGGGGTTATTTGAATAGGAGAGTTTCCAGACCCTTTCACTGTGCAGAATTAAACAGAGGAGGAGTCTGGCAGGCCAAGTTATCTGAAACCTGGACAAATTATGTCTGAAATTAATTCTACTGCAACTCCACCATAGAAACCATACACCCCGTCTTCTAAGACACCTGTGATGGCATGGGATATATATAACAAGTACCTTATTCATTGTATCAGATTCAGTGGTGTAGTGATTGCAGTGTCTAACTGGTGTGTAGTTTTGCACAGGTTTGCCTCCCAGTTGCGGCATTAACTTAAAATTTTTAAACAGTCCTGGGAGCTCCCATCATGATGGTAAATGGTAAATGGCCTGTATTTGATATAGCGCCTTCTGGAGTCCTAGAACCCCCCCCAAGGTGCTTTACAACACAATCAGTCATTCACCCATTCACACACACATTCACACGCTGGTGGGGATGAGCTACGATGTAGCCACAGCTGCCCATAATAATATAAAAGTATGTAAATATCAGAGATCACCACAAAACTCACTGTAGAACTGATGCAAATCTGCAGCATACAAGGACCTTGTCTGGGGGGAGTTAAATTTAGTTGCTTTTTCACACCCTCCGAGTTCGCAGGTATGGAAAATTGATGCATGTAAACTAATACAGTTATTTTAAGTTCTTCCATGCCAGTTGTTTGCTTGTGTTTTTGTACCATGTGGCTTTGCATATTATTGCAACAGCCCTGCTGTCCCAGATGTGACCTAACCCGACAATTCATGAAGTGGAAAACAAAACGATACAGTATATAAAAACAATGAGTGTTTAACAGTTGATTAGTTAATTGCGATAAAGTCTTAATTGTAATTTTAGAAGGTCTTAAAAAGTCTTGAAAAAGTCTTAAATTTAATTTTGAGATCCCTGCACACACACACACACACACACACACACACACACACACACACACACACACACACACACAAGTTCATGCATTTTGAATCAGATTGGACTTCATATTTCTGTCAACATTCAAGAGGTAATAAAAGCCCGATGAACCAACACTGGGCAATTAAAGTATCATAATATTTTGTTTTCATTTATATCCAACATAAGATCAATAATTGTAGGATGGTTATTTTTCTGTGATTTCTAAGTGCATAAATATTCACATGCTGATTTCATATCTGATGCAGATTTTGACTTTTGAATGAGATAAACACTTTGTTTCTGAACGCAGGCTGTTCTGGAAACTATTTACCAGACTGAAGGGATTTTTAAATAACTTTGCATTGAAACAAACTTCAGACTGTCTGATATAATGGTGATAATAACTCACTTCCTCTCTCGATCAGCAGGCTCCATCTCTGCCCTGTTTTAAATTTAAAGACCCACTTTTACCCCTTGGTCTTTGGCTGGTGATTTGGTGTTTTTATTGTTCTTATTCTGTTGTGACCTGGCTTGCTGTACTCTGTTTAATGTGTGTTTTCCTGTACAGCGCTTTGGTTATTTAAATAAAATATATTTAAATAAAATTATACTTGTTTTCAGTAAAGTGGACACTTCTTAGTTTGAGTTATTTGACTTGAATGAAGCGATACGTTTCTTTGATTTATTTATTTTTTTGGCAGGTCCTGAAACTATCGACCATGTTTGATAGTGATCAGGACCTGACAGAGGTGGCAGGGAGCACCGGAAGGCAATTAAACCACAATGTGTCGACCTTATCACAACACAAAGGACGAGGCCGGACTGACCCTGGCTGTGTCCACATCATCAGAATCTATCTGGGTCAGCTGAAGCAGACATCTCATCAGGGAGAGAACTGCTGAGTTTCTCACATCCACACAGAGAACAGATGTGATACTCCGAGGCAGTCTCACCAACTCCAGGTCTGCAGTTTACCAGACGGGCTGGGTGTGATGCTGCAAAAATGTCTGAGGTAGAGGAAAGCTCCTCAGAAAGAAGTGCAAAAAATAGCGAGTACACCCCGTGTGTTACTGTATCTGCAAATTTGTCAGGGAACGCACGCATGTACGGACACACACACACACACACACACATGCACACGCACTCACACACACACACACATGCACACGCACTCACACACACACACACACACACACACACACACACACACACACACACACACACACACACACACACACACACACACACACACACACACACACACACACACACACACACACACACACACACACACACACACACACACAGAAGCACGCACGGACACATACACACACACACACACACACACACACACATGCACACGCACTCACACACACACACACACACACACACACACACACACAGAAGCACACACGGACACATACACACACATGCAAGCACACACGGACACATACACACACATGCACACGCACACACACAAGCATGCATGGACACACACACACACACACATAGAGACACGCATACAGTAGTAGGGATGCCTTCATGACATCTTCCAGGGGTATTTTAATCCTGTCCCAGTGGGATGAGGGCCTCGAGGGCAGAAGCAGGACTTCTGGATGAGCTGTAGTGGATGAATGTTTTTAAATAGCAGATAATGACGTATTAGTAAATTTGCTGTTTACTTTTTTAGTGAAACTCAAACAAGCCCTTCAGTTGATTGAGACACACACCGCCTTCTAACTGCTGTTGATTTCTAAGTGTGTGTGTGTGTGTGTGTGTGTGTGTGTGTGCTGCCTGCTCTCTGAGGCTTATCATTGGGTCTCTGGGGCTGTGGGCTCATGCAAGTTCACTCAGCTGTATTTGCATTGATTCAGCAGAAATTCCATTTCAGTTCCAGCATGGTAATGGTGGAAAGTGCTGCTTCTCTAGAGACCCCAGCAAAGAAGAGATGAGGCTTAAAATGTTATTACTGGAATGGGTATAAGACTGATATTCACAGTTCTACACATTAATAATCAATTACAGAATGAAGACGCATCATTTTTCTTTAGTGTAGTCATGGTCGGACCGTCTAGAGCAGGTGTCACTAACTGCAATCCACGAGGGCTATCCTGCTGGTTTTCTGTGTTTCCTGCTTGACCACACCTTAATGGAGTAATTGAATCCTCCTTACAACGTTTACCTTTGCACAGGTCTGTTAATCACTCATTAATTTCAATCAGGTGTGTAGGAGCAAAGAAACAACTCACGTGTGCGGGATGGTAGCCCTCGAGGACTGGAGTTGGTGACCCCTGGTCTAGAGTCTAGACAGTGCAGCAATCGTCTAGACTCTAAACAATATCTGGAGAAAGAAAGGGACATCTCTAACTTAGTTGATGTTGCTTTTCTAACTTAGGAAAAGCATAGAATGCCTTCTCCAGATCAGGGATAAGGTCCTGCCCCAAGTGGAGGAGTTCTTGTTCACGAGTAAGGGAAAGCTGGAGCATGAGATCGACAGGTGGATTGGTGCTGTGTCTGCAGTGATGGGCGTTGTACCGGCCTGTCGTGGTGAAGCAAGAGCTGAGCCAGAAGTCGAAGCTCTGAATTTACCGGTGGATCTACGTTCCTACCCTCACCTATGGTCACAAGATTTGGGTAGTGACCAAAAGAACAAAATTGTGGATACAAGCGGCCGAAATGAGTTTTCTCTGCAGAGTGGCTCGGCTCTCTCTTAGAGATAGGATGAGAAAATCAGTCATCCAGGAGGGGCTCAGAGTAGATCCGCTGCTCCTCCATATCGAGAGGAGCCATTTGAGGTGGCTCGAGCATCTGATTGGGATGCCTCCCTGGTGAGGTTTTCTGGGAACATTCAACAGGGAGACCTAAAGGGAGACCAGGACATGTTGGAGGGAATATGTCTGTCAGCTGGCTAGGGAACGTCTTGGGATTCCCACAGAAGAGCTGGCACAGCCCCCTGGAGACCACAGAGATGCAAACAAACAAACACACATATACATAAATAAATACATGTATATTATACGTACATAAGATGTTTTAGAGTAAAGTTTCATCTACTACAGTCCAGAACTTTTTTTTACCATGCTTATGTTTGAAAAATAATACACAAATCTAATATAGGTGTAAACCATGAACAATATTCTTTTTCTGTCAGGCCAGACTTTTAAACCGATATCTCATGTGATGGATTCATAACAGTTCTGGTCAAATCTCAGTCAGACTGGTGTCTGTGTTTTGGAAAAACTAACTGAGTTGACCTGTGGTAGAACATTTGTAGTTGACCACCTAAAAAGTGAACGATTTGCAGAAATATCCTGTAGAGGCTTACTCATTGAAATCTGCCTGCTGGTTGATGAAAAACACCCAGAAAGGGTTACGTTCAAAGGGAAAGATTGACACAAACATCTCGTATGTTCAGTTAGAGCTCAGCGATTGTTTTGGATGACTCTTATATAGGACATCAAATATTGTTTAAATATTTGTGAAACGGACTGAGTTTTAGCACAAGGAAACATCCATCCATCCATTGTCTGAACCCGCTTTGTCCACATAGTGTGTGTGTGTGTGTGTGTGTGTGTGTGTGTGTGGGTTGTCTCGTGCCTATCTCCAGCGATCAATGGGCAATTAGACAGGGGATCAATGGGCAATCAGGCGGGGTACACCTTGGACAGAGAGCCAGTCCATCACAGGGCAACACACACACACACACACACACACACACACACACACACACACACACACACACACACACACACACACACACACCTAAGGACAATTTAGACAGACCAATCAACCTAACAGTCATGTTTTTGGACTGTGGGAGGAAGCCGGAGCACCCGGAGAGAACCCACAATGCACAGGGAGAACATGCAAACTCCATGCAGAAAGATCCCAGGCTTGGAAGCAAACCCAGGACCTTCTTCCTGCAAGGCAACAGCTCTAACCACTGCGCCACTGCGCAGCCCCCACGAGGAAACAATATCACCTTAAGCATTGTTTCTGTTTGTAAGAAAAAGCATAAAAATATAACTTTTACATGAGGAAGCTGAACTTGAGCGACAAAAAAATGTTAAACTTCTTATTTCTGAATCTCTTTGGACACTCTTGCTCCTTCCTTTATTATTGTGTATCAACCAAACACCTGACAGCAAAATGGCTCTGGTTGGAATCTGCAGCCACAGCAAGTGTCTCTGCATGCATTCATCCCTACATGCATGTTGGTGAATTAGTGATTCTCTGCAGAATGTGAATGTGTGAGGTGGTCTGTTTCTTTGTGTTCACTCATCCACATGGACTGGACTCTCAGATGTTCCCGTTTCCTATCAAATGAAAACTTTGAGCTCTGAACAGAAAAAAACTGGCTTTACAAACACGTATAACAGGTGGAGAAAATTTGCAAACACCTTTAGTGTTGAAAGTGATTTAAAAAGCACCAGTGACTCAACATTGTGGCTGTTTATTAGATTTTCTTTGATTTGACATTCCTGGAGTCTCATCTTTAACCCTTTTATGCCTGAAAAGTTTAGAAGCAAAATTCATGCCCAAAATAGCTGCATCTCTAAAAAGCTTTTGAACCTGGGCTACAAGGCCATGTGAAGCTTTTCTATGCGCGTAAGTTTGGAGCGCTCCAAACACTACTAAAGCTACAACCAAATGAGTACAGAACACATATTGGGGAGTGTAGCTTCATTCTATTGGCCCTAACAATCCAAAAGAGGTGTCAATCATTTGAATTGACCAGTCAGTCATGGAGATAGAAGCTTCTGGAATAGCTCTAGCTTAAGCGCAACAGTGGTCTTTACGCATGACGCAGCAGCAGTAGTAAAAAAAAAAAACTTTATTTGTCACGGAATTACTTTACATTGTTAGCAAAGATGGCTAACAGGTTGGACAACGCTAGGGGTGTTTCTCAGTGCCAAGGAACCTTGCCTTGATGTCTTGGCCACGTAGGAGATACGTCATCGGGAGGCATGTTCCAATGTTCGTGTTCTACCGAGGCATGTGTTCTACGTTTGTTAGCCGTTTAGTTAGCTGAGCGAGGATACACGGGAGGTGTCTTGTAGTCTAGCCTTGGTCAAAAATGACCAACAATACACCGCTGTATTTTCAAAAAGATGGTGGATCAGAAGATGGCAGCTACTTCAGGGACAATTTTCAAGTTTAAAAGTAAGTCAACTAATTTAAAATGTTTTTTTAGATTCAAAGAAGTATCTATGGTTGGTAGTTGCTTAGTAGCTGCAGCTTCAGTGGCTAGTGGGTAGTAACTCACTTATATATTTAATTTAACAAATGTATGCACAATTTAAAAAGTAAAAGTCTCGTTATATATTTTTATTGAAACTTTTACGTATAAAATATAATGTTATCTCATGTGTCATGTGATGTTACGTGACCACCGTGGAAGCCGCGGTCTCGTGATGCAAGTCTGTTCCATTTAACCATTTTCTTTGACCAAGAAAGGACAGTGTCCTCGTAAGGAAGGCGCCTGGCCTCGCAAGGCCAGGTGCCTTGACTTTGAGAAACACCCTAGATAATCCATGGAGGGTTGTAGCTGCTGGAGGAGAACACTTATGTGAAAAGACAAAGAGCTCCTACATTGTGAAAGCATATTTTTTTTTACTGTTTATTTTTTTTTATAAAAGCTCTTGAAATATATTTGGTTTATATATAATTTTAGTTTGCATTTATTTATAATTTGTCATCAATACATCATTTCTATTTGGATTCAACATTCAGTTATGTCATTGTTATTGATCTATGAAATATAGGAGTAAAAATTCAAAATGAGCAAAAATATGATAAAGGCTGTTGCATTTGATTGTTTGGAATCCATTTATTCAAATAATAATTAAAAATATATTATTATACAAGAGGCAATGGCACAACTTGTGTCATTAGAGACCTCGCCTCAGGCGTCTGCATATAAACCTCAAATTGTTGTTCTTCACTTTATCAAACTCAGTTTCTGCCAACAAAATGGATCTAAAATAATTCATATGTAAATCTTTTGCTTTATTGTAATCATTTTTCTGCTGCTTTAGTGCTGCAACAACGTTGTATTATTAAAGCATTATGTCCTACATTTTACAACCACATCGTTAAAGATTCCTGGGAATGCGCTGTTTCAGCTATGAGATTAGACGATTGATCAATGAAAAAAATAGTACTTAATGCTGCTCAGAATAATTCACTGCCTTAATACTTTGACCTTTTGTGGAAAAGGTTTGATGCACTTTTCCTCTGAGATCAGAAAAAAAAAATCATGTTTAACTCTAAAGTTAGCAAGAAGAGGAAGACTCTCACATAAACAAATATCACACTGTAAGGTGGTGTGTGTGTGTGTGTGTGTGTGTGTGTGTGTGTGTGTTCTAGGCACTTTATATTGTTCTTTACAGTCACATGTGTGCACATTAAAGCACCTGACAGAAGTTGCTGCATGTTTCAATCATTTGAGGTAAGGTGACATCAGTTGCAAGCTGATTACACACTCAGCAAGTCCCAGTGTGAGTATTTAGGGATGTTATCATGAGATCACTGAAGCAGTTCAGAAGGAAATAGAAACATTATGCAAATTACATTTCTACATAAACTATTTCTTTCTTTCTTTCTTTCTTTCTTTCTTTCTTTCTTTCTTTCTTTCTTTCAAAGTTTTCATTTTGAGATTTTCTGATCCTGTTTGAGGTTTTTGTGGGCAGAGAGGATGTCTGGTTTGGGAATCTTGTCTCTGCTTTTAGCAGATTTGGTTTTGATTGGGTTTTGCTGGCATCAGTTGCAGCCTTCGTTGTGCACTGGAGCAGTTCAGAGCGGCTCCTCCAGTGAGGTCATGTCTGTCAATCAATTTGCTTTGGAATCTTTTTTTTTTTTATATAATTTCTTTGCTAAGAGAGATTTCTATTTTGTTGACCTGAAACTGTTTTATTCTGTCTCCATTTTTATTCCCAACAACAGTGTGTCCCCTAGGAATTTTTCCAGCTGTGGTGGAGGTGGTGTTGGGGGGGGGGTGACACGCCTCACCTTTATGTTAATATTGTTTTATCTGATGCACTCCACTTTGAACTGCACCAATCCAGCAACTGCTGCATTGTAATAACTAGTATTAAAGGTGAATACACCAATATTTGCACAAGAATAATTTCTGTTTTAAACTCTCAGTGATACACTTTGCAGGGTGGATTTGGCATTTAATTTTTCTTGGCGTCTGGAAAAACATCTTCTTTTTCCCCCTTTATTTGACTCTCTGCCCCTTTATTTGACTCTCTGCCCCCTGTATTTTGGTCCAAGATCATTACTGGGCTGGCCCTAATAAAAACGTTCTACACCCCTGCTTAGTAGACTTAATTAAGTATTTTTAAGCCAGTATAAAAATGACTGAAACACAAATTTACATATTTGGCATTACTGACCAATATTTTTTATTTAATTTATTTGTTAAGAACATCAAGATGCATTACAGTGAACATTATAATAAGCTGGGCGGACACTGTGCGACTTTTTCACTCGTAACACAGCTTCAGCTCAAACTGTACGACTTCAGCGCAGGGCAGATCTCACGAGTCATGTGCTCACTGTACGTCTGGTAGCAACACGTCGGACCTAAAAATATGTTAAAAATAGCAGTTTTTACACAACACGTCAGACTTTTTTGTCTTGTTTTGCCTGTTGTCCTTCGGGAGTGCTGCAGGAAACCACACAGGGATTTATGGGGGTTGGATGAGGAAACGAAATAAAGAAAGTAAATCTGTGTTTTGTGATCAGTTTAATTTGACATGAACACGACAAACACGCTTTCTTGACAATCATTGTGAGTAAAAAAACGTGTAGAAATAAAAACGAACAACGTGTGTTATTAGGGAAATAGCGGGTGAGCGGCGTTGATGCAGGACTGCGAATGCGCCGTGAGCGGTTCTGGTACTTTTTGGGTCGCAGCCGCTCGCTGCGCTGCTTCAACCCTCATGAGGAACGAGATAAATATCAAACACTCCAGAAGTCCGTGCGAGCTCACGATTGCTGATCGGTAGCTGGTCACGTGGTGTTAATCGCCTCTCGTAACCCCCTGTACACTACACGATGCTCAACGCTAAACTCGCCCCGATCTTGTGGATTCTCGCACGAGTGGAAAATCGGCTCAAAAAAGTGAAAAAGTCGCACAGTGTACACCCGGCTTTACTGGGCCGAGCTGACGGAGCTCCCGGCTGCAGTTTTGTGTGTAGGGAGGGGCGGGCGCTTTATCTGACTGGCCAATCACAGAGCGTGAAGACAGTCAGTTACCCAACGAGGATTTCATTCAGCACGATTACAGATATTTACGAGTTTTACACTAGTTTCTTGCTCGTATTCGTCAAAAATGCTTTATCCGTACGCTCATAGCTGTAACCACCCTGCCCTGCCTCCTCCTCCTTGCCACCTGCCGGCTGTGATCGCAAGCAACAACACAGTAGTTCCCGCTGCTTCTTTGGGAAACGGCGCAAAAAAAAAAAAACATCAATAAAACTTGGGATGTTGTAGGCGTGGCGGCGGGATTTCAGCCGTGGCGGGCCGCCACGGCTACGCCTGTGTAAGGGAAACCCTGCAACAAGGTCCTTCTGAACTTTCTCACTCACAGAAACTAAACTGCCGAATGTTTCAGGTTCTTACTACATTAGTGGGCATAATTTATGAAAAATAATGCCACATATGATCAGATCAGTCTGGGCGTCAGAGTCTCCAAAAGCAACACTGCTCATGACTGATTTTGGTCACTAACTTTTGGTGGTGAGGAATGACACCACAGACTGTTCTGCCCCTTTTAGCCGAGTCCGCTCATGTCCTCGTCCAGTTCTGCGTTCCTGAAATGGATGTGTAAACACAACTGCGGGGGCAGGCTGTCCACCCTGGCCCAAGCCGAGCTGACCACAATGTAAGTGCACCAAAAATGTCCCGTTGAGTCGGAAACAAGTAAAATTACTTCTCCGGATCAGGGATGAGGTCCTGCCCCACGTGGAGGAGTTTAAGTACCTCCGGGTTGTTGGGGCTTTAAATATCCCCACAACCTCAGGATCGAATCAACAAACAATGGGAGCCAAAGCTAGTTTTACTCTGCAGAGGAGTGCAGTGGAACTCTTCTCACACGCGCACTGAGTTTTCACTTCCTCGTGCAGTCCTTTTTATTGACAGAGTTTTAGTTGCATAAGCAGTTGTCAGGGCGTTGCCTGCATTCAAACAGAAAAATAACTCTGTGGAAACAAACATGAGTGGTGTGTAACTGCGATGGTATCTGTAAAACAAGAAAGTCCTGTTTTCTGTTTACTAAAGGAGTCCTGTTTACTGAAGTCCTGTTTACTAAGAAAGTTCTGTTTACTGACAGGCTCATAATTTCATATGAGACTTATAGCATAATATTATTTATATTATTTTCTCTAACAGAGGTCTTGTTCACGAGTGAGGGAAAGATGGAGCGTAAAATCGATAGGCGGATTGGTGCTGCGTCTGAAGTGATGCGGGTGTTGTACCGGTCTGTCATGGTGAAGAAAGAGCTGAGTCGGAAGATGAAGCTCTCGATTTACCGGTTCATGTATGTTCCTACCCTCACCTATGGTCACGAGCTTTCGGTAGTGACCAAAAGAATGAGATCGTGGACACAAGCTGCCAAAATGAGTTTTCTTCAGAGTGTCTGCAGATAGGGTGAGAAGCTTGGTCATCCAGGTGGGGCTTGGAGTAGATCCGCTGCTCCTCCAGAGCGAGAGGAGCCGGTTGAGGTGGCCCGGGCATCTGGTCAGGATGCCTCCTGGAAGCTTCCCTGGTGAGGCTTTCTGGGGACGTCCAACTGGGAGGAGACCTAAAGGAAGACCCAGGACACGCTGGAGGGACTATGTCTCACGGCTAGCCAGGGAACGTCGTGGGATTCCCCCAAAACAGCTGGCTTAAGTGAAGAGGAAAGTCTGGGCCTCTGCTTCGGCTGCTGCCCCGCGACCCGACCCTGGATAAGCAAAAGAAAACAAATGGATGGATGTCCCACAACCCAATTTTTACTGAAAAGCACACCGTAAAAACTCATAGTGCATTAAGTGCCACCAACAGCCTTAGGTCTTGTGTTAAAAATGCCCAAGTCCATCCTTGTAAGAGCACCATGTGATCACCTTGGTGTGTACTTGCGCTTGTATATGTAAGGTTTCTCTATAGTGAGTATGAGGGGCCACAGACCTGCCCCCAAGGACGTGCAGAAGATGGAGGAGTTCCAAGCTTCAGAGATCTGGAGGTCTCCCCGGAGTATGGAGACCCAGGGGACCACTGTCGGAGAAACTCTTACCCCACAACCC
>SSNQ01034552.1:821560-837380 GCA_006942095.1 Nothobranchius kuhntae | reverse complement strand
CCCCTGGTTCTTTGTCCTAACCTTAAGGACACTTAATAGGTAACAAAATCTGTAACTCTAATAAAGGGACACTTTGTTTATTAATGGTTAACAGTACTCTAAGTAATTTATTAAAGTAACCCTTATAGTAAAGTCATACCATATAATAACTAACAATAACAATAATAATAGTAGTAATACTTATTATTATTATTATTATTATTACTATTATTATTATTATTATTATTATTATTATTACACCCCAAAAGCAAAGCAATACTTAAAATGTTAAGCCCTCAAGTAGTCTTATTTTTGTTAAATTCACCAAACTGTTTTCATTTATATTAACTGTAGGAGAGAAAATAAAAACAAGTAAACAATAATGCTGTTTGCAGTTATAATTAAGAAACAAGTAAATAAGTAAAACTCTTGCTAACTTCGTTTTATAAAATTGCTTTTTAAAATGGCTATGTCTTCTCTTTTGATGTTTTTGGGTGGGCGGGTTCTGTAAGTGATTGACAGCTCCTGCTTGGAGCCTCTGCTTGGCTAGTCTGGGACTTCTAGCCTGTAACTGCCTCGTGTGCCGCTGCAGAGCTCTCTGCTCCTCTCCCCTCCCTCTCTCATTATCTTTATCTGTACACACACCTCCACTCCCCCTTTTTCCTGATTTTCTGTATGCATGCTGCGTCTTTATTCTCTTCCTTCGCTGCTAACGGAGGTGGGCATGCTTCCCAGTGCTGGTGCATCCAGCAGGTGCAGCCTCCTTTCTCTCCTCCCTCCCTCCCTCCTTATCTCCCTCCCTTCCTTTTGCTCCACCAGTGTGCACTCCGCTCTGTCTGATTTTTTTCTTCCCCTCCTCATTCGTTCTCTGTCTCTCAGTGGCAGCGGCTCAGGGAGGCAGCTGTATGTGTGTCTGCATCACAGTGGCTACAGGTAAAGGCAGCTGCTGTGTTGGATGCTGTGAACTCCGATGAGGAGAAGGCGGTTGGGGAGCCTTTTGCTGCTTCATTTGCAAGTCCTCATTCCAGAGTGGGGCACACATTTTTAATCATCTCCCAGAAAGCATCCTGGATGGAAGGACGGGCAGAGGATCCTCGCCAGCAGACCAACAAATCACAGGCTGAGTGAGAGGAGTGCAGGCTTTCAGGGACGTCTTGCAGAGAAAACAGCAGACTCTGAGGAATATTCTTTGCTCTCCTGCTCATGGGTTTACTTTTATCTCTTGCTTTCTGATCTTTGCTTTAAATAATTTTTTGTCTCATCATCATCCACTCCCGTTTTTTCCCTCTGTGGTGGAATGTCCCTACACATCTACGAGGGGAGGTTTTCTGAGTGCCTGCTGCAGTATTAACGAACAGTATACTGAAACAGCAGCAAGCTGAGCGGACAGCTTTGGGAAATCTGATCCACAGCCTGCTGGAGAAGGAGCAGGATCACTCGTTGCAGTTGCAGATTTATCCACCCTGTGATCCTGCATGACAACACCCCTCATTCTTTCATCCCTGCTCCCTCACTCTGTCCTGATGTAAAGTCATTCCTGTATCCTGATCTTGGAAAGTGACTGGATTTGGATGGTTTCTTTGAAGGTTTGCTGAGGAATTGGAGCATAAATAATGGGGAAGCAGCTCTGGATTAAAGAGTGATAAACAGGGAAGAAAGGAGAGAACGGAGCGTCAACGGCTGTTAATCTGAGAGCAGAGATTTATGTCATAGATCTTCCTTGTTTTTCTGTTTCAGTTATAAACGAGATCCTCTTGGCTTTGAGGAAAGCTGATTGGCTAAAGGTGCCACGACTCTAAACTGGGAAATATTGTACACTCTTTGGATCTCCCCGGGGTGAGAAAGCGGCTAGACCCACCCTACAAGTTTTCCTGATTGCTGTCCCGTCGTGGATTGTACAGGAAGGCTACATCAGGAGATACTAATTTTGGATTTCTGCTGCACCCGAACACTGATGCCATGGATTTCTCACATGCGCAAAAGTGAAGACATTGCTACCCACCCATCTTTTTTCTTGTTCCTCTTTTTTCCTGGCAGACACATCACTTCTTCCTCCTCTCCTCTTGCTTCCCTTACCGTGGACATTCTTGGAGTTTGCTGTTCGATATCGGGACTAAGCATGAACTAATCAGGCGATTTTCCTTCTACGCCACTGCTCCTATATCTCACTGGGTCTGTGAGTGTGTGCACTCGTGCTTTTGTGATTGTGTGTCTGCATGTATCTCCTACATCCTCCCCTTCTAACAATCCTTTGGAATACATATTAAAAATATTTCATACTGACACCTGGGAGTGTTTTGGAAAATAATCTACTTAGTTTTGCTTCCCATTTGTCTTTTTGATGTTTGGCACTGTTGAAAACCTTTGCACCATGTGCTGTCAACGCTTATTGCAGGGTTAACCCTCAATGAGCCACAAAACCCGACAGGAAAGGATGAGTGAGTGTTCTGGGGCAGGTGTATCTGGGGCAGTCATCCTGGAGGAACCTGAGGGATCAGGGGTGGCTGGGGCCCGTGGAGAGGGGCAAGCTCAGGATCAGGGTCCTCTTCGTTGTGCAGTTTGGCCTCGCCAGCAGACATGGCTGTGTGTGGTGCCCTTACTCATTGGGTTTATTGGCCTTGGATTGAGCCTGATGCTACTGAAATGGATTGTTGTGGGTACTGTGCGGGATTATGTGCCAACTGATCTAGTGGATGCTAACAGAATAGGCCAAGATCCTATCTTTCTTTCAAAGCCAAGTGGTATTCCTAAAGGTCCA
This sequence comes from Nothobranchius kuhntae, assembly GCA_006942095.1. NCBI lineage: Eukaryota > Metazoa > Chordata > Actinopteri > Cyprinodontiformes > Nothobranchiidae > Nothobranchius > Nothobranchius kuhntae. The sequence goes on along the minus strand of SSNQ01034552.1, from coordinate 834,643 downwards.
GATACCACCACTACTACTACTACTACAATGGATGGTGGGAGCCCCACACCTAGAACTGCAACTGTAGCAAAAGGTAGAACTCGAACTACTTCTACGACCACAACTACAAATGCCAGACGGGGCGGGGCCTCTGGTACTCAGGTGACTCCTCGGAATCCTGGAAATCGTAATGGACCTTCAGGGTTTACTACGACCATTGCAGCGCCACGAACAACCTTTGTAATTGGAGCGGCGACTACCAGCTCGACTCCGTCCAATCCGACGGTTCTCCATGACTCAACGCAAATGTGGACTATGGAGCATACTACTACTGAAGCGGTTTCCACCACACTGACAACACGTACACACAACCACCGGAAAACACGTAAGTCTTTTGCATCGTTCGGCTGTTTTTAAGTTGGATTGGTTCTAGAGATTCATCAACAAATGATCTTTGTTCAGGGTGAAAACGTCTGTTTGTCAGGTTGGCTGAGTTTTCCTTATTGGCAAACTATATTAAGAGTGGTTATTGTAAAGCTACTGAGGGTTTCTCATCAATAGCTGAGCTGTGGATGCCTCAGCTATGTTTCTTTGGTGCTTCCTCTGTGTATAGAACCCATTAGCAGAATGGTCTAAAAAGACCATAAATACAGATTATAATCCAAATGGATGAACTTTTGGTCACAGACAGAGTATATCAGCCTCTGTCTGCAGAAATGCATTAAACAATGGTGGAAGTATGGCATTGGCATAGACAGGAAGCACTTGTGTTGGTGATGACTAAAAATGGAATAAGAAACCGTGTAAGGATTTCTGGGAATATGCCCTTATTTGATATTTATGTGATAGGAAAGAGAATGCACTGATGCTGCATGTACACAGAGTACTGTTGTTTACCTGTAGCCTTACATTGGTGCCCCACCCCCAACAGATTAAAGCACCCATTAGTCATATTTGGGCTAGTGGGGAGGAACTGCAGGCAGATCTGTTTGTTAATGGATGCTGATTTTTCTCATTCCATGTTTTTATCACCTCTGTCCTTGACACAAGTTATGTGAGTGTCTGGGTTATTGATTAAAGCTATGGGGGGATTTTCTTGCAACAATCAATGACTCACACACACACACACACACACACACACACACACACACACACACACACACACACACACACACACACACACACACACACACACACACACACACACACACACACACGCACACTCAGAGCTTCCTCCATGATGGAACTCTGCTCTAAAATGGTATTATGTTGTGTGCAGGACCTGCTGATGGGGTTTGTTTATCTGATCAACTGTTAAAATCACAGAAGTGGCTTTATTTTTCATGCAGGGCAGCATCTCCTATGTGAGGACACTCCCCTCTGTCTATTCTTCACCAACGGTTGAGGAATACGTAGAACTTTGATGAATAGCTTTTGCATCAAAATATCACGTTGTCTGATCTCATCTTCTGATTAACTGGCTTTGGGTCACAAGGACCACAGCCCAGAATGTCCTCCTTCTGCTGACACCACATCAGCTGATGCCTCTCTGTGCCGAGTCTTTCCCGGGTGTCGTAGCTACTCGACCCATCATCAAGGCAGAGCCCGGTTTTCCCGTGGAGGAGAATCTTTTTAATTTTGTGATCTTGTCCTTTTGGTCCTTACCCAAACCATACATAGACTGACCATGCTTCCCTCCTAAATTTCAACTCCTTCGCTTCAGGCAGGGCTGTAGTTGTATTTTGTGAAAGACGTGTTCCTCTTAGCTTCATCAGACGAGATCTCCCAGCCACCAAAGCTGACCCCTCACCCTCTACTTAGACTTTTAGTATTTGCCCAGAATCATTTTCTAGTTAACGGTATAATCTGGACCAAAACACCTTCTGGTCACCTATTTGTCTTCACTACTGTCTAAAGATGTGGATGATTCTCTTACCACAGAAACCAGGGAGAATTCTCCGTGACAAGAAGAAAATGTGCATTATTTCATTAGCGACAGAAAAAAAAGGGCACCATTCATCACCATCCATTCATTTATTAATTAACCATTTTAAAAAATTCCATTTTTTCAGCAAGTGCTCAAGAAAGCCATTAAGCCTCACTGATGGATATCCTATGGAAAATGTCACTTCTTCTCCAGCACGCCTGGAAAGTTCTGCCACAGCGGAGTTGGTTCGATAATCCTAAACACCCTTCACCCTCCCACCCCTTCGATTCCACCACCCACACGCTGCCTTGATTTGAAAAGGCCATCATTTTCACATTAACGTTCCAGTCTGTGTAAATGCCTTCTGTGGTATTACTGAATCGACTGTTTTGGACTGGATTCAACAAAACCCCGAGAATTTTGGTGGAGTCCATCTGTGTGCTCTTATCAGTGCAAAATTAAGAGCGACATAGATTTCTATGTCCCACTGGGCTGCATTGAGCAAACCCATCCAAACAAATCACCCCTAAACCTCTGTTTATCACTACTCCTATATATTCTCCCATTCTTTTCTGGAAAATCTGTTTTCATATGTTTAGGATCATATTTGTTCTTTGTACGACTGGAACAAATGTTCATTTTAAGCCTGCTGATTCCAAGCCTCTTATCAAAATGCACGCTTGTGTTGGGAACCACTTCCACAAATCCAAACCTTCATCTTTTTATTAAGCAGACACATGTTGCCAACACACTCTAATCTTTTCCCATGTGGACAAACAGCTATCCAACCTTTGGACATGCAGATGTCAAGGGTTTTATTTTTATTTTTGGAAGATCTGAACATGAGTAGAACTCTAGTGTCATGAAGCTCCGGTGACATTCCAGCTCATCCTAACTGTCAACAAGTCAAGATCTGAAAAGCGCAGCACAGAGATATGATAGTTAAGATGTCACACATCTAGCAAATGTCACTTTGCAAGAATGAGTGACATTAAAAAGAAATGTCTGGATGTTTTAACATCTGGAGATACCCCCGAGCGATGAGATGCAGAGTAAAGACGTCATACCATAAGTAATGCAGATGAGGTCACTGAGATAATGCCACAAGGATACAAATCAGATCGGAGCCCTCTGGAGATTAGGTGACAGTCAAAGAGGGAGAATCAGGAAAAGGGAAAAAACACATCCCTAAAATTGATTTTCAGAATTAACTTTACTTTTGTTCTCAAGAATATAATGATGACTGCTCAAGTGTTATTCTGGACGCTACAACATTCAGATTTAGTGGTTGCTATGAGGCCTTACTGAACCCCTGAGACAAGCTTTAAGAGTACTTTTCTTTCCTAATTATTTATATTGGAACTCTTATTATAAGCTTGAAAGATCAGTGGAATTATGTTTATTTACTATTGGAAACTGTTCTTGGAGCCTCTATAAAGCACATGGGAATGTGTTGGGGCTCACAATGACCCAGGAGCCCTGATAAGTGGCCAAACTCAACCCCATAAATAAGATCTGAAAGAAAAAAACTGTGGGTGGTGTGTGTGTATGTATGTGTGGTGGGGGGGTGATCTTGTCTAACAAGAGCGTTAGCAACTCAGGCTAGCATTATTAGCACCAGTTTTGGGTAAGTAATTGTAATACATTACTTATTACTTGTTACCCTCATTTTAAAGTAATTCATTACATTACAATATTACTGATTTTAAAATGTAAGGCATTACACTACTTTTGGATTACTTTAGGTTACGTTGACCTATCTGATGCTAAAAATGCATTGTAATTACAGCGTTACTGACAATTATACCGAGTAAATTTTACCATTTTCTTTCACTGTAATGCCTTACATTACCACATTACAGCAAAAAGCAATGCATTACAGTAATTAGTTACTTTTGTACCGCATTACTCCCAACACTGATTAGCACCCAGGCTTAGCATTGTTAATGCGGTTAGCATTACCCCATCCAGTGTTTATTCATGACCCTGAAGTTGTTTGGGACATGCAGATGTAAGGAGGTGTGGCTTGCATATTATGTTAAACCAGCTTATCTCAGAAACAGCCACCTCTCCCTCACCTTTTCAAGATGACCTATTTGCATAGAGTCATACGAACATGCCTCTGACTTTCTGGTATGCTACATAGACACCCCGAACTATCGATTTTCAACAACAACAACAGAATAAACGTGGTTTGAAAGTCTACTGACCCTTTAAAATGCTGACATTTAGCACCTGCTTGGATTGTTACTTTTCCTAGTTATTTTTGGGCCTCACATAAATTGTACTTTTTCCATTTCTACATCGGGACCTTTGAAAGTCATTCTGAAATATTCTATTTTTTAAAGTAGTGCCACTAAAGTGATATTTGGATAAACATGCAGTGAAATTTTTAGAAAAGAAGTGTTTTCCAATGTGGTGGTCAAGTCCAGGCCAAAGAAAGGTTCAGTGTGAGGTTTTTACTCTGTGCCACTAAGCAGGATTAGGTTTCAGGAAAACAGTGTTCCAGTGGCCTAAATCCAGCTTAACAATCCCACACTCCAGCTGTGAATAAAAAACCAGAATCAGAATAATGAACAGGGCTGTATCAGACAACCTATCAGTCACCCTCTACATGGTTTTACAAGCAGCAGGCTGACTGCTGAGGGATTGTGATGATACATGGACTGCAGCAGGATGTTTTTCATTAAATGATGCCTAGGTGACATGTTTAAGATGGCGCTTTCTCATAGCTGTGTTTCAGGATCCCTCAAGGGTGCTGCGACAAGGGCTGGGGAATGAGTTTATGCTTCTATTATCAACCCAGACGTGACAACTACACAGAAGAAAACTGTGATTGTTCCTGCTTTCTTTGACAACTTCATATTTTGCAGGAAGGTTTTTTCATTTTTTGACAATTTTATGAGATTTCACACTTTCATACATGATGAAAACTATAAAATATGTCGGAGAATTTGAAAATATTTCCATATAATTGGCTTCGACACATCCAGCTGTCATGGAGCTTGTACTGCACGAAGAAATTCAGGTCTTAGGCTTGCTAAATGTATTTCAAAGCTGTAGTATCCGATTCCTGGTAACCAGACCCATCCTTTCTTTGCATTATCAGCACTCAAGTCTGGCTGCACCACAGAAACATTCTGCGACACAAAAGGGGATAAAAGCACATTGATTTGTTTGCATTTCTTCAAATTATAATGATTTTGGGGTCAAGACTGCAGCAACGCTCGGCTGTAAAGAAGTCACTAGGAAGAAGAGGTTTTGAAGAAATGTGTGTTTATTTCCATGGAGGACTGCTTTACTGCAGAATCTAGAATTTCTGAAAAATGCTTAACCATGAAAATTCCATCTTGGAGGATGATAACTGCAACCAGCAGGCTCACCTCACCTCGCTGCCGACATCTGGTGGGTCCGACAGCTACACATGTTTACATAAGCTTCTGCACGTCGGTTATGTAAACACTTTATTATGTTAGGAGGAAGATGGATAAGGTCTCGGTTGGGTTTTAGAAGCCTCAATATGCTTAGAAATATATGAATATAAATAATACTATTCCTCATGGCCCATATGCAGGTTTCATCTTGTAAAAGCTGAATCTCCTGCAGGAATTTTCCTGATTTTACATTTTCACAGCCATTCTTGGTCCCTGCAGTCTGTTTAGAGCCCCTCATCAGCTGTAATCTAAAGTTGTGATTAAATTCATTAGATACAGTAACATGAACTATAAACCCAATGACCTCCGTCCCCTGTCTAAATGGAGGTGATGAGCGCTGCTTATCGTGGCCGCATGCACTGATGTTTGGAGAGTCCCCTACCCCACCTCCCCACCTACTGGACACTTATGTGGCGTAATGTCTGAAGTCTGTTGCATTTCTGTCTGAGGTGTTGTTTGCATAGCAAAGCTGCCCTCTCTGTGGAGAGTAACTCTGAAGTGCCTTTTTTTCCTCCACCTGAGCCAATCCTCATATAAACCCTCTGATCTCTTTTAAGGTAGTGCGACTCAGGTTGCGAATGACCACAGTCACCAATTCTTGTCAAGTGTGTATGCCTATGTATGTCTGATCTCTGAATAGTGTGTACTGAAACTCTAATTTCCCTCTGGGAATAATAAAGTATCTTGAATTGAATTGAACTGAATTGAATTGAACACATATTGTCTTGGAGAATGTTTTCATTTTGTTTTGTCACACATTTAAATCAAACCTGCGCACCAATACACTTCATCTCTATCAGTGCTTGACAATGTCAGGGGCATCACTGAACATTAATGTTCCAATCATCTCTCAGGGAAAGTTCAAAGGTTTTAAACCAAACGTTTTGTTCTAAGTATTAAAGCATGGATTATTATTCCACAAAGCTGCTTAGTAACTACTTCACATCAGCACCATGCACTGCACATTTCTGTGACTAAATGGAGTCACTGAATGTGACTCAGTTCTGAACTCTTGTATCAATGCAAAGTGAAATGAGAACGTTTCCCAACGCCTGATTGCATTGCTGCCATTTTTTTAAAACCCAGAAATCAAACAAAGGCTTTCTAGTGGTGGAAAATATTAAACATAAATATTTCTAGGTGTGAACTGCGCAGTGGTGCAGTGGTTAGAGCTGCTGCCTTGCAGTAAGAAGGTCCTGTGTTTGCTTCCAAGCCTGGGATCTTTCTGCATGGAGTTAGCATGTTCTCCCTGTGCATGCGTGGATTCTCTCCGGGTACTCCGGCTTCCTCCCACAGTCCAAAAACATGACTGTTAGGTTGACTGGTCTGTCTAAATTGTCCTTAGGTGTGAGTGTGTGTGTGATTGTTTGTCCTGTGTGTGTCTCTGTGTTGGCCTGCGATGGACTGGCTCTCTGTCCAGGGTGTACCATGCCTGATTGCCCATTGACTGCTGGAGTAAGGAACCAGCCCCCCTTTCAGCACAAAGGGCCTTTAAAGCGGCCGCTCATCCATGTAAATACTACACATGTTACTTACGATCTGTTTTGTTTACCACCCTGTCATCTAGAAGCAGCTTTAAACTTCCTGCTGACTTCCTCTATACTGATTCAGGCTGCCGCTGTGTCTGACCACAAACTGAAAACATCAAAAAGCTGTCATCTCACCCGAGTCAGACTTTTAATTTGGAGTTGATGCCATGCAAGTAAAACTTAACGTCACTTTGATTCATTCTGATGAAATGACTTGCAGGGGGAAGAGTGATGAAACTTTAATGACACGAAAGAGAAACATGTTCAATATGTAGTGGAGAGTTTAAATAATTGAAGAAGCCCCTTTTACAAATTATCCCGAGCCGAGCAATTCTCCGTACATCTTCAGAAAACGAAGGTGCTCTGCTTCTTCCACATGTCTCCTATGGAAGTTTGAGAGGGATTGTTTTCTGAGATTTGTCGTTAAATCTCGATGCATGAACACTTAAAATGAAAGTGTTTTTCAGCTTGCAGCTACCTTCATTGGGAGAAGTTTGCAGCACATTGGGGGGATTGAGAAGAGCTGATGAGAAGTTAAAGAAGTTAACTCTTTTCCAGGATTGACTCGCCCTGTGTCAGTCCTCCAGAGGAAGCTGCCCTCGGCTCGATAACTGCTCCAATGTCCTCGTTCCCCGAGGCGTTCAGTTCAGACTGCTGGTGGAAAATGCACACATTGATAGAACCAACTCTCGTTTAGCAGATTTGAGTGAGTGGATTGACTTATCTCGACACAAATGCACGACACAACACTTGAATATTCAACCTGGGTGTTAGAGTTGCAGAAAATCTATATTAATCTTGTTTTTTTATTCAGAAATATTTAATAAAGCTTTATCAAACTTGGATAGAAATATTGTCTGCATTGTTTTAAGGTTGGAAGAAAAATGATTGATTTTCATGAGGTGTTAATTAAGAGATAACCCACCATCACCTCTCTCCTATTAAATCTGTCGGCCTGCAGCAAAAGCTGTTTAACAAGAGAAACCAAATAAATACCAGGATGTTATGAGTTCTATCCTAGCCAGCAGCTGGCGTTGCAGCTTGTTTCTCTGTAGTTACATCAGAAGGAAGTGTGTTGCAAAGAAAGGAAGTTCTAACAAATAATCTGACCTGCAGATGCACTCAAAGAACAACACGACTTATAATAAAGATGGAGCATTCCTGTCACCCGCCACCGTTCAGACCAGAGATTTATCTTGAGGAATGGTGGGATTGTAGTTGTTATGTTTAAATCTTGACATAGAGCACATTCTCATGCAGTATTTAAGATTTTTGTGCAATTTGTTACAACTCACATTACGTGGCAGGGATTAATCGTATCTACTGTATAAACATACAAAGCAACTTGCATATTTGTGAAACTCACCGAATTTTCTGTTCAGTTCATTTTTCCATTGAGGATGAGTTTCATGTATGTGACACCAAATCTTAGCTCAAAATGTGTGAAATAGAATTGGAGACCTTTTTGTGTTTGTGAGCGTTGAGTAGCTGTGGCAGCGAGTTGCTAAAATTCTTGACTTAATGACGATGTAGACTGTTTTTTATCCAGATGTGTCTTCATACTAATCATAAAGCTTCTGATGAGCAACAGGTTGTCAGTAGCAACATCTCCAAAATGCTCTAACCTAATAGTCACACAACAACACAACGGGATGTTCAAAGTCTGTGTCGACGATGAGAAGCTACAACTCGAATAAAAAAAACTAAATGATAAATTGTGCTCTTGTTTTTTTCCTTTTTGTGCTGCTATGATGTTTTATGCTTTGAGCCAACGTTGCTGTTACAAGTTCTGTGTGAGGTGGGGTTGGAACAGAAGAGGCTGTTGGCTCTCTCCAGCAGTGAACCACTTGTAATTTGTTTGTGAACGCTTCTCTTTGTGAATTATGTTTCCCAACTCCGTGTAACAAATCGGCAGTAATAGGTTTTTGTTCATTCAGGGTTTCCTTTCAACATTATTGTTGCAATTTGTGCAAGTCTGAGACACTCTGCAAATCCATCTTTTAATTCAAAAGCAGACACACTGTTGCACATTTTCCAACAACATTTTACACATAAAAAGTTGCAATGATTGGGTTCATTGTGAAACTGATTTGCAAAATATGCCACAGATAATCATGCAACAAAAATACATTCAGTTAAGAATTTTAGGTTAAAGAAACAGTTATTTAAAATAAAACTCAATATTCACACACCTGAAGTGTCGAAAACTGACGATGGGTGACCAAGCGTTTGTTTCCGACGTGTTGGGAGCCCCAACCAACTTTTAACCTCTAACCTCTTGCTTTTTAACCTTCCACTTACCNAGCTACTTTTTAAGCAATAGCGCGGTTTTATTGCTTATTCTGGACTAGAGAGGGAACGGAAGAAGGAAAGGAGAGAGAAAGATGAGTTTCTGGTCACCAAACAGCAAGCAAGGCGTCCCCCGCAGTTTGAGTTGACGGTTCTCCGTGTTTCTCCGTCGGCTTGATGGCTTTCTCCGCTGTTTTCGCGTTCTCCGTGAGTTTTTCTCCCCGGGCTGGACACAAAGAAAACGAAGTTTCTTTTGGGCTGAGTTTGACAACTTACAGCGCACTCTGAGAGCTGGATGGAGTTGTTGCTTTCATCCGCTGATTCTGTGTCCTCAAACATCAGCTGGAGGGGAGCAGAAACGAGCCGATCAGCGGTCCCGTGGGCTCAACTTGGCTCTTAGAGCTTCCGCGTGCTCAAAGAAGTCGGAGCGTTCGACAAGCGTGTCCTTACCGCCAGGTATCCTGGGCAAAAGAACGAGGTTTCTTTGTCTTTGCTGAAGATTTATGGTCTTCGTTCGCGGGAAAACGTCCGTGACTCCCACACAGCAAAGAATGTGTTTCTGGTATTAGGCGGTGACGTCATCACAATGCTTCCGTGTGCAGAGCATCATGGGAAATGAAGTTTCTTGGCGCTGATGTGATTATTTGCTTTTCAGAGCAATTTAAGCACAGTCATTTTGGAGAAAATCACTGCATAGTAATTTCCTCATGAGGTCAGACCCTCAACAGTGACCAAGCGTTTGTTTTTTCGACGTGTTGGGAGCCCCAACCAACTTTTAACCTCTAACCTCTTGCTTTTTAACCTTCCACTTACCCCTGGCCTAACCTTAACCCTGTTTCTCATTCTAAACTTCCTGTTAACCATGTTTGAGAGGGATGTTTCAACAAGTAAAGTTTTGCATGCACAAGAGGGTTAAGGTTAGTATGGGGTGAGGGGAAGGTTAGATAGCAAGAGGGTCAGAATTTGGTTAAATCTCTGTTTTACTGCAGAGGTCGAAAACCAATGCTCTGGCACAGCGCATCGCCTCTGGAAGGGTTGGGGCTCCCAACGCATCAGAAACAAATGCTTTGGTCACCCAGCCTCATTTTTCAACGCTTCTGGTGTGAGAATTTGTTGTAAAACTACCGGTACAAGCGTTGTTAAACCAAGAGTTTTCCCACTAAGCTCTTTTACACCAATTCGAGGTGAGCTGAGCTTCAGATGGCAAGATTTGGAGTCTTATTTCCTGATTTTCCAACATCTTGTCTCTGATTGGCTAATAGAAACAAGACTCTACCACTGACTCCATTTGCTTTGCAACGCTTATGTTTTATTTCCACAAATAACACAAGCCTGAAGGAGTTCTGCTGTGTGGTGGAGCTGCTAATGCTAACATACCGTACCAGTTTATTTATCAAGCACATTTAAAAACAGCATGGGAGCTGACCAAAGCGCCTCACATGCAGGTGATACAGTGATTATGCAAGACTAATAAGCAACTAATAAAAACATGAAAATAAAATGAGACGTCTAATCGACCGATTGAAACAGTCAGTGATACCAGATAAAATTGTACAGAAAAAACTAAAAGAGCTAAAATATTACACAACGGTGATGCATGATTCAAGAAACACAGACAAAAGCTCTAAAAGCTAAAATGTAACCCAGTTACAAGGCCTGATCATAATAGTTAGCTAACAGTTAGATAGCAGTTAGCTTCTACTAGCCAAGATGTGCTCTGCTCTCTCCTGAAGCTAAATCCACATGTCAGTCGTAAGTCCATGAACAATTCATTGACTCTCTTGTGTAATTCAAGCTTGCAGATTGAAAATTACATGTAAGAAATGGTTCCTCGGTGAATTAATGTCTTCCGAGCCAATATGTGATTGGGAGCAGTGGTGCGAGTGTTTCACTGCTTGTAGTGTTGGTTTTGCATCACCTGACATCCTAAAGTGCCTCCGCCCAGAAAAGCACAAAACAAATCTTCCTGCCAGAATCATTTCCAGACTAACCTTTCAGCAGCAGTGCATGAATCTTTGGGTGGACCGAGAGATTAATTATCTACCAGCTGTGAATGTGCGAATAAAAGCTTCGCCTGGTGAGGTTTGGAATGGAGAGTTTATCACATACTTGTTGGTGCAGCACTTGAACTTCTAAAGAATTAAATTATACCTTATTAATTTGTATCGGGGAAGTATGCATCAGTAGTGTAAACAGTAGGGAGTGAATCATTAAGTATTATTGAAACTCTCCATTTCAGTCTAAACTTAATTCAGCCATACCTGCTGTTTCTTTCCATGACTGCATTTTACTTTTAAGCTTCCATTCTAAAATAAAGTACTGTTTTTCCTGCAGAAAAGGCACATATTGCATGGAAATCTTTGGATTGATGGTCTGACCCCATTTTAGCACTGAGCTTCTGTAAATAATTCCCAGTATTAAGTCTCTCCTTCCCTGTTGCTCATTATGCTGCTCGCACCTGGCAGTACACAGTGTCATTAGCAAAGATAAAACGCCTTTGTGAGCACAGAGACAGCAGGGATCCAAATAGCTCTGTTCAGAACAGGTTCTGGGTTGATTTTTCTATCACTGTGGAGCTCCACTATGAGGCCTCTCTTCATCCTTTCACTGCCACCCCCGGCGCTCCTCAAGGTCAGCTCGTCTGATTCATGCTACCTGTATTCCTGCTGCAGATGCTAACAAAGGAATGCCATTATGGGTGGAGATATACAAGAGAACTATCAATAAAAAGCTGTTTTAAATCAAAACACATCAAAGGTAAAAGAGAGTCCCCTGTTTATTGTTTTGCAGCCATTTCCTGAACATCATTTCATCATATTTTAGTGCATAAAGGGAAAAGATGCAGCACAAAGGCAATTTTATTACTGCTGCATAATTACTTTTAAGTGCAATTAGTAAAGTGTAAATAAGCCTTTGTGGTTTTGATGAGATGTAACTCAAATTCACGAGTTGTATTGCTAAAAAGTGAGTTGTTTTAGATAAAAGCAGCTTTTTTGTTAGGAAGTAAAAATAGGAACTGATTATGAGTTGTAACCCACAGACAGCATCATTTACCAACATACTAGACTGGTTTACTCATTACCCTTGTTCACACTGACATTTAATGCAACACACTCCTAATAGTCGTAAACAACCCTCCTGCAGTCAGCTGTAGCTAGCACTATCAGTGAGCTAACGCTAACATAGGCTAACTGATACTAAGCCACGAAGTAAAAAGATCCACACAGTTGGACAAAAAATGTTATTACAAGTCCAGCAGCAACAAAGCCAGGTCACCATCAGTCTGTGATGTCATTGCCTTCTTCAGCTCCTTACAACGAGTGTAGGCCACACCGGTGCTTTAGCTCTTTGTTTAGCCTCCAAAGACATTACTCTCTAACTTTTTTTTCCAGGCACTACCATAACATTCACAAAAAAGCAAAAACCATGCATGTACATTTCTATCGATAAGATAGGAATTGATAAGAGAAATCTGATTAGTGATTCTTAACTTTTTAGCTCTTGACCTATGTACAGCAAATATTTGTGACCCTAAATATCACATGTTCAACTACACAAATATTGTTAGACAGCTAAATGAACGCAGGCATAATGTAAACTTGTGGTATGATGCATCACTATAACTACTGTCTTTGACGGTAATCAAAGGTGGATTTTTTTAAAATCATGAATCACTTTTCAGTTTTTGATTTCTGGAGATCATTATAAGAATTCTAACTTAGTGATTAATCCATCCATCCATCCATCCATCCATCCATCATCGTACGCTTATCCGAAGTCGGGTCGCGGCGGCAGTAGCCTAAGCAGGGAGGCCCAGACTTCCCTCTCCCCAGCCACTTGGGCCAGCTCCTCGGGGAGACCATAGGTGTTCCTTGACCAAACGAGAGACATAGTCCCTCCTGTGTCTCCTGGGTCTTCCTTTAGG
>SSNQ01034552.1:801825-815133 GCA_006942095.1 Nothobranchius kuhntae | reverse complement strand
TCTGTCCTCGGGACCAAAATAAAACATGCTGGACATGATCAGATTAGATGGGAGCTTAACATTCACTACTCTGTCAAAATAGTTCAAATTTGCTTTTGCTTTCCTGTGCCCACAGAAAAATCACATGCTTTTTTGAGTTATGTGTCAGTAAGTGGGGACAAATCACAAGTTGGTTGTTAAAAAACCCCGTGTGATGACAGCTAAAAATAATAAGGCCAAAAAGCATTTGTTCCTAAGTCAGCAGCTTTAAAAGTTTTTGTCAAATTTTTCTGTGAAAAAGAGCACCTCACAAGCACCTCATGACTTTAAAAGGCTTTCTGACAGTCAAATTAAATTGATGCAGAGTCAACATCTGAATTGCGTCCTTCTTTTTCTAGACCGCTATAGTTCATCCTGGCAAGCTGTCAGTCACATTCTGGTTCAAATCTGGACTGATGGAGACCCATTCATGACCAAAGCTTGGATTTGATCAAAATGTGTGCAATTTCTTTGTCCTCCTCCCCAGGGGCGGATTTAGGACTGAAGAAGATCCGGGGCTTAACACACGCACGCGCGCGCACACACACACACGTGACACGCACTAGTTAACATCATATATGTCTTGTACCACATAATTTTTAATCTGAAGCTACATATTAAGCATATTCAGGGCAGAGTATTGTTCCTGTTAGTGTTTAGTGTGAGATGATAGTAAATATTCCCGTTCTTTCTCCATCAACTTTACCTGATAGTAAGCTAACTTTAGGCAAACCAGCAGCACAACAAATATTTTCAAATAAGACTCACAAACCTGAGTCAGCACCAGTCTCATCAAAGCTGGGGTTCTGTCGTTGTACTTTTGGTCTAAAAAACGTCCTTATGTCCATCTTTACACATGCGTTTCAGGCAGAGAGTGTAGAAGAAGCCAGCTGCTGAAGGGCTTCTTCTTCAGTGGTGGAGGCTCAGGCAGGCTGTATACAAACTACTGCCAGCTGCTCCCTCTCTGTTGGACTTTGGTACTGCATGTTACTTCCGCGATTTAGATCCGGGGCTTATGATGAAAGATCCGGGGCTTCAGCTCAAGCAGCCGGGCCTAACGCCGCCCCTGCTCCTCCCACTTGACAATTGATCACAAGTCGTTTATAGATTAAAGATGTTTGTGTGTGCATGCGTGTGTGCGCGCAAACGCATGTGTGTGTGTGCATGCGTGCATGTGTGTGTGTGTGTGTGCATGCGTGTGTGCGCGCAAACGCATGTGTGTGTGTGCATGCGTGCGTGTGTGTGTGTGTGTGCATGCGTGCGTGTGTGAATGGGGTTTGGGAGTTGGGGTATTTTATTCCACAAGCCCCTTAGTTCTGACAGTAGCCTTTAGCTAACTGTGCTTGGATAGTTGTGAGGAGTTCCTCTGGGTAGATGTTTAGGTACCAGTCATTTTATGGCAGGTGCGTGGTGGTAAACTGTTGTGGGTACAAAACGTTTTTGTGTGGAGTCTGATTTATTTCACTATGCATGTGGGGTTTTCTCTGGGTGTCTTCACACAGACCAAAACATTGATGTTAGGTAAATTAGCAACTATATTGTCACCAGGTGTGAATGGTTGCCTGTCTCATTTGTCTAAGTGGGTCTGTGATGGACTTGTGTTTCCCACCACTCAACCTGTAATGGATGGAAATAAGCACCATCTCCCTACAGCTCTACTCTGGATCCAACAGGTTGGAAATTGAATGAATGCATTTGTTATTCCTCATGTGTTCCGAGGCTAAACAGTGAGTGAATCCACTTCCTTGTCTATCAAACCCTTTGCTGCCATACTTGACCCCAGAAGTTTTCAGATACACCCATTCCTGTTGCCAGTAGTGATGAAGCGCTGCAATGGTGGTGCCCCAAACCTGCAGAAGGATCTACTTTAGGAGACGGTCTTGGTTGCTGGATTTTCTTGAACGTACCAGTTTTTCCTCAAAAATATAGCGGAAATGTGTTTTTTAGTATTAAGCTCATTTTCACGACAAAGAAGGATTTAAGATTTTTCAACATTTTCTTCGTCAAATGCATGAAAAGTTCATTATAATTTTTACTCTGTAGCATTGTTTTCTTTTCCTTTTAACCTGAGTAAAACTGTCCCATTGTGTCTGATACTAGTTTTCTGTACAGGTATTAGAAGACAAATGTGTTTTTTAGAGCCGATAGAGTCTTTATTGTCACTCTGCCATCAATGTGACTGAATGAAAAAAGTAAAGTCTTTATAACAATTACTTATGCATTTTATTGTGCAACTAATCTGTTGAGGAACCAGAATAACAAACAGGAAAAACTGGGAGTATCATGAATTAAAAAAAAAGAGTAAACTGCTAAAGAGCCTAAAAGTTGAAACGCACTGGGAGCTGACCAGAGCGCCTCTCAATCAACAACACAAAACAAATTAAAACCCAAACCATCACAATACAGCTAAAAAAGGTACACATATTGCAATTTAAGAACTATGCATACAAACTGATTAAACAGCTGTCAAGCATGTCCCACTCTGAAAGTAAAATCACAAAAATGTGTCTTCAGTCATGACTTGAAGACACCGACAGATGGTGACTACCAAACAGTGAGTGGCAGTGCATTTTAGAAGGACAGCAGGAGGTAGAGCGGGTTGTCCAGTAATCTGAAGGTTGCAGGTTCGATCCCGGCTCCGACCAGAAAATGCTGCTGTTGTGTCCTTGGGAAAGACACTTAACCCACCTTGCCTGCGGTTGGCGGCAGCAGTTGGCGCCCCAGGGCAGCTGTAGCCACAATGTAGCTCATCTCGACGAGCGTGTGAATGACTGTGTTGTGAAGTGCCTTGGGGGGTTGTAGAACCCTAAGAAGGTGCTATACAGGACATTTACCATTCCAAAGTGTGGGAGCGGCATACACAAAGGTTCACCCTTCCCTAGCTTTATAGTTCACTTTGGGTTGTGCGAAGCAGCTAATGGTCATCCGACTGTAGCAAGCGCCCAGGCACATAGGGTGTAAGGAGGTCCGACAGATGGTGCAAGGCCATGTAGACCTTTATGTGCAAGGACCAAGATCTTAAAATTCACCCTTAAAGCTAAGGACAGCCAGTTTAAGCGTGCTCGAACCGTTGTCACACTGCTACGTCTGTATTTGTCAGAAACCATGCAGCTGCATTTTGCACAATCTGCAACTGGTTCATGGCCGAGATAGGAATCCCGGCAAATAGTGAGTTGGGTTAGGGTTAGTCAAGGCATGAGGTTATAAAAGTGTGTATCACAGATTCCACATGGGACTGCCTTAAGATTAGATTTAGGCATATCTCACTATCGCATTTATCTGTGATATACCGCAATAACCATTGTAAAACCCACACACAGTTTCACCCCAAGACTAGTAACACGTCTTTGGATCCCAACTCTGCAGTAGGGACCACTGGAGTGTCAGGCTTCAAGTCTTTGACTTATTGAGTTTGGGAAAGTTAGCTGCTTCTTCTAAAACTAAACCTTTCAGGACACAGGGTGAGGATTTGGAGACTAGACCTGGCGAATGTTAGCTTGAGACCCAAACATGAAATTATTATTTAATTGAACTTACTGTTGGATTCAGGAATACTATAATCCTCTGGAGGCAGGCGTTGCAAATTTGCAACGTTAAAACCTACCTATCTGGTTACTCCACATACGTATTTAATGAGCATTTTAACTCAGAAGTTCCCTTGAAAGACTTAGTTTTTCATCCTTTTATCAAAACTTATTTTGAGCCTGAGAGGGTTAATAGACACTGGATCTGTGGTACACACACAGAGCAATCTGAGCCAGAACTGAAAGACAGACAGCGTGGACCGAGTGTGCACAGAAGATATTTGGCAGGAAACCTTTCCACGCTGACAGGAAGAGGCAAAATGAAAGCAGCCTCTCATGTATCTAAAAGCTCCAAAACCTCCCTCCATCTTCTTCGGCCCACTCAGTTCATTTACATTTACATTACTCCCAGCCGGAGTTGATTTGGTGGGGAGTGATGGATGGATAGCGTGTGATGCCTTTCATAGGAATGGGCTCAGGAGGGCCGGGAGTGTCGGCGTTCTGCGCTAGGTTGCAAGTGGAGTCTTATATAAAATTGTTTGGTCATTAGCAGCTAAGTAGCTAGCTGTTTTTGTTTACTGGACATGAGACTTTACAATTTGAATTTAACTAGTTGGTTAGCCCAGAACAATAGAAGCACTGCCTTGAATTAACTTCTACTGTCTTATCTAGAGTGCTGCTAAAAGGGGAAATGGGAGAGATAGTGTTTTTGCCTCTGTGTGTCTCATTAACATGAATCCTGGACAAGTTCTACTGAATAGTTACTGGGTATACAACTATGTCTTTGATTTTAGCCATCACAACACAGGTTATAAGTCGGTCAAATTTACAAATATTGAGCTAGAATTATACGTTTCAGTAGCCAAGAATAATTCACAATATCAGACTTAAGCACACAACGTTCCACCCAAGTGAACTTTATCCTTCCTAAACAAGTTTTAAAATTGACAGTAAAGATCATGTGTGTATTCATCCAACCACTGCTAGGGATTGAATTGTATTCTTTTATAACACAATGATGGTTCATACCAATAAAATAAAAAAAAATGTTCATTTTTAGTTGTACGTAGTGTGTGGAAGTGTGTGATAGGATAGAAGAAAGTGTGACCCAATGCTTTTTCTGCGACACCAGATGGTGACACCTTCTTTAAGGCAAAACCCCAAACTAGCAGCCTGCACCCAGACAATCTCCCCGCTGTTAAGGTGTAACTGCAGCTTGCCAAAAAACTTCTTAAATTTTACAAAAAGAAATTCAGTCTGTTTGAAGTCCGATCTTTTAAGCCTAATTTATACTTCTCCATCTGCGTCGGGAACGACACACACAATGCCGTTATCCGTCCTTGTGAGCCTGCTGGAGAGCTCTCGCAAGGATGGACAGAGTCAATCTCTCTATTGTAAACGTCTGTCGATCGAGATGGAGAACACAAGCTTGTGATTGGTCAGGATGCCGCTGTCCTCTACAGCGCCACCATTGCGCCCTCAAAAACATAAACAGAGCCGAGAATGTCTAGCAGCAGAAACGGAGCAGTTTGAAGAATGCCTCGTGGAAAAATGACCATTTCATTCCCCCGCTACTGAAGGAGTGAAAATATACGCAGCAAGCATTTTATTCGTGGACGGAAATGATGGGAAACGGGATTTAGAGGTGGTGAGTGTATGAAGAGGTGGAGGAGGATGAGAGACAAATTTGCCCGTGTTAAAAAGTCTCTTAAACACACACACACACACACACACACACACACACACACAAAAACCACACAATATAAACACACTATCTTGGACAGGATACCACAGAACAGCGCTACATCCTCTTTTGTCCTGGCGGGAAATTGCTTTGCAACACTCCCCAGGAGACGGAAAATTATGAATTAGGCTTTAGTTGTTTGTACACCATGAAAGAAGCAAGAGACTTGAACAATAAACATGTTTCTGTTGGGTCACCCTCACGTAGAGGATGACTTCTAGCACACTAACATGTAGCTTTAGCTCAGTACCTGTAACACACACTGAGTTCTGGTCATTCTTGTGTTTGCTTCTTTTTAGCAGTGCGGGATGGTCAAAGGGAGCTATGTTTCATGTAAAGGGGCTAAAATAACTATTTTATATTCATTACTTAAAACAATGTCAGGAAAAACATAACAGAAAACTGAAATAATAACTCTCAGCCACCCCATTATACATGTCTTCTAGTAACTCAGTCACAGCTGGGGCGACGGTTTCTCGGGGTTAGGACCTCTGACGATGTCGGCCACTGTGTCCTTGGGCAAGGCACTTCACCCTCGTAACCTGCTGGTGTTGGTTGAGGGACCCGTGATGCAGACTGTGTGGTAGCCTGGCCTCTGTCAGTGTGTCCCAGGGCAGCTGTGGCTACAATGTAGCTCATCACCATCAGTGTGTGTGAATGCTGGTTTAGCCAACTCTTTTTTTCACACACAAAAAGAGCACCCTGCAGCTTCAAGACATCCCGTTAGTAAACAAACCCTTCTATAAGTCCAGCTTTGCTGCAGGTGAGGTATGAGGCGCTGAGAACAACGCCTAAAAAGCGCTCGGCTGTTGAACTACTGGAGGTGATGGAAAGCTTTCAGGGTTACATGTACAAGCGCATAAGGTTTTCATTTTTATAGTTACTATTTTCTTTATGAATTATTTCATTTCGGCTTATGAAAACGTTTTATTTCTAGTCTGAAGCTGGTTTAGCAGTACTTTGCTCCTGCGGAGATGAACACATCAGAGTCCCGAGCTGTCAACACTCCATCCGCCACTTGTCAGGACTGACTGATGTCTGTAGCCAGCCTTCACCGCTCGTCTTTGTTCTCTCTCTTTCACAAATTACACACACACACACACACACACACACACACACACACACACACAGACACGGACATTTGGGACTCACGTTCCTGGCATGGAGCCCCGGGAGGAGGAAGATGGACAGGCAGGAGCTGTCAGTGAGGACGCAGGGACAGGAAGTCAGCGTCTCACTTCAGATAATGAAGCACATGTGAAGCACCAACTCGGCTCCAGTTAGATTGGATGATAATTATCTCAGCACCAGTCACTCGGCCTAATCAGGGTGTTCAAGCGCTGGTCGAGCGGGGGAGCAGAATGAAATGTTTAACGTCCCCGAGGAGCTTCAGCTTCATCTGCACCTTTCAGGGTGGGGTTGGGTGCTGTCAGCTGGATGATGAAGGGCAGGATTTTAACATCAGCTTGTTTAATAGAGCAGAGGTAAGTTTACAAAAACCTAAATGTTTTAGTGTCCAGTTTGAAACACTTTATTCAGGGGACCCAATTTAATATTTCGGTTTAAAAATGTGGTTCTTCTGGGTCTCTCTTGATTCAGGTCCATCAGGCCCCATTTCACACAGCTCCCAGAGCCTTTTACCAGCCTTTACCAGCTCTCTGGTTTTACCTTCTGGTCCTCACAGGTGATTAGTCCCATGGACTCTCAGTGAAGACCTTACAAACACAATGAGTGACTGGATCACAGATCAGACTTACTGGACCACTCATCCTTTAATATGTGAGAACTAGAGACCGACCAATATCGGTTTTTCTGTTAGCGATACCGAGGCCAATATGTAGAAGTCATGCTAAAATGTCACAAATAACAACAGTTGATGCCCAACATTTATGAACCTGAAGCGGTTTTTGAGCCGACTGATGAAACAGAAATGGAGAAATAAGTAAAAATGGAGCCCAATTGTAGTGAAACCAGGCTGGAAACCATCCACAACTACATTTTGTGGGACAGATTTTTAAGTGTGATCCCACATTTTCATGAAACTGTATCGTGGAGTTTCTGACCTTCTGTTCTGAAGCATAAAAGTCCTTTCTGCGTTAACTCCGAGGAGCTACTGTCAGTCACATGTCACACTATTCTCTTTGCAGTTGCATGCTTTTATTTTGTTATTTTATTTTCAGCTGAAGTCCATCAGCAGAGATTTAGCTTTCTGGTCTCAGCTGCTTGTTTTTAATCCGTGAGTCAGCGAAAAGCATTTGAGATGTATCATCATTTATTAAAACCTCCCAGTGAGAACAGAAAAAAGGATCCAGATAACAAAACTCTGCACCATATTTTCAAATGAATGTCCATCTGAACAGATGTAGGCTTTGTCCTCTGCCTGAAAAGGACTCAGATCCTGTTTACCTGCAGCCTGGCGGCAGGTAATTATACAGGCAGACAAATGTGAACAGTTTCTGTCCCGTAAACTTTCTTTTTACACATTTTGACTTGTTTGTGTGAGGTTTTAACTTTTTTTTTCCTCAACATTTGGACCCTTTGTTTATCGTTCTGAATGACTGTAAAACTTATTTATATCTTTTCTAACCACAAACATTTTGAAAATAAATTAACATTTTGACCTTTTTCAGCAGACATTTCTTTTAACTCATGGTCTTTTAATCAGTTGTAAAGAGATGAAGGGACAATATTTAGAATAATAGATCAGTTTTAGAAATACCTCGTCTCCATCAAAATCCAAATAATTCAGTTAATTTAATTTTAATTTTAAAAGGTGTAGAACAATGAAAACAATTTTTTTATATTATTTTTCTGATTATAATCAATCACTGAGTTTTCATGCAAGTTGAACATGAAAATAGTCTCCTACACCTATCTCCTGCATTAGCTTCTGATAGAAAATAGATGACAACACCAGTGACATGTGATGAGCTTCATGACTGGGGAGGCACTGTCTGCTCTGGAGTCAGACTTACAAATATATGATCCTGAAATAAAAACTTGTATTTTATCTTTTTACCTTGAATGAAATATTTTTGTTTTAAATCTTCTTGATTATAATTTAATCAATTTCATAGCTTTCAACAAAACACCAGCAAAATAATCTTTAGCATTAGGCTAAATATGACTTAAAATATATTCATTAGTCATGGAATCGCGCTAATACACATGAAAATGGTGTATGAACTTACCTTTATGTTTTTATAAAGCCCATGAACCTGACATCTCCATGATCACTCAGCTGTAAACTGAAAATCCAGTTTGAATAAATCCTTTAGTTTTGAGCCATAAATCTTCCATTTAGTCAGAGCAAATTTAAGCTAGTTCACCCTAGCAGAACTATTGGCTCCACACCATTGACATATATACTGGACAATTCGTGTCCATAGGCTCCAATAATAAGTTTTTAAGCCAAAATGGGAGGTGGCCACCACCGCCATTTTGACCGTGTCACAGGTTCCGTCAAGCCCAAACCATTCCATAAACGGGAAAAGAGGTAGAGCTGAGGGTGGGGCTGTAAGGCTGGGATCAAACGACGACACCCGTCGAACTGAAGCAATGTAGCTACAAGCTAACCCAAAGCTAACGCGGAGGTGGGAGCTAAGCTAACGGAGGTAGCTACCTAGCTACAACCGGAGTTAACTGTGCACAATACCAGAGCCTCTGAGTCAGAGATACGCCGAGCTGACCGCTGGGTAAAACCGGGTGGAACACAGAGGTCTCCCGAGAGCCCCACAAGCCGGCAGCCGCTCAGCAGACAAGTGCAGCAGTGATCAGAGACGCGCTGAGCTGCGGGGAGGGGACCATACCGATAGTGGGAACCCAGCTCCACCTACATGTTATATTTCAACCCATTTTCTAAAGTGCAGCATTGTTAAATGCACTGGGTTTTACCCTATTACATTTAAACTTCATGGTTAAACAGTACATGTTAAAATCTAAGCTCAGCTAGTGCAATAGCGGCAGTGACCTAAAATACATGAATATAATTTTACTTACCGAAATAAATGAAGTGGAGACTCCTTGGACGCTCTATTAGTGCAATTAATGCCACAGCAAGACATTTTGTCCAACAATTGCACAAAAAATATCCAAAGAAGAATACACAAACGCTACAACTAATGGTCTAAGTTGGAAGACTAAAAATCGTGGAACAGTTTTCAGGCGAGGCCGAGGCTCAGACTGAGACCTTTCCACGGAGCTAGCTCTGTGGTCACGTGGGTCTGATGCTCATTAATTATACCGAATTTTTGGCTTTTAATACACTTAAACAGAAGAGTGAGAAAAAAATGCACCCCCCTCAGACTTGTCATGAGTATAAACTAGATAATTTAAACCAACAACATGTTTTGGTACCAGGCTGTAAACATGTTTATTTCTGCTGTGAAATTGGTATTTATAACATGGGAGTCAATGAGGATTTGCTCGCTTCTGGTACCAGCCCCCAGCGGATGAGGGTGGAACTGCAATTTTTAGTACTTCCGTGTTGGCTTCAATTTCAGACCCGCATTATGGGGCTTGCTCCACACCCCCGCCTTGTGTGTACGAGCAGCCAGTTTGCACCGCTGTCTATCGGGCTCAGCACTGCCCCCCAGTGCAGCTTCACTGCATTGTCATGGCTGCTTAGAAGACCAAATTTGTCACAAACAGTGATGTCATCTGCTCAGCCTTTTCAATTTGAACCAGAGTGAAACATTAATGAGGACATCACTGACGATGTTTCACAAAACAAGCATCAACATGAAGAGCAAGAAGGGCGGGATGAACCGAGTGTTGGACAAAATCGATGGTGCGTATGCGGCAAGTGTGTATCCATGTTAACAGAGAGGGAGAGTGATGATTTTGGAGAATTTTAGCATCCAGAGCTGTCGTGTTCTTTATAGATGATTAGGATATTCAGTGGAACAACTTTAATCTTTTTGCAGATATTATATATTTGGAGAACACTGTATTGCTTACTGCTTGTTTTACTGACGGGAGAGGTGAATGTTCAGCTTCATACGTGACGAGTGGCGTGTCCGTTGGATTGCTGAACGTGACGGAAGCGGCAGCTGCAGGAGCGGGTTGTCGGCTCAGGAGAGCGTCCAGCGTCTCATGTCTCTCTGAGGCTGTTTAGGCTCCTTGTGTGGGAAAATGGTCAGTAAAGTATTTAGTTTCAGCCTTCTCTTACACCCAGCCCCTCTGGTGAGCTCTTTAAGTAGTTGTGGTCAACTATAAGCCTCAAATGCATCAGGAGAAAAATGTTGGGAACACAGCTATGGATCTTTGGGAAGTTGTGTCCGTCCACAGGCATCTTCCCACTGCTTTCTCTTCTTCTTGTGGGAAAGCTGTGTAAACTCACATCACTCCCCTTGTTGCCCTCTGACTGGAAATTGCATCCAAAGCAGCACAATGCAGCATTTTCCTTAATTTTTAATACGGTGAGCACGTAAACAAACAGTAGCGTCAATAGCTATTCTTCCAAGTGCAACCAATATACGTCATTGCCCCCAGAGTGCATTGCGTGCAGAAAACATGGCGTCCTACGTATGTCAAAAATGAACTAAATATTATAGATTTATAAATAAACAGCAATGTTTTGTGTGTTTCTAACAACATACAGTAGCTTGGTACAACAGAAAACTTGTGACTTATTAGGGCATTCACGTCCTCATAGCCGGAGTTCCTTTTAAAAGATGCTTGCACTTTTTCTTCTGAGTTACACCGTTTCAGAAACGTTCAGGAGATGGAGCTTCAGCTGAGCCGTGTGAACGACTGCTTTTAAAACTCACCTCTGTCACCAGGCTACAGTGTTTATTGCATTTACTAAACCCTTTCAAATTCAACACTGAATCCACAACATTAATAATAGATATTTCACTCCTGCAGCGTGACACTCTATATCTTTATGGTCTATTTTGCAGCTACAGTCTTGGGTTTGACATTTTGCACTCGCTTTTATTCAACCATTCATCTTCTGATGTTTTGGACATAGTTCAGTTTGCATCTTTTTCCTGATTTAGAGATTTTATTGAGGCATTTAAAGTTTTATTTGGATTAAATTCATGTACATGTATCATTAGAAGATATTGAGAATATAGAAGTACATGTTTGTATGCAATAACGACGCTTTGTGTTTAAATACGGTGCAGCAAATGAGATGCTGACCTGTGCATCTCTTTGAACTACAACAATGTTGTAGTTTCCACTAAAGCGGCTGTTTGTGAAGGCGAGTTTGAGTCTAAGGTTCAGCCCAGCTCTTACCGGCTCTCCTGCACAGACGTCACTCTGCACAGAGACTCCATTAACCTCTGCTTCAGTGGGATTAATGTGATCTCACTTCTGGCCCTGATCTCTCCGATTCTCTGCAGCTCTTCCACTCGCCCCTCTTTCTTCATGCTATCTTTGATCTGATTGTGAGAAGATACAGCATGTTACAGATGTTTCTATCTGCCACAAAAAGCTTCTTTATGACCCGTCAGCTGCACTGAAGGGTCTAATCTGTCTGTCCTGCAAACTATACATATTACATATCTACGTACTAGATGAGAAAAATGTTCATATGTAGAAGAGTCAACTATAAATCAGGTCACAGAATTCATGATTCAATAGAGTAGAATAGAAATTTCATTAGAAATACCCTTTTATTTTTTCCCACAGTGAAAGAATTCAAGTCAACCTAGAGGAAATTAAAGGAACACTAAATAAGTTTCCCACTTTTCCCTCCAACTGGTTAAAATAGGAACTACAACCATCATAAACAACTCTGCCTCAGCCTAAAGCACTAAAAACAAGCTAATGCTGACAGGAATCAACTGATAATAAATAAACCAAAAAGTAAAAGAATTAACAAGTCCAGTGGCAACAAAGCCAGGTCACTATCAATCTGTGATTTTATAGCCTTCAGCTCCTTTAAATGAGAGTAGGACATGCTGATGTTCACTCTGGTTTTTACTCTTTACTCTCTTACTTTTACTTCATGACTCCGCCATGATGCTGACAAAAAGCAAAACTTTTGTCCTTCTTTTTCTTGATTGGCAAACTGATAAAGCTAACTGCTAGGCTTTATATTAGCTACCAGCACAGTAAACAGCTACTGCAGGAAGACTAGTGTTCTACAAAACTGTTGAGCGCCACTTCTGGTCAGCAGAGGGCAACAGAGTGCTGTCCCGTGTAAAGATTCTGCCTCAAGAAACACTAAAACCAGTTTGAAAGCACTAGCTTAAAATGCTAAAATGTTTTAGTGTTACTTTAAAGGAAAATATGTGCATGGATATTCACAAAGAGGTAAAGCATATTTAAACAAATAAAATAAAAGATCAAAAAGAAGAGATTGATGAAAATTATGACATCTTTCTTTAAAGTCCTCATGTTTGACCTTGACTTAAAATGACATTGATCTATGATTTTTGTGTGAAAAATCAATGATTTCATCTATCTAACTTTTGGGTAGGCTCAACAATGATGCTAGGAACAACCTGTGAGATACTGGAAGTAGCACATACCCATTGTTTGCATGGTGAGGTTTTGTTGCTAGTAGCGGTTTATGCGAACATCTGAAGAGGGTTTAAAAAAATATTTACCCCCAAAGAATGTACTCAATCAGCTCAGGAAGATAGTGCACTGTTCGTGGTTGCACAAACAACCAGAGAAAAGTTTATTTGTGGCTACAAGAGCGACGTTTAGAACATGCACCTTGGCGTAAGACTGCTTTTAGGTAAATCAGATTGTGTCCCACCTCTTTCAACAAAACACGACCAACCTTGTTACTCTGTAGGTACCGATCAGCGTCTGAGTTTTTAAGATTTTTTTTGTCTCGCTGTAGCCAATTAGCTAAAAATGCTACTTTATGTTAGCTTTAGCCAGATTTTAAGATTGTCCTCCCCATGCAGTAGACAGGAATGTAATGATGTCCTTTTTATCTGTAACAGCTGGTGTTCTCACGTTTTCCAGCTCCAAAAGCCCATAAAATGAAGATTAGCGCAAAGGTATCACATTGTCTTAATGTAAACCACATGTGTCAGACACGTGGCCTGTGGAGCC
>SSNQ01034552.1:765761-801414 GCA_006942095.1 Nothobranchius kuhntae | reverse complement strand
AACTATTACAGAACAAGTTTTTCAATAAAATCAGAACATTAATATTTGAGTGCATGGATTAATACATCTGAACTCATGCAGTAGGAACTAGGAAATATGAAATGCTAGAACCAGACACAACTTTATGTATATTTTTTTATTTTAATTTGATTAAACTGATTTTTTTTCTTGACGTTCTTGGCATTTTCCCCACACAAAGTTAAACAAAGCAATGTTGATTAATGTGTGTGTGTGTGTGTGTGTGTGTGTGTGTGTGTGTGTGTGTGTGTGTGTGTGTGTGTGTGTGTGTGTGTGTGTGTGTGTGTGTGTGTGTGTGTGTGAGAGAGATAGAGAGGGTGAGAGGGAGAGAGAGGGAGTTAAAAAAAATAAAAAACCCGACCGGAGCGGAGGTAGTGACAACAGCACGTCAGCTCTGTCTTGTCAAATGCACCATGTCAGTTACGGAAAAAGTAACTTTAAATATTCAACCGAAAAAGAGGCGAGCTGAAGAAAACCTAGGGAAAACTGAAGAAACGTGAGAAACAGTGAAGCCATCACAGCGCGATCCGTTACTATCTGTGTGTGTGCATGGATGAGCCGGCCGGACTGCGCTCCCGGTCGGCTAGAGAGTTTTGTAAGTAGGGAGGGGCGGGCGCTCTATGTGACTGGCCAATCACAGAGCGTGAAGACAGTCAGTTACCCAATGAAGATTTTCCTTCAGCACGATTACAGATATTGACTCGTTTTACTCGTTTCATGCTCGTATTCGTCAAAAATGCTTTATCCGTACCGGATACTTGTCTGAAACGAGTATCCGGCTCATCCCTACTAAACACTCCTCTCACTCAGCGCCGAGTTTACTCAGCTATTTGCTGACGTTGAAGCCCAGAAATGGAGATTTTAACCGCTCAGTAATGTGTTCATGACTGAAAGAGAAAGTTTTCCAACTAACTTCCAGACAGAGCTGATATAATTCCAGCGAGCAGCGACACGCTCAAACCAGCATGGCTCTGTGGCTGCTGTAGTTTTTATTTTTCCTCCCCGACACACAACAACGTGGTCAAGCTGCTAAGACATGTTCAGCAGCACAAACCTATGTGAGCACCTGTTGTCCTAATATTGTCATTATTATGATGAAGATGAACAAAACAAAAGGAGTCTCCTCCACAGCTCTGGAACAGGTGAGCATCACAGTAAATCAGTGGAGCAAACTGAGCTTTAAATATTTCGGTTTTATGCTCTTTTTCCAAGAGCACCTGGCTGCAGACCTCCACTGTCAGGCTGCTTCCAGTGGAGGCTCCACTGCCAGGACGACCACCACTGTCAGGACAGTCAGGACGGGAAATGCACGGGATACATTACAAAATAAAAATGCAAATGCACTTACGGAAAATGGCAAACATACTTACGCTTGTAACTGATAGGATTCAATATAAAATATCGATCCTGGGATCCTGTTTCCCCAGCGAGAGCAGCCCTATGGCGCTCAGCCACTGTAGCCACAGGTGGGAGGGAGATCTTGGGAAGAGCGCAGAGCACATTGAAACCTGCAGGCTGATGACCTCGCCAGGCTGAAGTCCACCAATCCGAAGGCGGGGGGGTAGGTCGGGTTTTCACAACATCTGTCTGCACTCTTTCGTGGGGGTTTGTTGTTGGCATTCACAAGGCTGCCATGGCGTCAGATTTGGATAACAAGACTTTGTTTGGGTCAGGCAGAGATAATTTTCCTCTCTGCCTTGAAGTCTGTAATTGATCATTCAAGTCCTCCAGTGAAGCCAATTCAGGTTTTAAACATCTCCACACCGTCCAGTGACCCTCTCCGAGATGACATCCATTTTGCGCACTACCGGTATCGCAGCTAGAACATTGACCAGCTTACGATTCACCTCGAGTAACGTCTAAGTCTGTGAGGTCTCCACAGGACGGTGCTTTCCGTGGGTGCGGGTCGCCCTCCAATCGCTCCCGTCTTCCCAAATTTCCAGAAAACCAGATATCCTTCCACTCCAATCAGAAGAAATCCAGTGATCATCAGGCCAAATATCCACACATCTTCGACATCCTCAATGGACAACTGAGAGAGGCATACGATCTTCCACTCCCTCCAGGAATCGAGTATATGTCCTGCTGCGTGTGTCCCTTGCGGGCAAGTGGGAGCCCCCTCCTCCGTTCTCATCATAGAAATAATCTTGTCAATCGCGTTGAATGACCAATTAATTAAATCCATTCTAAAAAATAGGGTTTTTCAGAAGAAATGCAGAGGAGCGCTCTGTGGGCAGACAGGACAAAGAGCCTTGGGAAAAAAAGATGAGGGAGCAAAAGCAGAAGCGTCTGTACTCTGCAAGTGCCAGAAGAAGATTTACATTCCAAAATAGAGATAAAATATTAAAATGAAAAGAAAAACCAAAGCAATACAAGGCAAATATCAAAGTACATTTAAAGAGGTGTTGACAACAGTTTGAGTGTTCGACTATTGTGGGAAGGAGTTCCAAAGGGACAGGAGACCGCTGTGGTGCAGGATCTTTCTCTCCAAGTTGTGACGCTGGTCTGAGTGGCAGAGGTAGGAGTGGAGTGTTGAACCAGTTCACCTGGGAGGGCGGGGTCCTGGTTGTGAAGCACTTTTGTGGTTAACATGAGAACTGTAAAACTGAGTGCTTGGACTGAGAGGCCAGTGAAGACATGAAAAGATCTCTACTGTAGGTACAAAGAAGCTGAATTACAGATGTGTTGGATTATATTGAGGAGTTTGACAGCTGGACCACAGAGGATGATGCTTAAATAATCTGGTCAAAGATGAGGAAGTGGGCTGGGCTCTAGCTGAACAGGTGGGAGGGAGGGAGAGGGGCCCACCACCATCAAATAACAATCTTTCACTGTCTCAGTTTTACTATTGGGGTTCTGACTTCAAAGTTTGAAGGGCCTGCTGGCCTACGGCCCACCTGGATAAAGATGGCGATCTGGATGTCTTCAACCTGAGATTTTGCAGTTTTAGGCAAAGAGGTTGCTGATCTGCTGTTGCATCCATCTTGAAAGAGACTGATGCCAAAGGTTCAGCTGGCAGTGAGCATCTACTGATGACTTCCACTGAGTTTCATTAAAGTTCCTCCAGTGGATCAAGAGATATTTTACATAAGGTCAAACAAACAGGCGCTGAAACCAAAGACTTCTTCTGTACGATAAGATCTATCAGACTGATGTGTTTAACAAACATTCTGATGCTACATGTGTAATTTCTGCTCTTATTACAGACAGGCTGTTGGTGTCTCAGCTATGCATGTGTTTTGAAAACAGCAGAGATTTTGTCCTGGTTGCAGGATCTCATAAGCCTTGATTGGTGTGGTTTGCAGTAATGGGTTTAATTGTCCTCCATCCTGACACAAACAAGCAAATTGAATGTGGCAATCCTGCTATTAAAAGAATGCGGAGGAGCATTTACATGTAATGAGTGGCTTTCTACAGTCAGCCATTATGATGCTCATTTAGTCTCATTTATTTCCATAAGAGAAAAATGTACATGTTTTTCTATGATGTTCATTTTCTACTGCATTTGTGCAAAGTGAGGTCACTAATTAGCAAAACGACATGTTTGTTAATCATCTACAGACAACGTACATGTGAATATGATGAGTAGAAGCAACCACATGGAGCAGAATAATGACGTTTCACATGGGCTTCTCCATCCACACAGCAGGCCTATTCATGAGCTTCCTTGGTATCAGATAAATAATAAAAATCCTGTTACGCTGATGTTTGTTTACAACTGCAGGACAAAAAATACTTTTCCACCAGTAACTTGTAAAAAACAACACCCTTTTTCTCTCCCTTTCTCTTTTTTAGAAATGACAAACTAGCGTGCGAACATCTCCATGACATTTTGCACAGATGTGTTTTCCCCAAAGACTTTGGTTGTAATCGCAAACAGGAAGTTAGGGTTAGGGTTACTAAAACAAAACGGTGAAAGTTGACCATCATCATTAAGGAGACTCAGTCGTTGTCTCA
Source organism: Nothobranchius kuhntae (assembly GCA_006942095.1). Classification (NCBI taxonomy): domain Eukaryota; kingdom Metazoa; phylum Chordata; class Actinopteri; order Cyprinodontiformes; family Nothobranchiidae; genus Nothobranchius; species Nothobranchius kuhntae. The sequence goes on along the minus strand of SSNQ01034552.1, from coordinate 797,439 downwards.
TTCCTGCACTTTCAAGTTCATATAGAGCTCCACAAAGGGGTCCAGAGACATGCATGACTTTGGGGCCAGAAAGGTTTAACACTCTTGCATCTCACATGATGAAACTGAGATCTCTTACAAAACTTTTTTCTTTTGTTTACTTTTAGGGAAATTTCTGTCATACTGCGATTTGCAGTTGTTATCCACCTGTGGCAACCCAGTGACATACTGGTTTGAGCAATAAAAGCTTCAGTAATAAAATACACCAAAGGGAAACTCCATTTGGAGCATGGTAGACTCTGTCATGTTTCAGTTAAAGTAAACAAACTCTATAAATTGTGTTATATAATTTGGTTTTGGTGCCACCCAAAGAATATCAGTGGCCCCTCTTTCTGCCCCTTTAGAAACTTTCCAGAGACACCCCTGTTGATGAGTCATTTGTCAACTACAGCAAACCTGATTGGAGAAAACCTTCAGTCAGAATATGAAAAACATCTCATCCCATGTATGTTTGTCTCATCCAGCTTTCACTTTGTCTTTTATTCATGACTCGCCACCTTCTCTCTATTGCCATTAGAAATAAGGCCAAATGCCATCTTGCTGGTTGGAACTTACTCTCACTCTCATTAGAGCACCAGATTCCCTCTGGCAACCAGCATCCAAACACACATTAACCTTTACAGAGATACTATTTTTTCCTTCTCTCACAATTTCTCATTCTCCTCATGCTCCTTCTCTTTTCTCTGGTTGAGACTTTAATTTGTTGGATCACTCTGTCCAATCACTGCCTCTGCATCCTTTATAGCACAAGCTTATATCATCCCGAGGATTTTGTGTAACAGCTGCGCTGATGTAGGGTTTGCATGCTGGACCCCATCCAGCTGTGAAACTTATTGCTTTGTCTGTGGTAAAGAAGAGAAGAAGAATTATGGCAATCTTCATCAAAGTCACTGTGTTCTGATGCAGCCTGTGTGTAAAACAAACCAAGCACAGTCACAGAGATGTGATGTCCTGTCTCTTCTTCTCCTGCAACTTTAGAAAAATTCAAACAAAAAATGCATCAAAAGTTCATTCAGCAAATGCACAGAAGGACCCCTTGAATCAGCACATTAAATTATCTGGATGAAATCTGTAAAAGTGTCTACAAATGTTAGCAAAATCTGTAAGAAGGCCAGGGCTTATTTGGAATTATATGGCCTAGGTACACCTCACAGCAGAAAATGATTTGTGCCTTTAAACTGAAGGTAAGGCGACTTAAACTTGTTACATTTACTGTAAAAAACTTTATAGAGAGAATTACATTTAAACAGGTCAGTGGTTACAATCAGTGGCAGCCTGACCGCCCAACAGGCCCACTCAGCGGCTGACAACGGTCAATTAGAAATCTGCCCACATACAGTCTCACACACCCAGGCCCTCCTCCTCCCCGCAGCAGCTTTTGACTCCGCACTGGGATGGTATCGAATTCCTGACTTGAATTATTGTCCCAGTCTGCCCTTGGTTACCATGGTGTCCTCAATGAGCTACTGGCAGCAGCGTTGATGTTTTTATGACTATAGATCAACACCCAATCAACACCTGATCCTTTCCTTCCAAGGATGCACCGCCCAGTTACTGCAGCAACTCCTAAGATAATCTTATCAGACAATCTTATTGTTGTGGTGTTACGAGCACTTGGGCTTGCTCATCGACATATATACTGGACAATTCATTTCCATAGGCTCCAATAATAAGTTTTTGTGCTAAAATGGGAGGTGGCCACCACCGCCATTTTGACCATGCCACAGGTTCCGTCAAGCCCAGACAATTCCACAAAACGGAAGAGAGGTGGAGCTGAGGGTGGGACTGTAAGATCAACTGACGACACCCGGTCGAACTAGCTACAAGCTAACCTGAAGCTAACCCAAAGCTAACGCGGAGGTGGAAGCTAAGCTAACGGAGGTAGCAACCTAGCTACAACCGGAGTTAACTGTGCACAACACCAGAGCTTCTGAGTCAGAGATACGCCGGGCTGACCGCTGGGTAAAACCGGGTGGAACACAGAGGTGTCCTGAAAGCTGCTGAAAGCCGGCAGCCCGCGCAGCAGACAGAAGCCGCAATCAGGCAGAGATGCGCCGAGATGCGGGGAGGGGAGAAATGGGTGGAAAACAGAGGTCTCCCGAGAGCTCCACAAGCCGATAGTCGGAACCCAGCTCCACCAACATGTTATATTTCAACCCATTTTCTAAAGTGCAGCGTTATGTTAAATGCACTGGGTTTACCCTGTTACATTTAAACTTCATGGTTAAACAGTACATGTTAAAATCTAAGCTCAGCTCGGCAGTGACCTAAAATACATAAATATAATTTTACTTATCGAAAAAAATGAAGTGGAGACTCCTTAGACGCTCTATTAGTGCAATTAATGCCACAGCAAGTCATTTTGTCCAACAATTGCACAAAAACTATCCAAAAAAGAATACACAAACACAGAGACTCAAAATCCCGGAACAGTTTCCAAGCCAGACCGAGGCTCTACTGAGACCTTTCCACGGAGCTAGCTCTGTGGTCACGTGGGTATGATGCTCATTAATTATACAGGATTTTAGGCTTTTAATACACTTAAACAGAAGAGTGAGAAAAAATTCACCCCTCTCAGAGTTGTCATGAGTGTAAACTATTTAAACAAAAAACATGTGTTGGACCCATGGCTGTAAACATGTTTATTTCTGCTGTGAAATTGGTATTTTTAACATGGGAGTCAATGAGGATTTGTTCGCTTCTGACACCAGCCCCCAGCGGATGAGGGTGGAACTGCAATTTTTGGTACTTCCGGGTTGGGCTCAATTTTTGAGCCGCGTTGTGGGGGCTTGGGCTTGCTTGGGACAACGTTGGGATTGCTCCGCTCATTAATCTGGGAGTCCCTTAGTCTGATTAAAACTAGCATCCTGCATGAGTAATGAGCTTTGTAGCCAATCAGAGGTTCTACCAGCTGACTGTTTCCTAAGGATCTTAGAACCCTGCTGGGTGTGTATACCTGAAGGAGAGTTGACATGTATTCTGGCCCCATGCCATTGAGTGATTTATAAACTAGTAGAAGTACTTTGAACTTGATTCTGTAGTTTACTGATAACCAGTGCAGAGATTTAAGAACAGGAGTGATGTGTTCAGTTCTCTTAGTTCTTGTTAAGACTCTAGCGGCAGCATTCTGAGTAAGCTGCTGTTTCTCCACAGCTTTTTTGGGAAGACAAGTCAACCGGCCTTGTGACATCTTGTCTGAGCTTAGGTTGTAAAATCAAATCCTAATCTACTGTTGGGGCATAACAGAACTGAATGATTACTTTGCGATTAGAGACATCTGATGTTTGACTTCTGTACTGATGTAAATTTTAGTTCTGCTGCTCTAATTGGAAGAAAACATTCTTCAGTTGCTTTGATTCAGACTTTAAATTTGTAAAAACAAAACAAAAAAAAAAAAAAAGACTCCCCATACAGGTGTAGGCAAAGTGTGTGGAGGGCATGAAAAGAGTCTCAGTTCCTGCTTTAATGTTTTGCCTTTGGGGTTATTTTACACAAAGGTTCTCCCCCTTGTGTGAAAGCTACTATGTTTAAGCCCACGGCAAAGTAGTACAAAGAACCCTGGTGAAATCACAATCCTGTGGCAACCAGAGACAGCGGCTCATTCAAGTTAACTCTTAGAAATGTAAAAGTGTTACAAGAGAATTTAAATGTATAGTTTGCTTTCCATCATCCTGGTTCCATCATCTGAAGATTAAAGTCTTGTCTGACCTACAGGCTGTAGAAAATCTTAAAACAACAGATCAGTTTATTTAAATGACGCTGATTTAACAACCAAAGTCATTTAAATATGTTTTATAAAACAAAAGGTCCATTTTAAATATACAAACCAAGTCAGTCCAGTTCAGTGGGTTATCCAACCATCGGCTACAATAAAAGCTTTATTTTTACCACATAATATTAATGCAGTTGAAGTAAAGCACTGAATGTTCATAACTCTAAAGGTTTTGAAAGTTTCTATCAAATTGCAGATTTTTTAATTTATTATAACAAAATAAAATCCTAAATTACTGCTGGGATTAATACAGATTTATCAAAGCTACAACCCCTTTCAGGAATTGTGTAATGATTATTTAAGAAATCCGTAAAAGTGATAGTCCTACCCTGCTCTGGGATATATTGTAGGGAAATATGTCCATTTTTTGTTTTTGCTAGAGCAAAAGCTCATCAGCTGGAGGAGGTAAAGGCTTCTCGTATCCGCTCCTGTTCTCTGATTGAACAGAACCAATTACCGTCCTGTCTCAACAAATCCATTTAAGCTATGTCAGAAACAATTCGTCAAAAGACACACACTTGTCTAAAATACCACCGTATTCAGCCCATTTAGAAGAGGAAATTGTGACCTAATTATAGGAACAGGTTGTTTGCATGCAAGTTAGAACTGTTCAGAGGGCTTGTGGAGGACTTTTGAAGTGATTTTCCTTTCAGACCGTCTCACTAATATGTCACTTTCAGCAGCTTTGCTTGTTGAGTTGCTGTCACTTAAAGTGGTTTGTCAATTGCTTCAATCAGCTTCTCAGTCTCTGCAGCTTATTTTACCTCCATCTGATCTTCTCACTCAAGCTTATAATCGACACCTTCTGACGGCCATTTTGATGAGAAGTTGCTGTTTGACGTGCTGGACGTGAGACCCTGCTTGGTGTCATCCATTATCTCGTGACCTTAAGCTGTTCTCATATTGATTAGAGATTCTTGAACTGTGTGAAGATTTGTTTGCATGAATGAAAAGTCTGGAGATTTCCCCGGCCTGTGTAGGCGGGGCTTATTTGTACATATTTTAGGAAAACAGTTCAAAAAATGCCATTCTAGAGTACTGAAATGTAACATAATATACGTCCTCCAAATGCACCTCAGACACACATTTTAGCTTTAATTCCTTCAGGTGTCGCCTTACTGCTGTATGTTCAAAAATCCCTTTTTCTTTTCCCTTAAATTTGATGTTTGATGCTTACAAATTCTATTACTGTGTGCAGGTGAGTAAATGAGGAGAGATAAACAACCAATCACACCTAGTGACCTGAGATGCATGTTTTGGACCAGTGGAACTAAAACCAGAGTACCTGGAGAAAGCATCGACATATATACTGCACAATTCGTGTCCATAGGCTCCAAATATAAGTTTTTGTGACAAAATAGGAGGTTCCCACCACCGCCATTTTGACCGTGTCACAGGTTCTGTCAAACCTAGACAATTCCGTAAAAGGGAAAAGTGTTGGAGCTGAGGGTGGGGCTGTAAGGCTGGGATCAAATGATGACACCCGTTGAACTGAAGCGATGTAGCTACAAGCTAACCCAAAGCTAACGCGAAGGTGGGAGCTAAGCTAACGAAGGTAGCAACCTAGCTACAACCGTAGTTAACTGTGCACAACACCAGAGCTTCTGAGTCAGAGATACACGGGCTGACCGCTGGGTAAAACCTGGTGGAACACAGAGGTCTCCCGAGAGATCCACAAGCCAGCAGCCCCGCAGCAGACAGGCGCCGCTGCGATCAGAGATGCGCCAAGCTGCCGTTGGGGAGAACCGGGTGGAAAACATCGGTTTCCATCCGAGAGCTCCACAAGCCGGCAGCCTGCGCAGCAGACAGGCGCTGCTGCGATCAGAGATGCACCTAGCTGCAGCTGAAGGGAGGGGACCATACCGATAGTCGGAACCCAGCTCCACCAACATGTTATATTTCAACCCATTTTCTAAAGTGCAGCGTTATGTTAAATGCACTGGGTTTACCCTATTACATTTAAATGTCATGGTTAAACACTACATGTTAAAATCTAAGCTCAGCTCGGCAGTGACCTAAAATACATAAATATAATTTTATTTACCGAAAAAAATGAAGTGGAGACTCCTTGGACGCTCTATTAGTGCAATTAATGCCACAGCAAGTCATTTTATCCAACAATTGCACAAATAATATCCAAAGAAGAATACACAAACACAGAGACTCAAAATGCCGGAGCAGTTTCCAAGCCAGGCCGAGGCTCTACTGAGGCCTTTCCACGGAGCTAGCTCTGTGGTCACGTGGGTCTGATGCTCATTAATTATACAGAATTTTAGGCTTCTAATACACTTAAACAGAAGGGTGAGAAAAAAATTCACCCCCCTCAGAGTTGTCATGAGTGTGAACTAGATCATTTAAACCAAAAACATGTTTTGGTACCAGGCTGTAAACATGTCTATTTCTGCTGTGAAATTGGTATTTTTAACATGGGAGTCAATGAGGATTTGCTCGCTTCTGATACCAGCCCCCAGCGGATGAGGGTGGAACTGCAAGTTTTAGTACTTCCTGTTTTGCTTCATTTCTGGACCCGAATTATGGGAGCTTGGGAGAAAGCCCACACATGCATGGAGAGAGCATGCTACCTTCACACAAAAAGTCCACCGTCTGGATCCAAAGCTGCAGCTGTTGAGGCAACAATGCTAACAGTGCCATCATGCAGCTCTGGTGCTTTTCTTTCAGGACACAACATCTTATGGGCCATTCCCATCTATACCGGGTCGGCCCGTGCCGGGTAGCGTAGGTTGTTTACATATCTGGGTGGCCTGGTATTTTTCCGGGCCAACCAAGGCTCATTCTCAGCCCTCTTCTCGAGGGGGTCTGCTTCAGGCCGACCAGGGCCAGCACACCCACTGCTGACAGCAAATTCACACCTTCCATTAGAGCAAGCCTCTGATTGGTGGGTAGAATCAGCCCACATGGGCTTAAGACAAGGATGTGTGGAATCAACCAGGCCAGGCTGGGGCCGACCGGGCCTACCCGGCCTGGGCCGACCCGGTACAGATGGGAATGACCCATTACATACTTTGGGAGGTGTATCACTACCTAGAAAACAAAAGTTCCAGGTTTTGGTGCTCGCTGTCATTTTAAGAATGACAAAGGTGTTGGTAAATTAAACTGTCTGCTTTTGTTCTGGTGCATTATTGTTTTTCTCTCTCCCTCTTGCTGTGGGAGATGACATGAAATCCAGTAGATAAGCATGCTTGTTCTCCCTCCCTCCTCTCCTCTCGCCCCTCCGGGCTGCTCTCAGTGTGTCAGATTGCTCCGAACCCACCTGGGCGTGGCAGGTTTCTGCCCCCATCCTATCCTCATTGGTGCACAACTCTGTTGATAGGCAGTGAGAAGATGAGAGGGGAGCTAACAAGTGATGGATTGCTGTTCCTCGGGCGTTTGCTTTTCCATTCCCCGACTGCTCGCTAGTCATTGCCTTTCCAGGGTGCGGCTTTACAGGTTATGCATTGAAACATGATATGAATCTAAACCTCCTATTATTTATTTAATTATTTTTTGCTGTGGGAGAGGGAAGGAGTCGGTGTAAAGCCTCAATCTGAACAACGTTCTGATTTTCAGTGTAAATTCCCATGAAAGAAAAAGCAGCACAGTGCACCAAGAATCAGGAAGGAAAACCATGGAAACTTTTTTAAACTGAACTCGAGTTTATTTTTATTTTACATTTTAAACATCAATTTATGTCATGGGAAAACAGTCTTAGAGCATCTTATTTCCACAAATCCCATCTGATAACACCCATAGAACCACAAAAAACAATCATCTGAAACATAGTGGCAGATTATAATCTGTGTATTCTTTATAAAACAAAAATGGATCCGGGAATAGATTTCAGTGAGAATTTCACTGATAACACAAAAGGAGTGTGTGAGTCCATCAAAAGGAGTGTTTGGAAGGTTTTATATTTTTCAATAATTAAAGTGATGGTGTGTATTTTCCTGGCGATAGGGGGAAGTTCTAAACGGTCGGTGAATTGTCCGCTCCCAACCCCATGACCCCCTCTCACTCTTTGAAATGTTCAAAAGTTGGCAGCCCTGCTTATGGAGCCCTAATGGAGGTTATCACTTTTGCTACTTATTTCCTGTAAAAGGTTCAATAGTCTCTTAAAGTAGATTTGTGGTATTCTGCTATCATGTCCCTTGGCGATGCTGTAAATCTCCGTCTGATGTGTGATGTAGTGTGTGCTGCACTGAAACTGATAAAAGAGGCATTTTGAAACATTTGTGCTGAACCACATCTGTAAAAGTGATCAAAATCCCATTTAAACCACCTTGAAATGTGGTTTGTAAACAGTGTCCATGAATCATGTCATTTAGCTGTTCAGGCTTCCAAAAAATCAATAATACAATCTGCATATGCCAAAAACTGGATTTGAGCTGGCAGTCGGCACACACAACACACCAGCACAAACACACGAGCTGCACAAACACTCAGACACAACACAACCATCTGTTAAAGAGACTTTGCTGCATTTGTTTGAGCTTGTTCACTCGCCAATTTACTTCTCTTTGTCAGCTTTCTGCAGCCCAAACAGGCGCTCTTCAGCTGAGCCCTCTTCAGCTCCACTCGTCTGCCTGCTCTCCTTGGCCCTCTTAACAAACCTTTCACTCATTTATTTATTCCTTTGCTCCTGCCGGCGGTCACCGCCAGCAGCAAACCGCTTCCGAACCCCTCTAACCTGACAGGGACCAGGGACAGATAACAAGGAGGAAACCACAAGTAGCACACGGTGAAGGAAACAAGAGAAATTTATTTTCACTAGGTGAGGTGCGAGGGCTCAGACGTGAGGATTTCACACTCTGCTGCTCCACACAAACAGCTCTGCAGCATTTTTATAAAGCATTTATACTAGTAGACACAAAGCATAAACATGCTCTTTTGATATAAATATATCCCACTACTAAAAAGCATGCTTGTCTCTGGATGCTTTTGGACATCTTTTAGAGAAATTATTCACTATTGATTAGATGGATGGTAACAAAACATTCAGAAAGTTATCATTAAACTGACATCAACAACTTTTTAACTGTGAATTCCAACCCAATCCAAGATGTCTGACCGTTAATTAATCTTAGCTTCCACATATACGGTGTGCTAGCAGCTGAGAGTCACCCAAACTAATGATCTAAGCTCTAACAGATCCGTTTCTGAAGAATGAGCTTGGTTTATTTGTTTCTGTACATTTCATACCTGCCTCCGTGTCCTTGGAAACTTCCTGTAGTACTCTGTTTCATCACAGATGTCTAACAGATCATTCATGCTGCTTTCATACTGATCACCAAAGTAGCTCCCAAGGACTTGCTCTCATCGTCTGAATTATGCATGTCTCATATAACCAGGCGTATTATCTGCTCCTGCTAGTAATTCATATTAGTAAAGCCATCTCAGATGTCGGATCACATTCTGATCTGCTCCATCTAACTTGATCACCAGCATGGACTCATTACTGGTAATATTCAGTCCTGTGATGCTGCTAATGCTTGTGAAGGATGTTTTCATACATCAGCTTGAGCATTCACGTAAAATTTTCTCAGAAATAGTTTTGGGGAAGGGGGCTGTCATACACAGATGCAGATGTATACATCTGTTCAGCATCTGGGACAGCAGCCCCTGCAGCATCAGTCGAATCGGCAATAAGAGGCTTAACATGACCGGCCACTTGCCTCGGCCGAGCTTAGTGGACGTCCCCCAGTGGAGCACATCTGTTCCTTTTCCCTCCCCTCCCCCACGAACACCTGCGCTGTACTCCTTCAGGGACACACACACAAAACACACACACACACACACACACACACACACACACACACACACACACTGCATAGGGATGGGTACCTTTGACATTTGAATCGATTTGGTACTAATTCCCGGTACCTAGGAATCGATACCGGTACTTGACGGTACCAGTTTTAGATACTTTTGAGTGTTTATTATTTTAAATCTCTTTTATAATTAAATATATATTCTTCTCAATATATAACAATATTTGATAAATATCACGATAAATAACATTCAACTGTTTGTATTAACATCGTCCTTGTAGTTTTATAAGCTGATAATTAAACTGAAGCAAACATCTTTACTGTGAACTAAATTTACTGTGTATCTTCATTCCTTTTGCCGTCCTTTTTCATTTGATTTTTCCTACTGGGAAGTTAGAATTTCCGAGGAGAAAGCGAACGCACCATCAGCTGATAACAATGGTGGCAATGGAAGCTAACATATAGTGAAGCCAAACTTTAGAGCGCGTTCATGTTCTAGTCGGAAATTCGGAGTTCTGAGGAGAAAGCGAATGCACCATTAGCGAAACGGAAGCTAACAAATCAAGCTAACGTTATCTTAAACATTTTATTTACCTACCGGAGCAGATTAAGATCAGGATGTCTCACTTAGATCGCTGTCGCTGGTTTCATCATCACCCAGTTACCCATCACATTTAGTGAAGTGGACCCAAGCTTTAGCGTGCGTTCTTTCCACCATGCTGCTCTGTTTACAACTCGCTCGCAGGGACCGACGACATAACGCTCTTGCGCATGCGCAGCTGTTTTGGCAAGTTCTCGTTATGAAGGACGGGTACTGAAACGAGGCACCGTTTGAAACGAAGTGAATCGGTGCTCGGTCGGTACTATGGAATTCGGTCGGTACCTTAAAAAGTACCGAATTCGGTACCCATCCCTAGACACAGAGCTCCACTAGCCGTCTCGCATCCCCCCGCCACCTTGTGGAGAACCCCGGTATTGCACCCCACACTTTCCTATTCTTATTTTAGTAATAGTAAAGTTTGTGTCAAACCATGTCTGTGTACTGTTACTGTGCTCCTCATAGTTTTAAGTGGATGCTGAATTTTGTGCATCTTAGAGAAATAAATCACTTGATTGGGTGGTTGGTAACAAACAATCAGAACGTTATTAATATCCTGACATCAACAACTTTTTAACTTTTAATTCCAACCTAATCCAAGATGTCTGACACGATTAACCTTAGCCTCCACGTATATGGTATGCTAGCAGCTGAATCACTCAAACTAATGATTGGCTTTTTTACCGATATCCGATACAACAATATAGTCTGGCTCTTAATGTCTAATAACGATATACACAGATACCGATATGTTAAAAAATGACCAACATCGGCCGATACCGATATTGAAGCCGATATATTGTCCATCCCTAATGCTGGGTCATCGAAAAAACTGAAAACTGATACGATACATTTCAATATTGAATTTTAATGTCGATATCAGCCAATATTAATTGAACATCCCTAGTGTTCAGCGTCTACGGGCCAACCTGTCCTGAAGGGTTATGTCAGATGTCATAAGCCGTGAAGGAAAAACAGTGCATGATTTTATTTGAACTGGTCAGGTCGCTTTCTCTTCCTTGTAAAAATTGGTTCAGTCTGAGGTGGGATGATGAACTTCACTGACAGCAGCTATTAAAACCTGAAATTAGCAGACTTTATTATGCATGCATAAACGTTACCAGTGAAAATGCTTATTTTACCCGAGGTGTAAAACTAGCTTTACCGAGATGGTTGTAATTATGATCAGAAATATCCGATGTACTTTTATTGTTTTATCATCAGGGAGTTCCAGTTGCTATGTCGACCTTTACCCTGAAGCAGTTTTTATTTGTCAGAACCAGAATGTGATGGGGTTAGGCATCGGTGGCTTTTTTCAACAAACCCCAAATTTCATCCAAGAGACATCTTTTTTTTTATCAGGCAGCATGGAAACGAAGTTTAGTTAGAAGTTTCTGTTAGAATTACCTCATTTTGTTTTGGAAATGATTCACAAGTATCATTTTTAAAAACTTTTCATTTGAAGATAATCTTCATGTTTTGTTCTTTGAAGCTGTAGTGTTATGGAGTGGCTACATGTGTAATAAATGATCAATAAGATGTGATAATTCCATATAAATATGATATATCAATCTGATTTCTGTTCTGAAGACAACAGTGCAGGGGAATCATTTTGGTGAAATGAATCTGACTCAGCATGAAACGACACACCTGGTGCGTCTGTACACCCTCCAGGATATGATGGTGATTGGTCTGTTCTTGCATATCGCCTTATCAAGTCCAGGTCTCCAAACGGAATATGGTCATTCACCCAATCACACACGCACACGCACGCACACACACACACACACACACACACACACACACACACACACACACACACACACACACACACACACACACACACACACACACACACACACACACACACACACACACACACACACTGATAGTGATGAGTTATATTGTAGCCACAGCTGCTTGTGGATGTGTTCTGCTTTATGACATTCTTTGTTTTATGCTCTGACAATAACAAAGAATGCAACTATTTATAGAAAACTTGGTTGCATCTAATCATGAATTGCTTCATTACTGAATCAACAAAGTAACTTGGACCAAATCAGCTCCTAAACTTGCCTGGCAAGCCAGACTAAATAAATGTATTATTTAGTCTGGCAATGCTCCTTTGACGACTCTCGGTTGTGGGGCGGGTTCTACCGTTGTCTTTCAAATGATCTCCGCATGCTACTGGACAATGAGTGTGACTTACTCACTGCAACAGCTATCGGTAAATGAGGTGGTCCGCAGTTGAAGAAGGAGAAAACAAATATTTTTTTCTAAAAAAAAAAGCACTTAAATACATCTATCTTCTCCTGATTCGAATGGAGCCCAAGTTCTAATAGTCTAAAATTGATGTAAAAGCCGTTTCAAATGAGCTGTCGCCATCTTGTTTCACTCTGTTGCATCATCCCACCCACCAGGCATATAGAGTGCCCTGATTGGCCCACAAAGCGGATAAAGCTCTGTGATTTGTTCACTAAGCAGATAGAGCCCTATGATTGGCCCACCATTATGGACCAACCACTGTTCTTTATGTGTTTGAAAACCCTCTAGAGAGCTGTGATTGGCCAGCCAGAATGCTGTTAGGGGCTGCAGAGGTTCCAGTGGAGCGTGCCTAGACCAAACTTTGCAAAGCAAGAATTTGGTCTAGTTCACTAGGCTACTCCTAAACATCAGCAACAAAAGACACAATAAGCGTTGTAAACAGAAAGCTACAGTAATAAAAACACAGTATTGGTCATAGATATGGATCTAACTACGAATGGACTAGTGGTCCCCCTGGGCACGAACCTGAGAACAGACCCTTGGTTGATGTTTACACCCTGCTGGACCATAATGACCCAGGATCCCGATTCTCATAGGTCTTTTTACTTCTCCAGAAACCAACAGAGTGAAGCTGTAACTGAATAAACAGTGGAGTAGAGCAGACACTCACAGAGCTGAGCTCCAGATAAAGATGCAGTGATTGCATGGGCCAGAGGGCAGCGCTTCGGCGGGGGAACTGTATATAGACATCAGAATGACACAGCACAGAGCTGTTTGACGCAACGCTGAGCTATCTCACTCCAAACACTCTAACAGATGTTTCTACAGCTCACCTTCTCCCCCACAGAACCAGCAGAGTTCCCCCTGTCATCTGAAAACCTCTCTTATCACTCATTTTAAATATCCATGCAGCCAGTTACACAGCTGTTGTCATTAGCTTGTAATTACATAAACATTTCCAACATGGTCGCACTGCGTTTCCCACTGTTCAGTTTATAAAACAGCGGGAAGCGTCGCTTGTTAGCGCCGTGTTTTTCCACGAGTCATTTCACACCATTAACGGACGCCACCAACGGATGAACTTTTAGCCTGACCTCTAACATTTATTCACCAGAAATTGATGTGTGAAAAGATTAAAACATGCCTGCACTCCTGTTAGTTGTTCACTCTGTCATCATGTCAGGATCAGCATGTGTTTACGGTTCCTTTGGCTTGATTTTTCTTCAGAGTGGCCCTGTCAGCCATACCTGCCATCACCTGGTCTGCTCAGTAATGAACACCCAACCCACCTGCAGGACATACGTCCTAACCATGAGTGCTCTTCTCAGACTACTTTTGTTCCTGTTGCATTCTTCTCCATACCTGGGTCTGGATCGGACCCTCTTGCCTTGCTGTCTGCTAAATTTCTTGCACATTTGGTTCAAACCTTTAACCGTTACAGCCCAGGCACAGAGCAGACATTTGTCCACATAAATACAACAGTTACAAAATGAATTGTTCTTTGTATCACAGCAGAGAGAGGACACACTTGCAAATATTTTCAAAATGTTTTTAGAAAACAAAAATAATATGTGTAAACTGTATAAAAAGACTTAGGAGAACAAAAACAAAGCTGTCGCCAGTGGTTCATCGGGATCACCATGGTAACAGGCCTGTTTAGTGCCTTCTAGAGACCTAGAACCTCCAAAGACACTTTACAACACGTAAGTCATTCACACACTGATGGTGGTGAGTCCCAGTGTAACCACAGCTGACATGGGGTGCACTGATGGGGTGGAGATGAGGGGCGGTACCAGCAGGTGGGGGGGTCTTGCCAAAGGACACAACAACAGCAACAGACTGAGTGGGGTTCAAACCTGTAACCCTCCGTTAAAGGGTGGGCACCTCACTGTTCTGCCACCGTCGTCCCAATGGTGTGTGACCACACACTCGTGTGACTGACTCTCTGAGAGCAGACTAAATGAGTCGGATAGGAAATGGAATAGAATAAACTTTATCATGGTTGATTTTATTGAACTGTTTCTCTCTTTGTTTTTTCTTGTTTGGGTTTTATTATTGTTTTATTGTATTTTATTAAGTGTTTTCTGTCAAGTGACCTTGAGTGTTCTGAAAGGCGCTTTTAAATAAAATGTATTATTATTATTATTATTATTATTATTATTATTATTATTATTATTATTATTATTATTATTATTATTATTATTATTATTATCATGGGCAGCACCAGGCGGTAGCTAGGGGGAGCCAAGCAAAGACTTAGCAACCCCAACTCATGAACACCCCACCCCCTGCACATTTTTTTATTTGACCTAAATTTTAAAAAAGGATTTTACAAAATTATTATAGCTAAAGTTACTCAGAGCCACTGTAGAAGAGCCTGAGTTAACTTGGAACTGTGAACTATGTTAAAGTTTCTGCTGTTTAAGTTTAGTTTGAATAGACATGAAATTTATAATGGGAATAACAATAAATCCATACAATACAGGCCAAAAGTTTGGGCACACGTGTCTCATTCAATGTGTTTTCTTTATTTTCATGACCATTTACATTGGGAGATTCTCACTGAAGGCATCAAAACTATGAATGAACACATGTGGAGTTATGCACTTAACCAAAAAAGGTGAAATAACTAAAAACATGTTACTTTTTTTTATTTATTTTTTTTTAGATATTTGACATTTGAAATGGGTCAATTTGACCTGTAACATAACAGAATGGTTTAATATCTCTATCTGCTCTTGAGTCAACAAAAGCCCAAAGCTGATGCCAAGCCATTCCATCTTTGCTGTTTTTCTCTATTGCAGCAACATCCTGCCGACCAAAGAGAGCGTTGTGATTGGCCCACCAAAGTGGTAGAGTGCTGTGATTAGCTCACCAAAGAGAGAATGCTGTGATTGGCCCACCAAACCAATAGAGCACTGCGATTGGCCCACCAAAGAGATAGAGCACTGTGATTGGCCCACTAAAGAGAGAGTGCTGTGATTGGCCTACCAAACAGATAAACTGTGATTTACCCACCAAAGAGATAAGGCATTGTGATATGCCAACCAAGAGATAGAGCACTGTGATTGGCCCATCAAAGAGATCGAGTGCTGTGAGTCCTATGAAGCGTGGCTGGGCCGACCTGCAGAGCAAAATCATTTTGTTCTGGCTACAGTCTGTCTAGACTTCTAGGCAAGTCTGTCGCACTTCAGTGTCATTCCAACTGAAATTGATATATATTTTTGTCCCCAACTGGTAGTCAACATTTCTCGCTCAGCCTGGCTTAAAAGCATACAAATGTAGAGCAAACACCTCTTGATGAAAGATAAATTCTTTTGAAGGATTAAACCAGTAAAGGCAGAGTCAGCATACAGAGACATCACAGAACAAGCTCCTAACTTACAAAATGTTCCTGTTAACACTAATGTGTCTGAACCCTCTGATGGTGAAGTCATGACTGGTGCCGGAGAAATCAGCAGGACCTTCTAAAACCTCCATGTTCTTGTTCAGCAACTTTATGTATGTATTTATCACCTGATGAACCCGCTTTTCCCACTTCCTGTAAAACAGGAAATCTACATTTCAGCAAGGAGGGCAGATCTTCAGGGTCTCAATTAGTGTAGAGAGAATAGTTTTATTTTTCAGGACTCTTTGTGCCTTTTCAAATTTACACAACACGTTTATTTTTAGCATTTGTTAACAACTGCATGCTACATGTTCATTAGCGGGAACTCACTGTTTTATTCATACATTTCAGAATGCAGCAGGGAAATGTGGTATGTGTTTTATTTGAATTGAATAATAATGACATCTTAAGGGCTTTTAGACCTCTTTAGTACACAGCACCCAAAGAGCTTTGTGTATGAAATGAGGCGTGGAGGGAAAGCAACAGAGAACATGTTGAGTTTTAATACAAACAGAAATATAATGTACAAGTAAAGGCTGCATGTGTTTTACAACTCATTCATTTCATATTTGCATTTTGTATTGCTTCAAAAACATTGCCTAGCCTTTAAAACAAAGGCAACTGTAGTTGGACAGAACTTATATAAAGATAAAAACGCTGTCTTCACTCTATTCTAACCCTCATTATACCACAACAACACCACGAAATCGCCAATTGTTCTATTATTTCAGGGCGTTATGGCAACAACTTAGAGTTCAGTATACTGAGCAAAAGTGGCCCAGAAAAGGTTTGTTTACTAAATGTTTTCTTGACTTTGTCTCTCTTTGTCTGAGGGAACTGCAGCACAATAACACGCTTCTGTTAACAGATGGCTTTTTCATGTCAGCATCACTCCAACCATGCATACAAGTCAGGAAAACCCTTCAGCAAACTCTTCCTTCTCCATGA
Organism: Nothobranchius kuhntae; assembly: GCA_006942095.1. Lineage (NCBI taxonomy): Eukaryota > Metazoa > Chordata > Actinopteri > Cyprinodontiformes > Nothobranchiidae > Nothobranchius > Nothobranchius kuhntae. The sequence goes on along the minus strand of SSNQ01034552.1, from coordinate 780,664 downwards.
ACTTCTGACCCTTGAATGTTCTGGTCAACTGTTTAACTGGAAGCTTCTAAAAAAAGAAGGAAAAAAAACCCAAGAAGTAATAAAAATGGGTGTGTACCTTGATGGCTTGACTTTACGTTTTCACTCTCTCACTTGCATAGACAGATTTTTCTCAGGTGTCAGTGGAGCTGTAATTTAGAGGCTGACAGTGATGATCTTAACAACTGTCTGAGACTGAGATTGATGGTAGTTTGGACATCTGAGCAGCACTGGAGCATGCCAGGTCTGGGTTCATCAATCAAATCGAAAAGACTTAAAGACTTGTGTCGTTATCTGAGTGACTGCTTTGGTTGAGAGAAGCTAAAAGAGCATTTAAAAGTTTAAACCGGCCCACCATCCACAGATTATTTACCACCAAGGCTGAGGTTGTTTTCATTTATTGTTTTAATCTTTTGGAGGGTGTGCATGCAAACGGGATGACATTGTTAAGTTTGCACATATTAATTAGATTTGGTCATTTATGTATTCCAGTAGTATAAGGTTTATAAAAATCTGAAAATGTTTATATAGTACATGCCACCATGTAAGAATAATGTACGAATGGCATCCTTTGGTCAAATTTGGGTATTTTGGCCAATTTAGAAAAAATGACTCTCTCACTGCCGTTGCATGAGTTTCATGACTGTCAACAGTAATGGATCAGCACCAGAAGACTCTAGATTATGAGTGAAAAGATGGGTTATACACAGGTCGTTGATAAGTAAATACATACATTTCACTGTAATATCAAGAACTTGGTTATTAAAAAAGTAGCCTGAGAGTTTCCAGAGCTAATTATTGTTACTAGCTAGAGCGATTGCCAAATCCTCACTACCTGTCCTGCTTGATCTATCGGCTGCTTTTGACACTGTCAACCATGGCTTCCTTTTGTCCATACTCTCTAGCATGAGCATCACAGGGAAAGCACACTCCTGGATTGAATCGTATCTGACAGGGCGATCTTTCAGTGTATCTTGGCCTAGGCAATCTTCTGCTGTTCACCAACTTGCCACAGAAGTCCCCCAGGGCTCTGTACCAGGACCTCTTCTCTTTGTCATAAGCACCACCTCACTGGGTGAGACAATTTGATCGCATGGCTTCTCCTTCCACTGCTATGTAGATGAGACCCAGCTCTATCTGTCATTCCCGCTGGATGACCTCACAGTCTGCATGAATCTCGGACTGTCTTTCCCACACATCAAGATGGATGAAATCTCACCATTTCCAACTCAACCTCTCTAAAACTGAATTACTTTCATCCCAGCAAAACCATCCATACGGCACAATATCTCAATCCAAAATGATTCCCTATCTCTGGCTCCTTCAAAGGCAGTTTGAAATTTGGGTGTTGTGATTGATGACCAGCTGACCTTTAAAGATCACATTGCCGTTGTTGCTCGCTCATGCCGTTTCATGCTGTATAACATACAAAAGATCAGACCATACCTAACACAATATGCCACCCAGCTCCTGCTGCAATCTACTGTCATCTCCCGCCTCGACTACTACAATGCCCTTCTAACTGATCTTCCAGGCTGTACTGTGAGACCTCTTCAAATGGTCCAGAATGCAGCAGCACGTCTGGTCTTCAATCAGTCTAGCACATGTCACCCCTCTGTTCATTGATCTCCAGTGGCTACCGCTAGCTGCACACATCAAATTCAAATTGCTAGCCCTAGCATACAAAGTCCTGGATGGTACGGCTCCGATCTACCTGAATTATCTTGTAAAGGCTTACGTCACAGCCCAGCCTCTCTGGTCATCATCGTATCATCGGATAGCAGTGCCTACACCATGCTCAGGACAATCCAGATTGTTTTCATGCGTTATTCAACAGATGTGGAATGACCTACCGAGATCTACTAGAATATGGGCTTCCATGTTGATTTTCAAGAAACTCCTGAAGACTCAGCTCTTCAGAGAGCATCTTCTAAACTAGGGCCCTTCCAGCACCCCTCCCACACTCTAATGTCCACTCCTTGTTCACTTCCTTTTATGACTGATTATGCTGCCTCACTGCCACCTAGGGCTGAATGACTAGTTTGTTGGTAGCCTCAAGGGCAACCTGCTGGCTTGATTATCACCTGTAAGTTGCTTTGGACAAAAGCTACTGTAAAATACACAAGCATAATATAAACAAAGTAATTCATTGTTAGCATTGTTAGCTCAGTGTTAGCCTCTACCTTCTTTTAGAGTAAAACAAAAAGATGCTGTGGCTTCTTATGGTTCAAGAATAAACTTCTGGGTCACTGCTGTTTACCGGTTTGAGTTCTTTTGAACTCTGAAGCTTTTCACTGTTCGGTATCAAGTTAGAAATGCTGACACAGCAGTGCTTGCCGGTGCAGACTTGGCAACCCTGTGGCCTCACTGACTGTAAGCAGTTTAGTGTAAAATGTTTATTACAGGGGTGCCCAATCCTGGTCCTGGAGGGCCGGTATCCAGCAGGTTTTGTGGTTTTTCTGCTCCAACACACTTGATTACTGGTTGAATCACCTGTGCAGCATCTCATCAGACTCTGCAGAAGCCTGTTAATCACCTGCTCATTGAAATCAGGTGTGTTGAAGCAGAATGAAAACTAAAACATGCAGGATACCGGCCCTCGAGGACCAGGATTGGGCACCCCTGGTTTATTATCTCTTTTTTTTTTAAAGGAGAAAAACTGACAACCCCCAGCGAGCTGAGACTGAAATTGGTTTCGATGTAACATTCCTTCTAACATGACTGAGACATTAGACTCTTTTGAGATTGTTTTACTGTAGAATTCTTACATAATGCACCTTTACAGAAAGTTTTGTTGAAAAAAACTCTTAATGAAAGAAATATTGGAGAATTATGACTCATATGGTGCACGCGTGAACTGCTGAACTCAGATTGAGAATGTTGCAGAACCTCAAAGACCTTTTGATGTGGCTTTAGTCATTCAGAACGCTACATTTTCCTGCCTTTTCTTGGAAACAGAGAAGGAAAGGTGTAGCACAGAGATGCACATCTCAAGATATGGAGGACTATTTAACTGAAAACTGGCAATTTATTCAGATTTAAAATATCTCTGGAAGCATGAGTGGTAGGTTGGTTCTAGTAATCAATCTTTAAACTTTTGGTTTTCTACCTTTCATTAAGAGAAAAGTCAAGCATGCAAATTATAGAAGAGTGCATGTGCACATAGTCTGGCAAGCCATCCTGTATATGTGAATAAATATTCTGGCCACCATCCACAGACAGAGGTCAGGTGTGGTGTGGAATCAGTCTCCTCATGTTATTAGACAACAAACAACATGGCATACTATGGATGTCAGCCAATGGGGCAGTCTGCCATACTCCGTCGAGGAAGATGCAAATACGTAATTTTCTAAATACATTAAAGGACTGATGTAGCTTTATTTGCTCTTGACTTGGAGAAAAGCCCAAGTCTAAATAGCCCAAAGTTGATGCTAAAGCCGTTGCCATCTTAGTTGTTCTTTGTCGCATGATGCCGCCCACCAAACCAGTAGAGTGCTGCTATTGGCATAACGCAATACAGCTTAGGCCAATGGTAGACCTGCTGAGGCTCCTATGGAGCATGGCTAGACTGACATGCAGAACAAAATAATTTTGCTTTAGCTAAGGTCTGTCTAGACTTTTAAGGCAGTATGCACTCCCTTCTCTCCATGCATTGCTATGGCATGCACCAGTTACATAAAAAATAACTGTCTACTTGGGGAAATTTGTCTTTTCTGCTGATTCCAAGGATGAGGTTACACAACTTGCAATGTTCATGCAGAATCAAGTTATGAGCTATTTGTTTTAAAAGTGGATGATTTATAGATGCGTCGTTGTCCCAGTGGAGTAGGGACCAAGTATGCTTAAATGGTGCTACAGTCAGTTATAAAACAAAAAAATAAGAAAAAATAAGAAAAAATAAAGTTAATTTTGTTTTGTTTTCTTATGAACTGAGACTTTAAAGTGGTGCTGTGAGGGTCTTTGGTTTGAGAGCTGAAGAAAAACTACCCTGGCTATGTGAAATAGGCCTTAGCTAAGCTTTTGGACCAGTTCTATAAAAATCCACTAAAAACTGCTGATCAGAAGAACCTGCATAAATTAATGATCACAGTGCAAACCTGCACAGCACAAACTCAGTTTCAATTACTATCTAGCTCAGGAAAAATGTGTGATGTTGAATCATTGCACCATCTAGAGACAGTGTTTCACTGCCAAGACTTTGCTCCACCAAGCAAGTTGAGTTTGAACCTTTTTCCTGGTTCTTTATTCTTTCAGTGAAACGTAGAACGAGCTGCTAACATATTTGTGTATACTGATGGTGTGATGCACTCTCATGTACTCCATTTATAAAGTTGCACCTTGTTGGAATAATTATCATCTCTGCTGAGCTTCCACAGGGGAAGAAAACACACCACTGCTAAAAGCTAAGACATTCTGTAAGAGCTGTGACTGGACATTTCATCGGCTTTTGTTAAATCTCTCATTCACTTGTTATTTCAATAAATCTGCAGTGATTTCCAGTATAGATAATGCCTTGTGAGTCATTCTCTGTGAAAAAACAAAAAAGCTCAATTGCTGTTTCTGGAAAAAGAAGTTAGCCAGAGAAGTGTGTGAGTGTGTAAAATCGTTTACCCCAGTTGATCAAAACGTAACCCATGGCAATGTTTCTTTCAAACTTTGATAACAGACACACATTTTGTAACTTCAAGACACATCTGTGTTCGTTTGACTTTCCCTTGTAAGAGTTTCTATCAGCTACAGTGAAGACGTGGATGTTTAAAGTCTTTATGTAACCAGAGTCAGCTCACTCTGTGAATTTTTACGATGATGTGACAGTTCATGCCACAGAGCAGCCTCACTTTCCAACCCAATTGTGGTTCTCTTAACTAAATTAGCCAAAGCAGGCGCGACCGCTGAGCGTGTTAACATCAAAAAGTAATCTGCGGCGCTGCAGGACTTGTCGACAGTCATCACCATTCAGCCTGAATGCCAGACTCTGGATCACCTGACGACCCACATATATTGTCAGCTTAGTGCTTCATGTGCCAGAATGTGCATTCCTCCAGTCAGAAACATGTCCTGTCATCATTAGCTGTCTTTCTTTAATGGTCTCTTTGATTGCCTGCAATAAGATATTTGATTAGAATATTATTTTTTAATTTTATTAAAACATATTTTTATTCAGATGATATAAATCTCAGCAGTTCGTGTTGATCTGAATTCATCCCATCTAAAGGAAAACTTTTAAGAACAGATGCTTCAAATAAAAGTCCCTTCCTGTTTTTGCAGTTTCAATAAAAATTGGTAAAAGTTTAAATAGGAACGTTCTGGTCCAGTCTCAGGTACCAGACTGGGTCACACTCAAGGTATTTTTCACTGATCTGATCAGTCTGGTAACATTCAGCTCTTGATCTCTGTTGTTGACCTAAAATGTTTATGGTTTTCTGTCAGCTGGGCAGTAACACCACACCAAGGCTTTTCTCAGCTGGAGGAAGCAACTACTTCCATCAGTAGGGGGAGGTGAGCTGGTAAAATGAGTTTAAATCTCTGAGTTTGTTTCACTTTCACTTGGCTTAGCCGTGAAAGACCACAACAAGCTTATCTATCATGTTTCTGCTTTCATATTTGTCTTATTTTCTTCTGTCTGATCACATGTGGGTAAAACTGTTCACAACTCCACATACGCCTGCCTTTAGTCACAGTTTTTTACAGAATTCACGAACACCATTTGAAAAGCTGGTTAGAAACATCATCAACTCTTACAATCTGGGCGATAATGGAGCCTGGTTCTGTATAACTCCTGTTCACAGAGAAAGTTAACAGATATGTAAAAAAGGCAACATCAACAAAAAAAAATTTAAATAAATATAAAAATAAAATTAACCGTCAAATATCAAAAAGTACACAGTTTTGGTGTTTTTGTTTTATTCCCTAGGCCTAGGCGGAGGCAAATTGATGATTTTATTTGTTATGACCAGGAAGATGCAATATTCTATGTAAATATAAAATATTAACCTGTAATTATTCAGAAGATTCTAGGTTTTAATTCAGAAGATCTAGGTTCTTTGTTTTTTCAGTGATCAACCACACTTTGTGTTACTTCAAGAAAGAGTCAGGTTTATAAAAGTAAGAATTTATTTAGCAAACAATTAAAACATGACTGATTAACTTAGCATTTACTGTGAGTGGATGTAACTAAACGTGAAGAAGGAACCTATGTGTGAATGCGATGTCAGTCAGAGCCTCCTTATCAAAGTAAGCTGAGTTCTGGTGAAAATAGTTTGGTTTGCTCTAAGCTATAAAGTTGTTATCATCAGAAGAACATCAGACGCTATCTGTCATGTCTACTTCACCCGTTTTGGAGAAACCCTCTTGGTGGATCCGAAAGTCGCAGGGGTCAGCTGACCTCTGGCACTGGAGGGCTGTAGAATACCATGGTACCAAATTTTCAGTCCAGAGATGTCTCGGGTCATAACAGCTGGATGGAACAGTGCGTCTGGCGGACTCTTAAGGAGTCTAACAATATCAGCTTTGTTTCTGCAGGAACTGTTTCCTCATCAGCTTTGCAGGTGCAAAAAGGTTTTGATGACGTGTCAAAATCTTTGATGGTTAAAGAGGTTCACTACAAGTGGCCGGCCTGAAGCGATTCTCCAGAACTGTCGAATCACTCAGGATGATCCAGTTTTAAGGTTTTGATGTTATGACTTGCACAGCCAATCAGAGGCTGACAAGTTTGAGAGATGTTACCAAGACAACTGAGAAAAACGCCTTCTTGATACAGGATGATCTGACTGGTTTAAAAGTCTCTGTGTGTTGGAGTTTAACTTTACCAAACTTGTTATGGTGTGAATGCAGGTGTGAGGACCTCGTCGTATAAACATGAACACATGGCAGTCTCTGTAGACATAACATAACAATTACTGAACACAGATCAATGAAGCATTTCATTACAATATAATGATTGTAAGTAGCAATAAACAAATGTTTATTTAATGATTATCTGGATTATGAGTCATGGAAGAAGTTCATAATGATTTAGGAAATCATTCTTGAATTTAGCAACTGATTCGAGCTGGAGTTCTTCCTTTAGTGGTGGCAGCCAGATGGGACCTTGGGAAAGAAAGTTATTGTTTATCTTTCAGAGCTGCAGTCTGTGAGCCCCAGCTGGTATGAAGGCAGGCTCATTTAAAGGGAACACATGCAGTGTTGTGTCTCATTTCTGACCAGATGTTGAATAGAGGTTGAAAGGTCAGGGTGTACCTAAACTGACCATTGCTGGACATTACATATGTTAACGGAGGATTTCTAGAGCTGGTGCTTAGATGTCTATGTGGTTTTGGACTATTTAAAGCACTAAATAAGCCGTCCCTTTAAAAAAATTCATGTTGTTTAATTAAGATTATTGGACTAAATCTAAAAGAGATTTCAGAATTCCCCATAACTGTACCCTATTCTGAATCTTACCTCCTTTTGTTTTCCCGGTTTGCCTTATCTCCTATCCATCCCCGCGGGCACCTTCCATCCTCCTCTAGCTCAGTCATTCACACGAGAATGCAGCCCTGAGAGGGTGTTGTCACACATAGCAGGAATGTCACAAATGCCTTTAAAGCAAAACAAATAAAGAAATAAATAAAAAAATTTAAAACTGATTCAAAAAAGATTTTTAAACCCACCTTCCCTTTTTTTGACATGACAGAAAGAAAGCTCCTTCTTTCCTCCCACTCAATAATTTTGTCCTATTCTTTAGCTCTCTTGCATTGATGCAGAGGTGTGTGTGTGTGTGTGTGTGTGTGTGTGTGTGTGTGTGTGTGTGTGTGTGTGTGTGTGTGTGTGTGTGACTAATACATCCTCATCCTTGGCAAGGCTTCACTAAGAGCACAGCAACCCACTGAGATTTTAGAGAAAGACATAAAAGGAACTCTGTATGCTAGCGAGTGTATCGGAGCTCTTTCTGAGGGTGTGAGACGGCGCTGAGAGGCAAAAAGAATAGTCAATAGTCGTTGCGTGTCGGTAGAGCTCAACAGGCAGGAAGGAAGCTTATCACGGTTTCTGAAAGCAGAACCAAGTCTTTGCACATGTTACACAACCAGGACGCTCTAAAAACCCAGTCAGACCCAGAAAACTGGAGCACGTGTGAACACAGTCAACAAAGGAGCAGTTAGGGTTCTACTTCAGTTTCAGTAAACCTTCTGTTGGAACAAAAGTTGTTCTAATGCATTGTGTATTGAAGCCACTTCATCCAGTCTCAGTTATCGGATCAAATTTTCTCCTGCTGCTTAGGCCAAAAAACAAACAAACAAACAAAAAACAACAACAACCTGTCTTGTTCATGTATATGTGTTTTAAAAGTGGATACAATTATGACTGGCTTGCAATGGTACAGCGTCTTCCAGGGTTCTACACCCCCTCTAGGTGCTTCACAACTGCACACACACACATTCACACACTGGTGGTGATGAGCTATGGCAAATTCATAGCTGGCCTGGGGAGTACTGGTAGAGGCGAGGCTGCCGTACCCTGGCACCACCGGCCCCTCCGACCACCACTGCCTTCTACGACCATCGCCAGCCCCTCGACCACCACCGGCCCCTCCAGCCACCGCCGGGTTCTACGACCACCGCCGGCCCCTCCGACCACCACCAGCTTCTACGACCACCGCCGACCCTCCGACCACCACCAACTTCTACGACCACCATCAGCTTCTACGACCATCGACAGCCCCTTGACCACCACCGGCCCCTCCGACTACCGCCGGCCCCTCCGACCACCACCAGCTTCTTCGACCATCGCCAGCCCCTCGACCACCACCAGCCCCTCCAACCACCACTGCGTTCTATGACCATCGCCAGCCCCTCGACCACCACCGGCCCCTCCAGCCACCGCCGGCTTCTACGACCACCGCCGGCCCCTCTGACCACCACCAGCTTCTACAACCACCGCCGGCCCCTCCGACCACCACCAGCTTCTACAACCACCGCCGGCCCCTCTGACCACCACCAACTTCTACGACCACCATCAGCTTCTACGACCATCGCCAGCCCCTCGACCACCACCGGCCCCTCCAACCACCGCTGGCTTCTACGACCACCGCCAGCACCTCCGACCAGCGCCAGCCCCCCGACCACCACTGGCCCCTCTGACCACCGCCGGCCCCTCCGACCACCGCCGAACCCTCCGAGCACCGCCGAACCCTGACCACCACCGCACAGAGGTGCTCACATGGTGCTCTCATGAGTATGGACTTGGGCATTTTCAATACATCAAAAGAGCAGTTAGGTTCCATTTCAGTTTCACAAACTGTTCCCCGCTCCGTAAACCTGCGACACATGTAAGTTGTTCAAATGCATTAAGTATTGTAGTGACGTCATCCAATCAGTTAAAACCTTCTCCTGCTGCTCAGGCCAAAAAATAAAAATAAAAAACTATCTGTCTTGTTCATGTTTATGTATTTGGTAAAACGGTGACTAGCTTGCATTGGTATAGCATCTGCCAGGGTTCTACAACCCCTCAAGATCAAGAATGGCATTACAGCAGAAGCTCTAACGCTCCCCGTGTGAGAATTAAACTGCAAGGCTTGTCTTCGGCATTCAGACATCAGTTCTGATTGCCTCACAGCCGGACAGGACACGGATAATGCAACAAAGAAACTTACACGTATAATTCCAAACATGACCAGAACCCCTGTAGTCTCTGTCTGGTCATTCTGTGAGAACCCTCTTGGCGCTCTTCCTGTCCTGTTGCGCATGCCCAGTTTCTGGTTCATTTCTGGTTATTCTGCACTTTGCCTGAACTCTACGGTTCTACCTGCTTCCAACTCTGATCCTCTCACTGGATTTCTTTCTCATCTCTGCAGGTCAAGGTGCACAACTCAGAATCAGAAAGCCTTTATTGTAAGTGTATGTGAATGTGATGAGATTATAGATGGCACTAAATTGTGTATTTGACATGAACGATAAAACTCAAGTGAAAAAAAGACATCCACCATGATTTAAAGAAAGAACAACAGCTGTGATGTACAAATAGCTTTAAATATTAAAGCAGCATCCGCGAGTGAGTATTCTTTCTGATACACTCTTCAGTCACATGGTAATACCAAAGAGGTTTTAGTTTGTTTATTGCCCTGCTTGCTGTGGGGGAAAGCTGTCCCTTAATCTGATGGCTGTTGTTTCTGAGGCGTTGTGGCACTTACCAGATGGCAGGAGTTCAAAGAGGAGAGGACTGAGGTGGAAGGGGACTTTGATCATGTTTTTACCTCTGCTGCGGTAGCGTGAGGTCGCTCTCCAGGGCTGCCAGGTAGAATGCTGCCAGCAGCTTCTTCTCCAGGTCTCCATTCCTCCTGAGCTCTCTCTGGAAGCACAGCCACTGGTGTGCTCTCTGGAGTACGCTGGTACACCTTTAGATCCAGCAGCGATCTTGCATTGCCAGTGGGGTGGGGTCAGTGTTGAGAGGAGGCTGATGTTTTTACCTGAATCCTGGCAAAGCCACACCAGAGCCATGCCAGTGAATGCTGAGTAGAGAGTGTTTCTCTTGTAATCGGTGATATGCTGCAGGCCCTGCCACTCCCTCCTTTGCTGCTGCTGTACTGAATTTGTCTCCTGAGCTGAAGCGTGCTCCATTCTTTTAACCAAACCCGCCATCAGAAAATACTCACACACAAAAAAAAAAATCCCCACCAGCGAGAGAGAGAGAGCCACGAGCCGCTGAGCTATAGCATGCTGTAAAACTCAAAGCTGGTGTGAGGGTGTGCTAAAAATCAGTCAGAACTTCTGTTTAGTTTTACAGATAGGTCCTCCATTGTGTTAGTTTATTCTAGTGCTTGGGTCTCACAGATGCATTGTTATCATGGTGACCTTAATGAGCCTCTACTGAGTTTTTTAATCACACATTTCTAATTCTGTAGCTAGTAGCTGCCTGCTCATCAGACCAGACGTTTGGTGATTTAATCCCAGCTTCCACACCTCATGTTGAAGTGTCCTTGGGCAAGGCACTAAACTCGTTGTAGCCCCTGATCTGAGAAAAGGTGTGTGAATATGTACATGAATTATACTATAAAGCAGTACAATCACACCTAAAGCCTAATCACGCAAAGCCATTATGCGTCGGTGTAAGGGCTCTAACATGGGCTCAGAGGGAGACAGAGACACGCCCACATTTAAAAAAAATCCATCGAAAGTGACAGACTGCAAGCTTGTGATTGGTCAGGATGCCGCTTAACAGCAACACTATTGTCCCCTCAAAAAAGAAAAAGATATTTAGTGGCAGACATGGAACGGATTGAAGAACGCATCATGGAAATGGTTCATTTATTTACTGAAGGAGTACAAAAATAACTTTATTCATGGACGGAAATGACAGGAAACGTGGGTTACAACATGGGTTAGAGGTGGTGACCGCATGAAGACATGGAGGACAAATATGTCTGTGTTATAAAGTCTCTGACATGTACTCGGACAAGTCCAAGAGCAAAACGTCTGTCGGCGTGTGCGTATAAATCAGGCTACAGACATTTAGTCTCAGACTGGATTAGAATAGATTAGATTATTGCAGAAGTTATTCCCTGCATTATTCCTGCCAGTGGTCACCTCTGATATATTCTAGTTTTTCTTTTGTTGTTGAACGTTCCAGGTTCTAAACAAACTGTGTTCCATACTTTAAACTGACTTAAACGAGAACATTCATGTTCAGTGGGAAACAAAATTGTCCAAGAGTGAAATATACTTTAAATATTTTCAGTTGATGTGGATCACGTCCTCCACAATATCAAGCAGATCAGCATAAGAAAAACGGAGACTGTTGCGTGTTCTCACCGTGGAGCATGTCTTGAAAGTGTATTAATGTCTAAATACCTATTTGATGTAAGAAGACAGCCTGACTAGGATTTTACCAAAATGTCAAACCTTGTCTTCGTCTCCTGCTCTCGGCAAGCTAAAGCAAACCTTCAAAGGGGTTGGAAGATTTCCCTGACTGACTGGCCTCGAGGTGGAACACGCTAAGGAGAAGCAAGCGGTGCAGACAGACTTCTGCATGCCAGCAAAAATACTCGTCCTCTCAGACTCGGATATGTAAGGCTGTGGAGCGAAGGGAAGCACAAGATGACTCGTGTGTTTTAAACTTAGCAGCTTTCACCGTATGGAAAAGCTGTACGATATCTGCCAGAGGCAAACACAGTCATGCATTATTTTAGAGGAATAAAAGTTTTATGTAATGCATTTGACATACATGTGTTCATAGCATGTGCAAAGCTGTAGAAATAAAAGCATCACAGGGTTTTTGTCGTGTAAAACCTCCTGCTGCTCCTCTCCAGCAGCCACTCCTCAGCGGTACATAAAAGACCCACGCATAAGAAATCAAAACATTAAAAATGCACTGGTTTTGTTTTCTTCTAATTGCTGGTCTTGCAGAAACAGAATAGTTTTAAAAACCCAGACATATTGACATAAATAAACAATGTGTTAGATCGTCAGACATGCAGGAGAGAATGGACCCAAATCTACGTTTGGAGGATGGAGACAGTCGGCCTCTGCATCTTTACCCTCGTCTCACGCTTTCAACGGAGCCTTCTCTTTTCTTTAACACTGCGTTCTAAAAGATAAAAGGCAAATATCTAAATTTGGTCATGAAATCAGTTAAGCAAAGCTCCATCTGTAAATGTGTGTGGAGTGGCTTTGTGAACAATTCAGTCTGGTTTGCTCCCCTGAAAAAAAGAAATCACTTTTCTGTCTGTGAAGCAAAACCTTGAAAATTAAAGTCCAGTCGTTCTTTGTGAAATTGCATGTCACCCAGTGCCTTTCACACAGCCTTTTAACATTGTTTAATGTTGAGAAGTGGTGGCATTTTAATTGTAATAGCTTAGAAAGCGAGTTTGTTGCAGACAAACATCCAGAGATTTACTTCAGAGGGTTATGTTACCATCCATCCAGACGTTCATGAGATAGTTCAATAAGCAGGGCTGACTGCAACGGAGTCGTGTTGGTAAATGTGATGGGAATGAGGCTAAAACATCCCATAATAAGTTACCTGCTTTTCTCTGGTTGAAAGCAGAATTACAACTGCCATAACCTCACTGCTGTAGCTTGTGCTAGCAACGAGCCAACGCTAACATGAGCCAACTGATTCAAAATAAGCCAGAGTTAAAAGTATTCTTTTTTTTTTACAAACTTAGAAAGATCCACACTGTTGGACCAAAACTATCATTGCTTACAAGTCCAGTAGCAACAAAGCCAGGTTACCATCAGTCTTTTCTTTTTTGTGTGTTTTTTATTGGTGTTTGGTAAGCTGAAAATGCTAACTGCTAGCCTTTGCGTTAGCTACCTGCACAATAAACAGCGGCTGACCGTAAAGCAGAGACCTCCCACTAGTGTTCCTAGTTAAGTGCTGTTTCTGGTCACTGGACAGAGTGCTGAAGTTGGTCTAGTTAACTACTACCACATCAAATGTAAGCTCTAAAACTGTGAATGGCATGCTTAAAGTCATTTTTGAGTTAAGACTAGCAACCATGGCGTGGATCCCAAAAGTTAACGAGTGACAGATAAACACCAAATAATTATTTTATAAAAGTTTCTTAAAATCCATCAAGTGGATCTTGAAATATTTAGCTATATACCACTATGAAAAACAGCCACAGTTTATCCAGTTACAAAGTTTCAAATATGTTCAATTTCTGGGATTTCTGTGAAAATCGGGGACCAAACTGAAAACACCGGAAGATGACTTAACAACAGGACAGGAGATTCAGAGAGGAACAGATAGAAAAAAGAAGCACCCACTCAAGGAAAAGGCCCAAACCAAAAGCTTTACAAAAACAATTTACAGGTATTTTATTGGACCTTGTCAGAGGAAGCTTTCAAGGCTCCGACAGAAGTGCTTCTTCAATATTTCTAAATATCTTTTCTGGCCATTTACTGAAAGAAGTGAAGCCCACATAAGATTCAGTCACACAAAAAAGCCAAATCATGAAAAAGCAAGGGTCAAACCAAAGTAAACATTCAGTCCATTAACAAACTCAGGTTGTTTTTTTTCCCAGTTTGGACGACTGCAGAACCATTTCATGGGTTTGTTCAGAAGAGATGATGTTTTCATCACTTTCTAATTGAAAGAAAAGTGGTAATGGAAGCACTTAGAGAGAGTGAGAGTGGAGGAGGTCGGGCTACAGAGGATAACAGAGCAGTGGCACAGAGTGGTAAATGTCCTGTTGGTCACAGCAGTCAGCACAAAGATGAACGGGGGAGGAAGAGGGGGACTGTCTTAGTCTCACTCGTCAAACTCCGAGGGGAAATCTTCCAGTTTCTTACCTTCTTACTATGTTTTCAATCCATCTGTCATCCACTTGGTTTCACTCTGCATGTAATTATACACCTGTAGGCAGGCTTTGCGGAGCTGATGGGCGCCTTTAACACCACACATGTGAGCAGAGAAAAAGGAAAAAGCGAGATGTTTGTACCTTCATTTGGCTGAAGCCACACAGAGCAGATTTTCCCGTCCAGGAGCCAAGTGCAGCACGTCGGGGTTAATCCAGTGCTTATGTCATTTATCTCACATTGTTTACTCAGTGGGGCATATGCTGTGCTGTGTGTGTTTTCTTGTTATGAGCCTCAACATGAATAATAGCACTTAAATGTGAGAGGGCTCACATTCTGGTTAGCAAATGCCATGTCTGCGTGGAATCCATCGCTCTCCTGCTTCTGAGCTGAGATTCTTCAAATGCATACTTAATTTAAGGCACGGACTTGCAGAATCGTTCTGTTTTCCTGTCATAAAAATGTCTCAGCCGAGAAATTAGCCCTCTTTGTGGAGAAAACTCAGCAGCATAATAAAGTCTGGCACAACAAATCTCCGAGGTCATTTAAAGAATCCATATCTGAACCAGTTAGTGTTTGGTAAAAAAGTAAAGCATTTAATGAAGGTAA
>SSNQ01034552.1:744303-765610 GCA_006942095.1 Nothobranchius kuhntae | reverse complement strand
CATTTAGGAGTGCTCTGTGTGTGTGAGCGTGTGCATGTGTGTGTGTGTGTGTGCGTGTGCATGTGTGCGTTTGTGTGTGTGTGTGCGTGTGTGTGTGTGTGTGTGTGTGTACTAGTATGGTTTCCTTCAAAAGAACCTCATGAAAATAAAAATGGAAGTGTTTTATTGACTTTACTGTCACCATTCAAATGCTATAGGCTGTAGTATATGTGACTACGGTAACCCTGAAGGGACTAATTTAAAGCTGGCTGTGGAGCAGGTATTTTGTGTTTGTCACAGACGTAGGTTTTATTCAACTTTTATGAAGCATGGGAGGCATGATGTCTTCTCTAAATTCACATCCGACTCTGTCATATCATGAAGATATTTAACTCAAAACTCTGTATTACGTTCTAGGCATTCAGAAGTCTCATCTTTGACAGCTTTCTGAACAGCCTCTGTTCTGAGAAAATGTTTACATCCTCCAGGAGTGATGAGCTAACTGCTAGTCTGAGCGCCAATTAGTACAGGGGTGGGCAATCCTGGTCCTCGAGGTCCACTATCCAACAGGTTTTAGTTGTTTCTCTGCTTAAACACACCTGGTTTCTATCTGCTGGTGGATCAACAGGCTGCTGTAGTGCCTGATGAGCCGCTGAACAGGTGATTCATCCAGGAATCAGGTGTGTTGGAGCAGGTAAACAACTAAAACATGCTGGATAGTGGGCCTCGAGAACCAGGATTGCCCACCCCTGGATTAGCAAACATTACCAGAGACAAGCCGCAAATACCACAGGCATTGAGTATTTATGACCTTTACACAAGCACACATCCCTATTGGTTGACTGCAGAATAAGAATTTTAGCCCCACCCCTTTTTGCACCCAAAAGACATTAAACATTTTCCTGATTAAACCCGTAGAAATACATCTTAGATACTTTTGATTGCTTTCTGTTAGTTTGTATAGATTCCATCCTTTTGCTGGATGATCAAATGTTACATTTTCTAATAGCTGTAATTACTCTTTGTTGCTTACAGAAACACTGAATAAGTACAGAGGAGTAGGAGGGACGATGTGTGCTTACACCACCACTGTTTCCAGTTCAGTTAGCATTACTGGATCGTTTCCAGCGTGACTCAGGCCGGACCAAACGATGAGGAGCACGATAAAACACTGAAAGTGAGACAGTCAGGAGCTGCTGACGGTGTGTCTTAGAGGTGCTTAGCAAGCTGGAGGCCCCAAGCGGAATCATCCAGAGAGAGAGAGCTTTGTTTCAATGGATCATTAAACATCTCTCTCCGCTCGGCCTCTGCTCCTCTCCAGCCTCACCTGACCACTTCTGAAGGTCGAGCTGCTTCTCAGCACACACTTTCACCGATCCATACATCACAAACCACACCCCCTCCTTTTTTCCCCTAACTCTCCTCGTTTTCAGTCCAGTTTTTCTTCTAAATCTCACGCTGGCATTTAGGATTTTTCTATACCTTATTCAGGTTCACACACTCTACAACTACTGGATACACACGCACTCTTATCCTATACACCTTTTGATAGGTTTGGGGTTTGAAACACCAAAACTAATCAGAGCTGATTGTGTGTGACCCCAGAGAATCACTACTTTGTTTGTGATAATCCAAGAGGTTTTGCCTCTTGAGCCGTCTCAGGGAGAAACAGTGACAATAGCATTTTGAAACATCTTTTAATCCTGCAGGCAGATTGCTATGAAATTTGCAGAGCCTCCTTGGGCTCCCAGGAGGATCAACCTTTGATGTTTAAGTTATGTTCATCTAAGCTGCTCTGTTTTTAATATCCTCATCTAAATTTAGCGAGACTCTGCAGTAACAACAAGCAGCCACATGAGGTGACTTGCAGGGACTTGCATTCATTCACTTTTCTATAAATGACTGTAGATTTTTGATATTAAGTCGGAGCTGTTGGTATTTTTCTTTTTGGCAATCATTGCATGAGCAGAGATGTTTTTTAAGGCAGATTCAAGACTCCTCAGTGATGTGTTTTGTGCACATAAAACCCCTCTTTCATTTCATTTGTGTTACAGCTTGGCCAGCTGTGGTATTTTGCAACATTTAGTGAGCCACCCAGAGTACTGAAGCTCCAGTGAAGCTGTGTGGTTCTGCAGTCATGCAGGTGAGAGAGCATTTAACAGCCCAGTGCTAAACCTGTAAAATGCTGGGTCAACAGCTGACATTCTAAGGTCCAGAAAGCTGCTAAGTGCAGAAGTAGCCCTGTTACTACTCACCTGTTTCTGTCTAGTTTTACTTGGTATCTCCTGCAGCGTTGGAGGTCTATACCATCATGAGCCTGATGTCTCATTGTTTTCTTCTTCTGAAGAAGTTTCAATACATCCCACCAACATTAATAGGAAAACTTAAAGGAAAACCTTAAAAGTCCATCTGAGATGGTGAATAATTCAAACGCTACTGTGATGACAGCACAGTGCCGGATGTTATAAAACCGTGGTCGACTTTTCAATAATTCATCACATCTTGTACCATGTTCTCTGACCTCCCAGCCAGGGAACACAACTTTTAAAAGGCCATCACCCAAATGGTTGTAATTAAAGTGTTTTCCTTAGGATCATCCATAGAGAGAAAATACCTTCATAATCAGTCTAATTATCATGTAATTTTAAAGAAATTACATTGACATAAAATGTTCCTTAAAGAGGCAGTAGAATGTAAAGCAACATTTCCTAGTTGTTAAATAAAGAGAGCTTGGGTGGTCAAATGTAGCATGCTAAAAGGTCAAAGCCGTGTGGGACCTGCTTTCCAAGTAAACTAGAAATGTAGAAAAGGGAAGAAAAACTCCTGAGCAAGGCTGTGATAACACGTCACACGATAGCCACTCCTGCTACGTCTACATGATCCAACCCACTTCAGGGTCAGCAATTTTTAAATGCTGGTTGTAGTAACGCTACTGCAGAGCCACGGTAAGTCCAGCCTCTGCTAGCGGCTAGCTTCAGCTAGCAATAGCCTTGTTGAAAGAGAAAAAAAACAAAGACTGTTTCTCAATACCCAAGTACGCTAGTACGTGTACTTGACAAGCATGTTCTTGCCAAGGACACCAGAAAGTCTGTTCCACCAAGTTGGCTGAATCAATCCCTCCAACACACACACACACACACACACACACACACACACACACACACACACACACACACACACACACACACACACACGCAACTATTTATGAAAGATAAATGTAAAATACCAGATGTACTCATGAAATAACTTCCTATCAGCATCCATTCTTATGTTTTACATGATTATGGGATAGAAGCATGTGGTAATTTTATAAATTTAATTCTTGTGCGTCAATATTGAATACTATAAACTTAACAAAGGGGACAAAAATAATATTTTAAAGTGTGTTTACTATTGATTTTAGCCCATTCTAAAACTCTGTACTTTTCCTGCCATTATGTGAGATTCAATGAATAATTTAGAGTCATTCATTTTTAGGGTCAGGTCCGCACTGCTAAAATATTCATCACAAGATTTAAACTCTTTATGAGGGTGAAAAACAGAGAGGTAGCATTACAATGAGTAACATTTACAAATGGGAACAAGTGAATGGAAATAAAATGAGCAAGAACCAGTAAAAGTGTCTACTTTCACTAGATTGAACTCTGTCAATTCTGACTGGAATACGGGAGAGTCAAGCTTATAAACTCAATTCAGTTCAATTCAGTTTATTTATATAGCGCCAAATCACGACAACAGTCATCTCAAGGCACTTCACATAATAAACATTCCAATACAGGTCAGTTCATTAAGCCAATCAGAAAAAAAGTTTCCTATATAAGGAACCCAGCAGGTTGCATCGAGCCACTAGTGTCAGTGACTTTACAGCAATCCTCATACTAAGCGAGCATGTAGCGACAGTAACTACCTTTTGTTACTTAATGAGCTGAAACTACCTATGAATACCCCATCCTTGCTACTACAGAGGAGTCGTTGATGTCATTAGCCCCATTGTGTTGGAATGGCTGTTTTGATTAGGTGCAGGAGGGCGGGACCTAGACTGAAACTTTGAGGTCCCCGAATGAGAAGCGAAACGTCTTCTACAAAACAAAGCAGTCCAGTTGCCTACCCCTTTGGATTACCATGACCTGGATGACTGAGAACATTCGGTAGAGAGGGTTTTTCGGTAATTGGAAGGTTGCAGGTTTGATCGCGGCTCTAACCAGAGAATGCTGCTGTTGTGTCCTTGGGCATGACACTTAACCCTCCTTGCCTGCTGGTGGTGGTCGGAGGGATAACTGTCATCAGTGTTTGGCAGGCCTCGTTTCTGTCAGTGTGCCCTAGGGCAGCTGTGGCTACTCCATAGCTCATCCCCACCAGCGTGCGATTGTGTGAATGATTGATTGTGTTGTGAAGCGCCTTGGGCGGTTGTGGAAATCTAAGAAGGTGCTATACAAATACAGGCTGTTCACCATATCAGTCTGTGGAGTAACTGTGTGGAACGGCCTGGATGAAGAAATTAATCAAAGTAAAAATATTGCACAACTTAAAATCAAACATAAGGACAACATAAAAAAGAGTATAAGGAGTAAGATCTGGATACGAGTGAAACTGACTGAGTGTGTAAATGATGTTGGTATACGTGTGCAAGCACACTCACACACATGTATACATGTGTGTGGGATACGAATGCAACAAACTGGGTAGGCACATGTCCTCGTACACAACATTAAGTCAAGTTGGGCGACTCCAGAATAAAGAAAGACAATGATTAAAGTAAATAACCTACATCTGAGTTGTTGATTAATTGATGGATTAATCTATGAGTGCTCGTTTAGTACAACGTCTGATAGCTGCTCCTCACTTCTTCGATAAGATGACAGGCCCCTTACCTCTCCACTGAAACCTGCCTTGCTGTTCTCAGCAAAGGTGTGACCAATAAGTCTATTGACACAAACATTCTGGCCATCAGCTTCAAAGTTGTACCCATCTTTAAAGCTAATGACCAGAATGTTTATATAGACCAATTTTGTTGTCACCATTTTCAAAAATATTAGAAAAGATTTTTCCACTAGACTGGACAGCTTTATTGATAAAATGAAATTTTAACTGAGAGTCAATATAACGTTAAAATAAATCGGTCGACATCATTAGCTCTAATTGACTTTGTAGAGGAAATAACAACAAGTATTAATGACAAGAAATTTGTAATAGGTGTATTTATTTATTTTAAAAAGGCATTTGATGCAATAGTTCAAAACATCTTGCTATTGAAATTAGAAAGGTATGGAGTCAGAGGAGTAGGGTTAAACTGGATAAAGAGCTATTTTGAACAGAGAACAGTTCGTGCAAATGGGAGAGGAAAAAAAATCAAATATCTTAAAAATTAAATGTGGAGTACCTCAAGGTTCAATATTGGGCCCAAAGTTATTCAATCTGTATATAAACCACACCATCAAAGCCTCAAAAATCTTGAAATTCATAATTTCTGCAGATGACACAAATGTTTTTTGTATATGAGAAAATCTTCAACATTTGATGACAATTGTTTCTGAAGAACTAGCAAACTTAAAATTGTGGTTTGATCTAAATAAACTGTCATTAAATATTAAGAAAACAAAATTTATGATTTTTGTAAAATGTAGAATACCTGAAGAGTTAACATTCGAAGTACGGTGTCAAAATATGAGATTAGAAAGAGTCTATGTAAATTCTTTTCTGGGTGTAATAATATACCGTAATTTAAACTGGAAACCACATGTTAAATTGGCAAAGGTTATTAATATGTTTTGTAAGGTTAGACAAATATTGACCCAGAAAATAGTACATATCTTATATTGTTCGCTTTTTCTTCCCTATCTGTCTTATTGTGCTGAGGTGTGGGGTAATATATATAAATCTACTTTAAAGGTCATAACTATTATGCAAAAAAAAGTCAATAAGATTAATTTGTAATGCTGGCTATACAGCTCACACAAAATATTTCTTTTGTAAATTTCACACATTAAAATATAAGGCTATTGTGGATCTTAAAACTGCACAAATAATGTTCAAAGCAAAAAACAGATTACTCCCAAATTGTACACAAAAATGGTTTAGAGAAAGACAAAGTAGTTATGACTTTAGAAATAGAGAATTTTTTTTACAATCAGGAGCCCGCACTACACTAAAATGTTTGTGTGTATCACTTTATGGTGTAAGGCTTTGGAATAGCTTGCCTGTGACAATCAAAGAAAAATGTCCAGAAATTTAAAAGAAAGTTCAAAATATTCTTAATAGCTAAATATAGCGATTGATAAGCAGATGAGACTATTAAAGTATTTTTATCAATGTTAGGTAGCCTTTTGTTTTTTTAATTGTTTTTGTTTTGTTTAATTGTTTTTGTTTTGTTTTAATTTTAAGAGAAATAATGAACTTAGACGACAACGTTTTCTTATTTGAAGAAATGAGAGGAGCATGTAACGGTAAATAGTAGCCAAATTTATTTATGTTAATTGATTTTGTTGTGTAAAAGGGGAAGGTAAACATAAATATGTCTCAGCATGTTCAAAAAAGGAGAAGGAAGAAGCTAACTTTTTTTGTTTGTTTTGTTTTGTTTTTTTCCCAGATGTATGTGGAGATGTTGAAAAACTGGTCTTTTTAATGTGTGTATATAAGTATAAATGTGAAAATAGGAAGTTTACGGATGCATGTTAAAAAATAAAACGTTCATTCATTCATTAATTCACTCGCACCCCCATCCCTGCTGTAACTGACACACTGGCTGCAGAGGTGTTTATCTGGGACAGGAGGATGGTGTTCCAATCCAGGGTGGGCAGACATTTTGGATTTACTGCTTGGTTGCCGCACTGAGCCCGGATGCATCTCGGACCAAATGACTGTTTCATTTGTTCAGTGTTGCACGTAATTTCTCTCATTCACTTGTGGCAGCGGTCTGGGACCAAACTGGCTGCTGGTGAATCAATAGGGCTTAAATGTAAGAAACCCGAAAACATGCTGGGCAGTGATTGTGTGGCGTGTGTGAAGTGGGTGGAGGTAAAATGAAACGAGGAGATTCGCGAGTGTTTACAACGTGTAGGTAGACATCTGGGGCAGAGTGAATCTTGTGAGTTTCCCCGAGGTTAAACAATGCTTCAGAAAATGGAACGTCTGAATATTTTGTGGTTTTGTCTCCACGCTTACAAATCTGCACAGGTAAAACAGAACCAACCTCAAGTCCGATGTCTGAGTTTGGCTCTTTTCCTTGTCTTTAGGTTTGACTCCCTCCATCTTCCATAGCGTGCAATGGCTGAAGGAGAAAAAAGGAATAAATGGGAGTTGTGGGAGAGGGAGATTGGTGCTGAGCCCTTGACATGCTGGTGAATTATTGATGAAGTTGCAAAGTGGTGTTTCACTAATAGCCATCCTTTAGCATTTGCTGACAGGCCATTAAAGGCCCTTTTTCCCTCCCTCTCTCTCTCATTGGTTCTTTTCTCGTTTCCCCTCTCATCCATTTCTTCCTATCCTTTACTTAACAACTACAGTAATTATCTACAACAGCTGCTATTCTCATCTCTGAAGGCTATGCTTTGTTAAGAAAGATGGATTTGCACATTTGTTTCTGTTTCACTCAAACTTATTGAAGTTTGAAAAACTTTGTTACCTTCAAACTACAACAAATAACACATAGAGATGCTTCATAATTCATAATAATCGATTATCAGCATGAAAATCCAACACAAACTTTTTCTATTAACTCATTCACTGCCAGTCGTTTCTTGATCAGAAAAGCCCTTGGCTGCCAGCATTTTTCAGCATTTTCACAGTTCTTTTTAAGAATCACAGAACGTTGCGCGCTAGGATGATGTCAACGCCAAAACTAACAAAACAAAGTGTAGACTCACCTCTTACATCAGGAAGAATCCATGCATTTTTCACCTTATGTGTTCTTTCACTGTCCGTTCTTGAATTGTGATCGGCAGAAGCTTTTCCGGTTCGCGCCTCACTTTTTATACAGCAGTGGCCCAAAACAATCTCCTAACACATGGATTTTCTGCTTCCTGATCACGTGACGTACAACGTATGTGGATGAAGATCGGTTTTGGAGCTGGGATGTTTGTTATCACGGTGTGGGGGCCCATTCTGACACCCACTCATTAAAACAATGCAAATGACGACTTTAGCCGTCATTGGCAGTGTACGGCTTAATTTAAAATGATGATTTTTGTCGTCAATGGCAGTGAATGAGTTAATGAGACAAAAGTTTCCTTTTATGTACAAACAATCTAAAAATGTTACGGTAAATTAGCCCGGTCAGACATCCCATATATGTGAATATTTAGTTTAGCCACGACCCACAGACAGAACTCAGTCGTGGGTTCTACGGTTGCCTTTTCAACTCACCGCACACAACTGGACAGCGCTAGGGCAATCAGAGCAACAGACAGAGTTAAGCCCAACCAACAAACATAGAGCACAATAAATAAAAATGACAATACACAAATTGTTCAGACCAGCGGTAGACCTGCTGAGGCTACAACGGAGCGTGACCGACATGCAGAGCTAAAATCTTTTTGCTGCTATTATGGTTGGTCCAGATTAACCAAGACTGAATCATATTTTATGCTGCAGGCTGTGACTCACCAGGGTCAGCATGGTGCAGAAGAGTCCAGGTGCTAAACTGGGCTGCCTGTAGACCAAATCACTCACCAGAAGCAACAATCTTGGGAAAACCCAGAAATGTTGGGATGCTTAAATCCTCGGTCAGAAATGTGTTTAATATGTGTCCTCTAAAACTCCAAAAACTGCTGTCCTCAAACAGCAATGCTATGCAGTAGTAAGCATCAAGCTGTTCCTGTTTTTGGGAATTGTATTACCGACTGCTCAAAGTGGAACATTTTGTAGAAACAAGCTCCAGAAATCATCAAACTTAAAACGTGATTGCATAAGACAAACACAAACACCTGTTGGGGCTCTAAAAGATGCGTGTTTGCTAAAATCCCCATCGCCATGGGAACATATGCTTCTGTAAATTTTGTTTGTGATCTTTGACAATAAAATGCTTTTATTCTGTTTGTTTTTGTTTTTCTGAGCTGGTGTGAAACTGTAGAAAACTCACCAGGGAACGGTAAATAGGCGTCAGTGGCTCTATGAGGGTACTCTTGTAGAAAAAGTGACGGTAATACAGTAAATGTGGTTATTTCTTCTTCCACCCTGAATGGTTTCGACAGCGTTTGACTGCTCTTAGAAAGGGAATGTCGAGTTCCTTCCCACCTTATTTAGTAAACAACTGGTTTCCTTTCCTGATCTCTGCGCTTTATTCCAGTGTTATGATGTTCTGCTTCTACGATCAGGATTTTTATGCTTTTGTGTTTGGATGCGAAGCTCGTGTTGGTTTTCTGGGTTTATTTCACACATCCTTGTTCCCTGTTAGGTTTGAGGTAATCCCGTGTTCTGCTCCTGCTTCACTACATGTTTTTTGTTTTCTAATTACCATACCTGCCTTGGCGACTACAGCAAAGGTTTCATGTTGGTCGTTGCCAGATTGTTATTGTTGTCTTTGGTAGTTTGTTGCCATGTCCTGTTTCCATGTTTAGCCACACTCCTTCAGTGCTTTATCTGCTCTGGCAGCACATTTGAAAAGTTCCTCTCTTGACTGATCGAACCCTGGACATTGTGCTGTGTCCCACCTGTTAGTTATGCTTCTGCTGATCTTTAAGGTAACACCTTCCTGCTGTCCTCTCCTGGATCTGAGGGTTCAGTCTGGTCTTGGATTGTTGATCACTCAGACTAAATATTTCTTTTGAAGCTTAATGCTGATGAGTAAATGCTTCTTTTGGATTATAAGTCAACTCCACTCGTTATCACCTTGTAACCATGACAACAAAACTTTTCTACTTTCATACAAATTGGACATGAACGGTTTTGCTTTGTCCGTGTGGAGTTTATTGTCTAAGACTTAAGGCTGATGTTTCTCCCTTGGTGCCATTCATCATTTTTACCATTAAGGAGGAGGAATCACTTTTAAACCAAACGTTTTTCTGAAACACATAATTGATTTTATTTAAACATTCTTTCTTTTGTTTTCATCTACTGGGAATTTTTTTCAAAAGTAAATGTAAAAATGGCCATTCCATATTTTCATTCCTATTATTGAATGGAAGCATGCATAGCAATTAGCTGGAAAAAGGCTTCTGAATGGGGAAAAAGAATCAGAAATAAAATAGGAATGTTTGGGGGAAAAGCTGACCACTAACTTATATTATTATCATCATCATAATCATTATCATTATTATTATCATTATTGTTGTTGTTGTTGTTACTATAATTATTATTTCATCTTCATTACCTGAAAACATTTTTCATGCATTATTATTTTTTAGAAGAAATAAAACTTCTGGGATAATTGATTAGTTCTGCTGGATGTTTTTTTTTATGTTTTAATGTAACAAAGTAAAAAAAAAACAGAAATACAGTTAATAATGTTTAGTTTGGTTTAACATGTTTACAAAGCTATTAAATATTACAAATGCATTTTGTTGCACTCATGAGACTGCCTTCACTCTTCTGAGCTAAGGCCTAACCAGGGCTAGTATTTAGATTCCAGTCTAAACTAGAGGGGGACTTAGATTGGTTTGTTTTCTTTTGTTTGTTTGTTTAGTTGTATTTGGTTGACAAACAAACATCCTTGTGTGGTAAAATTTCATATAAACAGTAGATAATCTTCCCAAAAACTCCAGTTGAGCCAAAGGCACATCCATGACGCTGGAGTCGTGCTGAAGCATGTTTACACGGATACACAACCAGAGGTTTCCTGCTCTGAATCTCAGCTGCACATCCTCCGGTTTCCCCTGAAGACGTACATGTTAGGTTAATTGGTGCTTGTAAATTGATTGCTGAATGAGTCTTTCATTATTTTTCCATGTGTTTCTGTTTCAGACTCACGAACCCACCTGGGGACCCGAGACCCTTAGAAATACATTTAAAAATAATTAATGAACATTGATCAGATGCTTCGCATTTCTTTCCGAATTATGAAAATAACAGTTTTAGTATGTTTTAGCATCCCATTAAACTACAGTCTGTAGTATAACTAGAATGAGGTCACTTTATGGAGGGATGTGTGTAATTACACGCTGCCTTCTGACTCCTAACAAATGAGTAAATAGTAACAATGAAGGCTGTGCTGTGAATACGACACACTTGCTTGCAACAGTCAAGTAGAAACGCAAATACAGTTATCATTTACCTTGGAATTACTTGAGTTTATTACCCTGAAAACAGAGCTGAATCAATCTGTCTAAGGAGTAACAATAAGAAACCGCTGATTTTTCATGAACTGGTTACCGTATGTTCCAGACTATAAGTCGCACCAGCCATAAAATGTATAATGAAGAAGAAAAAAAACATATATAAGTCACACTGGACTATTAAGTCGCATTTTGGGGGGAAATTTTATTATTTTTCTTACAAAATCTGAGACTAAGCATTTCACATTGCAAGACAAGTACCGGTAACAACAACAGAATAAACAACCAGCTGTTGCATTGGCGGTGTGCACAACAGCGCACCACGGCCTCCAGCAGATGATGGCGGTGTTTCAAACCCTCCCAGCGGGTGGGGAGAGCTCATTCCTCGGCCGGAGCTGGCCCGCAGCACCCCGCCACAGGCTGCAGCAGGTGATGGCGGTGTTTGAAACCCTCCCAGCGTTGCAGAGGAGCTGAAACCTGGACCTGAGCCGGTCCGCAACAGTGCTTTAAACATAATTTGGTATATAAGTCACTCCGGAGTATAAGTCGCAGGACCAGCCAGACTATTAAAAAAAGTGTGACTCACAGTCCGGAAAATACGGTATTGAAGCTGGAGCATACTTGCTTCTGAGCCTCGCATCGGTAGGAGTGATCCTGCAGAAATAAGCAATCGTAATGGTAGTGTTAAGTTTTTAGGACAATAGGGTGATTGCTGTGAAACGTTGCTGTTGTCTGTGATGCTGGACTAGCTGTTAGCTCATCAATCCTGAAGGGCATAATCTCTGTTTTTCAGAACAGAGGCTGTTAAGGAAGCTGCTGAATGTGTGAGAAAAAAGTCTCAGCAGACCCTTCCTCATTAAATCTGTTACATCAGGTACGACTACAGCTCCGTTTTGGTGCTGCGTTGTGCTCGTTTTGGTTAAATGACATTACGGCTGAACATGCTTGTACCTATTTATTAGGACACCTCTGCCAGATTGTTAGAGATGGATTCCTCCCTGCTGGTGGCAACAGATGAGTTCCATTTAATTTAGTTAACATTCCAGGCATAGCTGAAATCAAATCTCTTCCCGTGTGGCTTATCAGATTAAAGGTGCTCACTATCTAGGCTCATAGTGTTCCCATCACAAAAATATGTCACAGTTACTCGATCAGATTTAGGTCAAAACATCAAACCCAATCCAAGGGACTGGTCATGGGTCAGAAACAAAGTCATCTATCAGAAGGTCAGAGGATGCCAACTCCAAATGCTGAAGTCAGAACATTCCACAGGTGCTTATAGTCATTTCCTGTTTTCCCACAATGAAAACAAACCTTTTGTTGCTGAATGCCAACTGTAACCGAGACAATGAACGGAGCCCGTTAATGACGGCGTTAAATACTAAATTACTTTTCTTTACGGCTCCTTTTTAGCTTCTTGCAGCAACTCTTCAGGAGGAAATAATCAGAGCATGTTGTTCCCCAGTGGCTCACTCTATGTCACAGTTGGTTAAAAACAAAATGATGCTGCAGCTGGCTGCCTGAGAAAACCAGCATTGTTTAATTTATCTTTGCTCCACTTCTGTCATAAAGTTCTGGACCGATAGGGAAGCCACCTCACAGCTGGCTGCCAGGCCACACCCCTGCTTCTGCTTGAATTTAAGTAAAGTTAATACAAAAACACCTGAATGCTTGAGTTCTGGGTGAGACAGATAACGGTGTGTGGTATTAATCTGATTAAGATTAAACAGTTTGTAAGGTCTGTAATATTCTATTTAAAAAAACAAAATGAGGCCACGCCAGGTCACTTCATCGTTCTCACCGACTTGAGGGCGGGAATCTGAACTTCTCAGCAGATTTCTGGCAGTTTCCTTTTATTTCCTACTGATGGATTTGAAGGAGATATTTTATGACTTGTTGCCATATTTTTAAGATATTTCTTTTTAAAATTTTATAATCATATTTTCCCTTTTTAGCGCTTTATCTGCAGGTCTTGTGTTCAAACCAGAAGTTTGATATATTATTTCCACCTGATGGAGTCTGAAGCACCAGTCTTCCATCGAACCCTAGAACAGGCGATAAACTAAACCCACCGCTCTACACCTTCAGTTTATCACCTTTTATTCTCACATTTGCATCAAATTATGATGTGCTCATTGTTTTCATTCAGCAGCATGAGAAAAAGTGCTGCTCAAGCTAGCACATAAATCACACTGTGGTGCACAAAGTGCAGAAGAAAGCTTAAGGGTCAAAGTTCATGAGCGTCAGAGCACCAGGAAGGAAGTTGCTCCTCACCTTGCTGAACTGGCCATGAGGCATCTTGTCTTCTGCCTGAGGAAAAAAGGACGAGCAGCTTGTCAGCTTAGATGAGCAGGATCCATCATCGTCCTCTTTGCTCTGGTTCTGCATCAGCTGTTGTAATGTTTGAGCATATCTACATACGAGTGAAACTCAACATGTAAGATGTTAGCGTGCTAAGTCTGTCATTGCGTTTGTTTATTAAACAACCATTTTCTACTGGGGCCTGGCCAGCTTTGCCCTTTTTGATAGTATTAGTTGAGCAGCCCTGGTTTAACCTCTCTTTCTGTACAAATAGCAAAATGTTCCTTATTGTTAATATTTGCCTTGTTAGCTAACTCGAATAGCAACAAATTCTCACTCCCAGCGCGTCAAAAACAAATGCTTGGTCAGCCACCCTCCATGTCAGACCCCTGACGCCAAAAGTGCCCTTTTTCGTTACTTATGTGCGAAAAGGGGTTTTTCTCTTATTTGACTGCAGATCCCAATGCAGCGTAAAACTGATGTGATGGGATGTCCGCAGCCAGGGAACCAAACAAGCTCATTGTACCTCACCTTAACCTCTTATTTAACCTTCCCCTCACCTCTATCCTAACCTTAACCATGTTGCTAGCTAACACGTTAGTGATGTGTCGATCGCTCCAAAAGCCGGCTCTATGAAGTGAACGGCGGGAGCCACCTCGTCATTGGTCGAGTTTGGACCGGGCCAACGCGAGGGGGAGGTTTCAACTACCACGGTGGAGGTTAAAAGTAGAGGGTATGTGTAACCTCCCCCTCGCCAGAGGTATGTTCTAACGTTCCCCTTGGGCGGCAAATACGAAAATTGACAGTCATACTCTGACTGTCAGAGTCAGAATGCATGGGAAACAAATGCTTGATCGCAGTGAGAGTAACGTTTTAGGTAGCAAGAGGGTTAAGGTTAGGATGAGGGAGAGGGGAGGTTATAAATAGTGAAACGTTAAGGTTTAGGTGCGGTTAAATGAGCTGGTTCGGTGCCGCATCAGCGGACATCTAATCACCTCAGTTTTACGCTGCATTGGGATCTGCAGTTACAAAAGGGAAAACCCCTTTTCGCACATAAGTAACGAAAAAGGGCACTATTGGCGTCTGGGGTCTGACGTGGAGGGTGGCTGACCAAGCGTTTGTTTCCGACGCTTAGGGTGTGAGAATGTGTTGCGAATAGCCATCATGGCTGCCTACTCACGTCTATTCCACAGACCGTAAACATTATGTCACATGTACTTTATCTTTTCTTTTGATTGTGTTTCATTGTGTTTGGGGCTGGAGTGGTGAGGCCCTTCGGCTGTCTACTCAGAATGAGTTGTATGCAAGCTCATGAGTACACGAGCACACACACAGGCACACACATATTTAGAACACAATTTTCTTAGGTATAGAACATGTTTCTTTTACTCTAAAATGAACCGCTCTGTTAGTTTAACTCAGGGGTCGGCAATCCGTGCTTGTAAAATAATGCATGGATATTTAAATAAAATGCTTTATATTTTACTGCATTAATTTTACATCTATAAGCTAATTCTAAATGTAAAGATTGTCTGCGTAAACCTGAACAGGTCCAACCCGGTCTGACTGTGAGACCGAGTTGATGGGTCACGCTTGTGCGTAATCATATCGGCGCATTCTGAGCTGAAGAGGATGTGAGATTCTGGGCTTCTCCTCAGACGGCTCCTGGATGCGCTGCCACATTGGAGACAGGAACAAGCACTATTCAGCCAAAGTTTCATAATCAGGGAACATTTTCTAAGTGACAAGTCTCGCTTCAGTCGGAGGAATCTTCCCGCATGCGCTCTGGTTCTGCGACGCGCTCCAAGCCCCTCTCCACATCTTCAGCTCGCTGTGCACCTTATGTAGTACACGCTGACAGTGAGCTGCGCTGAGCAGTGTCCAGCTCAGATGTTCAGAAGGAAATCTTTTTTTGAGTGATTTAGCTACATCTGCGATGTACGTAGAATAAAATGTCAGTTCGTCTGCTTGTGTCGGGGTAATTCTTTCTATTCTTTCTCCGTCAAAATAAACGGCCAAATACGGGAACTGTCCGGTTCAACACAAGCCCTGCTTTTAACTGTTATGTTTTCTTGTGAAAATTGTTGCAAAGAGATAAAATTTAACTTGATTAACACCAGAGCCTGGCACACTGCACCGTTGTCTCCGTCACTGTAAATGAGGGAAAAACAATTCAATTCAATTCAATTCAAGTTTATTTATATAGCGCCAAATCATGACAAGAGTCGTCTCAAGGCACTTCACATAATAAACATTCCAATTCACAGTTCATTAAGCCAATCAGAAATAATGTTTCCTATACAAGGAACCCAGCAAATTGCATCAAGTCACTGACTAGTGTCAGTGACTATACAGCAATCCTCATACTAAGCAAGCATGCAGCGACAGTGGAGAGGAAAACTCCCTTTTAACAGGAAGAAACCTCCAGAGAATCCTGGCTCAGTATAAGCAGCCATCCTCCACGACTCACTGGGGATCGAGAAGACAGAGCAGGCAGACAAAGACACACACACACACACACACACACACACACACACACACACACACACACACACACACACACACACACACACACACACACACACACACACACACACACACACACACACACACAGACACAAACAAAACAAAACAAAATGATCGGATCCTTTTCTGACCTTCCTCACCTACAAAGTTTAATTACAACAATCAAATGTGACAGAGCCTGGATTTGTATTATGAACAGTCTAAACATGTTTTAATTTTTTTTTTGTAATTGAAGTCTTTATTTACTTTTAACTTTAAACCACATGAGAACATAGAAACGAAAACAGAACAGTCAAAAACAAAACAACAGAAAAAAATAAAATAAAATAAAAAGGACAGCTTCCAATTCCATGATAAATTCACCTTTGTATTTTTGGTCTATTTTCAATACTTACTAACATGCAGCGCAGTAAGCATAAGATTAAACTGAAGATGATCGCTCCAACCAGATAAATTCCCACCGTCTTAGCCAAAAACCCGTCCCCATGATTTGTCAAAACCCTCCCAATCATCATTAATCCTAGCCAAAAAAATTTCATATGCCACCATTTTCAGCATATTTTCTTCCCACCTATTATATTCTGGAGGAGATGGTTGCTTCCATACACTGAGGATAACTCGGGCCGCTGCAATCACCCCCACCTTTATAACCACAAAATCATATTTTGAAACCCCAGGCAACACCGACCGATCCCCTAATAAACACAGTCTTGGTGACAAGGGTATTATCATACCAATCCACCTACCTATTTTGTCCAATACTTTTTGCCAAAAGGGATAAACTTTCCCACATTCCCAAATAGCATGCAGAAATGTCCCTGGATCTGAACTACATTTCCAACATTTATTACTGGTACTGATTCCCATTCTATAAAGTTTGGACGGAGTGGAGTACCACCTGTGTATTAATTTGTACTGAATAAATTTACCCCTGACCTCTCTTATATATTTATCCGAGAATGACAAAATTCTACCCCAATGTTCTTTAGAAATTGCACAACTCAAATCCCTCTGCCATATAATCCTCAAGTTTTCACATATCTCTTTCTTAGGATTGTTAAACAGTTTGTAGAAAACAGCTGCTCTATGTGCTGTACTGGGCAATTCTAAAAACTCCACCATCATATTTGAGCTTTGACTAAATTTTCCTTTGGTAATACAGTCCCTTATTTGTAAATACTTCCAAAAATTCTTTTCTCTTATCAAACCATATTTTTGGGTTATTTCAGTGAATGACATAAACACTCCCCCTGAGTAAAGATCACTTATCCGGTGTATACCTTTGACAAGCCATTCCTTCCAAAACACTGTTTTTCGCCCAATCTGTACAGCAGTGTTGTTCCATAGTGAGGTGTAAGGTTGTCTTAAGTGAGATGCTCCACACATCTTATGCACCTCTACCCAGACAGCTTTTGAATACCCGAGCACTGGGTTATCATAAAAGTCTTGTCCATTACTTGCTGAGCCCTGTGAGAGAACATCCAAGGGTGTAAAAGAGCTCACTAGTTCCTGTTCGATCTTCATCCAGCTCAGCTCAGGGTCCGAACCTGTCCAGTGCTTGGCCAGTCTTGACATTTCAAAAGCTAAATTATACAACTTCACATTTGGCAGGGCCATTCCCCCAATGTCTTTAGAGGCCCACATTTTCTTTATATTCACTCTTGGCTTTTTGTAATTCCACAAAAAATCTTTAATTAACTTCTCAAATTCACTAAATATATGTAAAGGAATTCTCACAGGTAACATCATGGAAACATAATTGAACTGTGGGGCCACCATCATTTTAATCACATTAATTTTACCCCATAGTGCAAGATTCAATTTACCCCACTTATCCAAATTTGTTTTTATCTTTAGGAGGAGAGGTTCCATATTTGAAAGCATAATATCTTCTAGTTTTGGTTTTAATATTATTCCTAAATACTTCATACCTGAGGGTAAATACTTAAAATTGAATGGAGTAATGCATCCAGAATGACATGATGCTGAAAGTGGCATGCCTTCCGATTTGTACCAGTTTAACTTATAACCTGACGACCTTGAAAATGACTCAACACATGTGAGTAGCGCTGGTAGAGACTGTATGGGATCCGTTAATACTGCTAAGATGTCATCAGCATATAGAAATAACTTGTGCTCCATACCCCCAGCATGCACCCCTCTGACATCCCTGTTAGCCCGAATAGCCAAGGCCAGTGGTTCCAAAAATATTATGAAGAGCAGCGGGGATAACGAACACCCCTGCCGGGTCCCCCGAGTGAGATGAAAAAATTCTGATACCACTCCGTTTGTCAAAACTGCTGCCCTTGGACTTGCATATACAGTTTTGATCCAATTACAAAATCCAGGCCCGAACCCGAACCTTCCAAGGGTCGTCACAAGGAATCCCCACTCCACCCGATCAAAAGCCTTCTCAGCATCCAGCGAGAAGGCCGCAACTGGGGCTAGACTAGATTTGCTTTTATGCATGAGATGAAGGAGTCTTCTAATGTTATCACCTGAAGACCTATTCTTAACAAAACCAACCTGATCACCATCTGGTAATATTTGTTCCACGCGGAAGGCCAAAACCTTTGTCAAAATTTTGCAGTCTACGCCTAAAAGGCTTACTGGCCGATAATTTGATGGATCCGATAGATCCTTATCCTTTTTAGGAATAAGGGAGATTAGTGCCTCATTAAGTGTGCTCGGTAAGGAGCCTGATTCCAGTGCCTCAAGATAAACTTTATGCAGGACTGGCGCTAAAATATCAATATATTTCTTATAATACTCTATCGGGAAGCCATCCAAACCTGGGGATTTCCCGTTTTTCCTAAACATGTTTTAAAAAGAAACGTATGACAAAAGTGGCACCTGCTCAGTAAAACCACCAACAGGGTGAAAAATATCAAAATATTGTAGGCAGAGACGGGCTACAACTTCTGGATCCACTTTATATAAATCGTTTTATTGATTATCGTCTTATGAAAGATGACTTTGACGTACACGAGCGACCGGTACTGGCTGCTGTCACCTGTTGTGATTGGTTAAAGCAGCTCTCTGCTGTCTGAGGGTAGGCCCCGCCCACAACGCCGCGGCTGCTGTGGCTCCCAGTGTTTTCTTTACTGTGGGAAACGGGTAATAATGGCTCTTTGTTGGGAACAGGTTGCCGACCCCTGGTTTAACTGATTCATTTAAGCAAGCACGGAGCTCTAGATCGCCATCTGGTGGGGCCCGGCCCCATTGGCCCCTGATGCAGCGTAGTTGCTGAGGATGCTCTCTTCCACATGACCCAGATCTGTTGGTATGCCGTTTTAATGATGCTGAATGACTGAAGTAAAGTCAGATTTTGAACTCTTATACAAATTTCAACTCATTATTTGAACCTCAAAGCCGCGGAGATCAAAAGGAGTTAATAATGTTCACATTTATGATTTGTCTGCTCCATTATGCAGAGGCAGTTTGAACAGATGCAACACAATAGCAGAAGAATGCTTCTCATTCCTGAACTCACAGAAATCTCTTCGTGAATCATGAGTCGATTAATGTCTTAAAATCTTCTGGTTTCCTTGTGAATCACAGGTAAAACGATTGTGTGGGGCAGTGTCACGTTTCAGATGGTTCGGTTCCATTCTGAGACTCTAAACTGCTTCAATTGCTTTGAAGCAAACACACATGACTAAAGAAGATGAGGGGGAGGGGGGAGGGGGGGGGGTAGAGGAAACTGTAAGGCAATTTTTAATGAAGCAATGTGGCAAAAAACATGTACATGTAAATAATCAGGAGGAGGAGGAGAGATATCTAGGCCATCTATGTCTTCATCCTCTGTGGCTTCTTTTCATTTTCTCGTCCCGTTTCCTGTTCTCCTCTTTTCTTCATCCACTCGCTATGCTGCAGGTCTTCCCGTCTACCTACTGGCTTGGGTGCTACTGGAAGCCATGAAAGTTTAAATACTCTAGTCAGGCAGCAAGCATTTTCCCTGCATCACCTCTTTGATTTGTCATAGAAACGAGCTGAAGGTTTCATATTTGTTTTTATGGAATCTGGATTGTAAAATGCTGGACTTTTGTGTTTATTTTTTATTTTCAAGACAAAGGAGTTTGGAAAAGGCTGAAATTCTGATTGTATGATCCTTTTTAAAATCTAATACGTTCCACAAGCCCTTTCTCCTTTTTGATTTCTTGTGAGACAATCTTCTTTCTGACGGTGTTTATCTTCTTTCTGTATAATCAGTAACTGCTGGAAACTCTATTAGAAGAGACTGAATGAACCCATATGAGATTTTAGCAAGTTTCCTATAGGGTTAGCATACATGTTATCAGTGGCGGCTGGTGAAAAATATTTTTGGTGGGGCTGTGCTATTTTTTTTTTTTAAACAAACTTGTGCTTTCTGAGCTTTGTGCACAACTTCACTATTTCCTGAATTAAGCACAGCTCTTTTATTTCCTGTCTTACATTATTGGACAAAGGGATTAATCTACGTGTGTCTGACTATTGGCACGCTGCCTTGCGGACCAAGGTTGAAAAATACTGCAATAAATTGCACATAAAATAACATGACCATAAATGGTCCACATCCACATTACTGTTTGTGAAACTAACATACTGGAGAATTTCATCACAATAATATTAAATAAACAAGTATGTACCTGATCTTTTGCATGCTGTTGGTGAAGCTCTGGATGACCCCTGTGATGGAGACAGAGTTAATGTTCCTCTTCTGCAGCTGGTTGAACAGCATGTCCACATGTGGCATGATCTTGTGACACAATGTCAGCAGAAAGCCGAAATCTTCTTCCTCCAGCATTCTCACAAAGCCTCCTGCCTCTCTCTCAGTGACTGGATCAAAGTCATCTGAGTCTCTGATCATCTGGAAACATCTGAGGAGGTCATCCTTGTGCTCATACACTGTGTTGACATCTCTCTCTTGGACAAAATGTGCCGGTTCTGATCCACTTCTTCCTTGTGTTTATTCACTGCAAGCCTGTGCCCCTCGTCTCTAGCTGCATGGCAATGTTAGCTCTGCCTAGCATAGCTAGCTTCACCGTGTTGTCCATGTGCGCCCGGGATAACTCATGTTTCTTCACCTTCTCAGAAAAATGTTTCATGTCCGTAACTCCTGACTCAATCCATGCCTCATCTGTCACAGTCGTTTGGAAAGCAAAATAACGCATTAGCGGGATTGCATCCAGCTAGCCAAGCCTTCCCAGAAGCCTCGTGTGTACAGTTTACCTCTCTCCTCCTCCTGCTGGCTTATCTTTACGTCGGGCTGATCTGGTCCAAGCTCTTTGACATTAAGTTTTTCCACCATAGTT
>SSNQ01034552.1:721123-744293 GCA_006942095.1 Nothobranchius kuhntae | reverse complement strand
ATGACAATTGGAGTAAAATGTATATTCCCTTGAACTAGGGTTAACTAACCTCCAAATGTCTACTAGGCACAGATCCTCCGTCAATAATTGAATAGCCTCTCTATCCCTGGGTGTAGGCCTACCCCTGGGTTTGCTCTTATCAAGTATCCCATCCATCACCTGGTTGAAATCTCCGGCCAATATTACCTGTCCCTCACGATCCCCTATTATCTTGTTAATTCTGTGAAAAAAAGCTGGCTCTTCTTTATTAGGTGCATAAATATTACACAATACTGTTCGAACCCCATTAATTAAGGCTTCTAAGCATATAATGCACCCTTCTTTATCATTATATTCTTTCAGCAACACGAAGCTTAGCTTTTTATTAATAAGGATCAAAACACCATTTTGTCTACTTGAATATGAACTTTGAAAAACGGAGCCCACCCAGTCTCGTTTAAACTTTTTTGCCTCTTCCTCCCCAGCACTGTGGGATTCCTGAATAAACGCTATATCTGTGTTTTTAGATTTTAAGTATGTTAGAACCTTCCTCCTTTTAATTGGGTCCCCACATCCTTTTATGTTCCATGATATTATTTTAGTATACCTGTTCATCGCTTTCTAATAGAAATGGGGTAAGGACACGCCTTGTGCGCTTTAGAACACAACACAAATATATACATAGGCACTCAATATTACAAAACCCATCTGGTCCTGTCAAACTTGCTGTCTTTAAAAAAACAAATAAATAAAATAAACCCTGAACCAAACAAACACCCTTCCTTGCAGAACAACCCAAAACAGCATTGTTAAACGCCCCCTCCTTCCCCTCCCAACCAAACCTAACTTTAGCTTGAGACACTAAACTGCCCTTGTTCCCTGAGACACACTAATCGTCCAACAGCAGCACAACCGCCGCAACCCCGTGATGCCCATTGTTTATTTACCGTATTTTAAAATTCGCATACACTTCTCCGATCTGTTACTTCATGTCCTGCACTCCTCTAAGTCGACTCCTGCAGAAACTTCTCGGCCTCCTTCCCGTCTTTGACTACTTTCTTTTGTCCATTCCACGTAAAGATGAGCTTTGCAGGATACACCAACCTGTGCTTCACTTGTAGCTCTCGGAGACGCTTCTTCACCGAGTTGAAAGCCTTCCTCTTCTCCGCCAGCTCCCTTGTAACATCTTCAAAGAAGGAAAGCTTGACGCCTTGCCAAACGACTCCACGCTTCTCTCTGGCCACCCATAGTACTTTCTCCCTGGCAGATGAACGTAGAAAGCGGACCAATATCGCCCTGGGAGGCTCGTTAGGTTCCGGCATTGGCACCGGGGAATGAGGCGCACGTTCAATTTCAAATTCACTTCCCGAAAGCTCAAGTGCTTTGGCCAGAATCTCCGTCACATATTTGTCGACGTTCCTGGGTGCCTCCACCCTTTCTTTAAGTCCAATAATCTGTACGTTATTTCTCCTACTACGGTTTTCAAAGTCCTCCACTCGTTACCACAATGCCTCCAACCTTTTCTGGACTTTATCCACTTTTGCTTCGGTAAGAACGCTAGCATCTTCCATTTCTGAGATACGTTGTTCCGCCTCTCCTAACCTCACTTTTATGTCTTCCACAGAGTCTTTAAGTTCTTTCGTGGTTTCTTTTATAGTGGTGACATCTTTTGCTACGACCTGAAGAGTAGCATTCATTTTCTTAATTTCCTCAAAAATGTCCTTTTTGCTCTAGGTCCCCATACTTTCCTCCACTGCTGTCGGAGAGGCGGCCTCAGATGCAGGCGCATTTTACGGCATCTCCAGTGCAAGGCTAATGCTAGCTTGCTTCTTCCTCGTGGTAGCTCCCTTAAAAAAAGTTTGCCTTGTTATTACCGGCCATTTTCCAAAGACGGTACTCCTCGCAAAACTTAAAAAGTCGACAAGGGGTGTCCAATTTGTGACTACAGCTGGAGTGTATGTTTCAGATTCAGATCATTAATCAACAGGTTTTAGGAGCGCCTCTAACGTGCGGCCACCTTCCTCGGCGGTCCCACGTGACTCCTCTGAATGATAGTTCATTTAACTAATTTGGTGGATAAAAATCTCCTTTCTTGTGTTTTTGAGGTCTTTGATTTAAGTCTAAATAATCAGGTAGCAGGTTTGACTGAGAAGATGTGGAAAACGCAGCACGACTTGTAAAAATCTGCTTAGAAAACAACTTGTCAATGGTGCACACACAGCAATGCACTAAAACAAACAAAACCAAGAATGTGAT
Organism: Nothobranchius kuhntae; assembly: GCA_006942095.1. NCBI lineage: Eukaryota > Metazoa > Chordata > Actinopteri > Cyprinodontiformes > Nothobranchiidae > Nothobranchius > Nothobranchius kuhntae. The sequence goes on along the minus strand of SSNQ01034552.1, from coordinate 742,058 downwards.
GAGCTTGGCTGGATAATTGATCAGGTTGAAATTACCGATGGATTTCTGCAGAGCACTCACCTGGAAATCTATTGTGCTTCAGGTTGCCCATTGGGAATCAAAGCGGTATGGAATACAGTGAAATGGACATGGAACAAAGAGTTAATAATACATTTACACTTCAGCCTTCTTCCTATTGATTTCTACTCACTTGCCTGTGACATGACAAGCACCCCCCATTCCCCACCCCCCGCCCGCGCAGGATTTTTTTGTTGGAGTTAGAAGCAGCAGCAGCCCCTCGACTGTGAAACACAACTTAATCAGTATTGAACACAGAGTGGTGAAGTAGAAGCATTGAAAATTGAATTTCAGATTCACTTTTGGCTTGAAATCAATGAAAAAATAAAGGAATGAAAAAATTATTGATTGCTTTATAAACAGTATTTTTTATTTTTTTTTGCCTTTCACACGACGAGCACTTCCTTCTCATCAGAAATAGTGTCACACGTTTGTGGTGACGTATCATTACACTGCCAAAATTTTCTTCTAAGGAAGTGAAAAATCCTCATTTTTAGACATTTTAGTCAAAAAAGAAAGCAAATCTTTCTCTATAGAAAACAGCATTACTTAAATTAATGTAAACATTCTTGAATTTGAGCCAGATATTCTTCTTCTGAGTAAAAATTCTGCCAGTGGGGTAAGCAAAAGTTGCTTGACTAGAATTGTTAGAACTAGCAAAATAATCAAATATTAGTTGGGTTTTTTGTGCTAGTTTTAAGATTTCTAGCCAAGTAACTTTTGTTTAACCTTTTGGCAGATGTTTTAAACTAATAACAAGAACATCTGGTTCATATTCGCTTATTCAGGGTCGGGTCGCGGGAGCAGCAGCCATAAGCGGGGAGGAACAGACTTCCCTCTCCCCAGCCACTTGTGCCAGCTCCTCCGGGGAATCCCAAGGCGATCCCTGGCCAGCCGAGGGACACGGTCTCTCCAGCGTGTCCTGGGTCTTCCTTTACGTTTCCTCCCAGCTGGACGTGCCCGGTAAACCTCACCAGGGAGGTGTCCAGGAGGCCTAACCAGATGCCCGAGCCACCTCAACTGGCTTTATTTAAGAATATTTAACTTCTTTAAAGTTATGCTATTTTTCTAGAGAAGAATGCATTCTATTTTTAGACAAAGTAAAATAAAATGTCTAAAATTAAGGATTTTTATTACTTTCTTAGACATCAGTTTTTGATAAATATTTGTATGAGTATGATTGGAGTATGATGAGCATCCACCTAAGACCTGGGGCCTCATTCATCAGACATTCGTAGAAACTGTCCTATATTGAATGAATGAAATTTAAAATGTTCATACAGTCAAAATCCCGATTTAAGTTGAAGTTCCATTAGCCATCACACACTGGAGAAATTCCTCTCCACATCTGGCCCATCCCCGTGGGAAATGGTGAGCTGCAGCTGCGGCTGCGCTCGGGAACTGTTTGGTGGTTCATCAAACACGCGGTGGCCCCTCTTACACACGTTCCTCTGTAATTGTCTGTTGATACATCCCACCTGTGCACACTCAGGTCCTCGTGTCATTTACAATCAGAAACTCCCTCAATTAACCATATTTGGTCACACCACGTCTTCAGCTCATGAGGAGAATGCCTGCGCTCTTCCCATTGGGGGAAAACAAACTGAACTGCAGGTGGGATCGAGGCACTGGCTGCAGAAGTGTAGAGACAGAGGGGAGGTCTCTGTCAGCAATAAATAAAATTGGAAGAAAAAACGTTGAATAACAGACCGAATGTTCCATTCTGTTGTCATTCACAGTTTACATTTAAGGATTTGTATGATGTTCTGTTTGGAGTTGGTTTTGTTCTTGTTTGGAAAAGCTTCTTCCAAGCTGTTTACCTTGGCAACGCATGTTTGTTAAAGAGCAAGTCACTCCCTACCAGATTCTTACTCCACTCCCACTTCCTGTTTGAAAAATGCAACAAATGCTGTTGCCTGGCAGACCGAGAGGGCGGAGCCGCTAACAAATACACACACACAAACAGGCTCACAACGACATTGTGACATCATTGTTCCAGTCTGGGTTTAGGCCACTTCACAGTACTGAATCAGCCCTTCGTCGCGTGACCAATGACATGCTGGTGGCTTCTGACTCTGGGTCGCCTGTTTTGCTCCTACTATTAGATCTTTCTGCAGCATTTGATACTGTTGACCACAATATTTTGCTGGACAGACTTGAGTCATGGGTAGGGCTTAGGGGTACCTCACTTCAGTGGTTCTGCTCATACCTGTCAAAGAGAGTTTTCATGGTTCAGTTGGGTAATTGTTCCTCTACATTCCTTCCACTTCCATGGTGAGTCCCGCAGGGATCTGTGCTTGGGCCACTACTGTTTTCAATTTGCATCCTCCCCCTGGGTTTCATCCTGAGGAAATATGGCCTGGGCTATCATACTTATGCAGACGATTGCCAGATCTACCTGGCTTTGAACAAACCAGGCTCCCTCTCTCTTCTGGACCAATGTTTGGCTAAAGTGAGGGTTTGGCTTGCCAACAATTTTCTTAAGCTGAACGATTCTAAGCCTGAGGCATTCCTGATGACCCTAACAAAACCACACACTTATCCTCTGATTTGGACCTTCTCCCATATGACCTCAAGCAGTGTGTTACCAACCTGGGGGTGAAACTGGATACACACTTTTCCATGGGCCCTCAGATTAACGCAGTGGTCAGATCGTGTTTTTATCAGCTGCGCGGACTAGTTAGCTTCAAACCGATCCTGAAACGAGCACACCTGGAATCTGTAATTCATGCTTTTATCATCTCCCGACTGGATTACGCAAACTCTATTTTAATTGGTTTACCTGCCTCCGCTCTTAACAGGCTTCAGGTCGTACAGAACGCGGCAGCCAGGTTTTTAACAAACACCCCTAGAAGAGACCATATCACACCTGTACTGGAGCGGCTCCACTGGCTACCCGTAAACTTCAGAGTCAAGTTTAAAATCCTGACTTTTGTTTTTAAGAACCTGAATGGTCTGGCTCCGGATTACCTGTCGGATCTTGTGACTTGTTATGTGCCAAACCGGGCGTTGAGATCTGCTGATTGCCTGCTGCTTCACGTTCCAACAATGAAATACAAAACGCGGGGTCAGCGTGTTTTTGTCTATGCTGCTCCGACACTCTGGAATGCTCTTCCTCTTTCAGTGAGGCTGGCACCATCCCTCCTCTGTTTCAAGTGGCTACTGAAGGCTCACTTTTACGACCAGGCATTTTTAAATCCCTGACTTTCATTATTTTACTGCGTGTCTTTTATTGACCGTGACTATCTGCCTTGTTGTGTATTTTATTGTTGACCGTGTATTGTTTTATATTGTGTTTTTACTTTTTATTCTGTACAGCACTTTAGTCGGCTGCCATGCCATTTTTAAATGTGCTTTATAAATAAAGTTGGTATGGTATGGTATGGTACCAGCTAACGTTCTAGGGTACCCTTTAGCCAATAGTGATGGCAGATATAAATTCAATGCAGTACAGAGTTTTTACATGACAACAGCACAACACTGACAGTTTTAGGCAGAACAATACAATTTTAACAGAAATGCAATAAAGTGCAAAATGTCACACCCTGTCCTGTCTCCCCGTTTGGTTCAGCCATGTGTCTCTGTTAATTGCTCCCACCTGCTTCTCGTTTTCCAATCACCCAAGCCCCCAGCCCCCTTGTAGCTAAACCCCTTCAGTTCTGTGTCTCGTGTTGGATCATTGTGTCTATATCAGCGTGTTCCAGATTAAAATCCCTGTTTTAATGTTCCTGTCTGCCTGCATGCTTCCTTCTTCACCCGCGTGTGGATCCTCACCTCCGTCTCACTCACCAGCACGCCTGACAGAATGATCCAACCCACTAAAGGATCCAGCGGGGAGATTCTCCGCTGGGAGTGCCTGCTCCAATTCCTCTCCTCGGACCACCGGCCGGCTTCTCCTCCTCTGATGTTGCCTCGCCGCAGGCGCCATCACCGAAATTCAGCCTCAGCGATCCTCTCCACCCTCCCGGAGCCAGAGAAGAGGTTGGACCGGGAGACGCTGACAGACCGCTCCTGCTACGTGGGCACCAGACTGGCTGTGTGCTCCCCCGGAGTTGGCCCACGGCATGGGGAAGGATGCCGGGCTCCACCGCAGCCCTGTGTCCCAGGACGGAGCCGCAAGCTCGCCGCTGCCCCAGCTTGGCGCACCAGCTTGGACCTGCCCCCAGTCAGACCAGCAGTCCAGCCTCCGGTCCAATCAGCACCTCCGTCATCTGCAGGCGGAGAAACCACGCCTACAGCCCAGCTGACAGAGCTCGCCGATCTCCAGGCGGAGCTTGGCCAGATCCGTCAGCTCATCAGCCTCCAGGAGTTCCAGCTGGACACCCTATCCTTCCCACATCACCAGGAGAAGGTGTCGGTCCAGTCAGCAGCTCCCTCGTCACAGGACCAAAGGATCGAGCCTGCAGTCCACCCAGCAGAGCTCACTGATTTCCGAGCTGAGCTGGCCCACCTCCATCGGACCCTTAGTCTCCAGGAGCTCCAGCTGGGCGGTCTGTCCTCCCTGCTCTCCCAGTTTCCAGCACCTCCGGTTCGGTCCGCGGTCCAGAAGTCCGCGGTCCAGAAGTCAGCGGTCCAGAAGTCCGCGGTCCAGAGGCTGACGCCCCCGGACAAGAAGTTGATGCCCCTGGACCAGAAGCCGACACCCCCGGACCCAACGCCGATGCTCCCGGACCGGAGGTTGACGCCCCCGGACCAGAAGTCGACGGAGGTCGGCGCCTCTTCTGGTCCTGTGGTGGATGCCTCTTCCAGTCCTGTGGTGGACACCTCTTCCAGTCCTGTGATGGATGCCTCTTCCAGTCCTGATGTCGATGCCTCCTCGTGTTCTGAAGTCGACGCCTCCTCGTGTCCTGAAGTTGACGCATCCTCGTGTCCTGAAGTTGACACCTCCTTGTGTTCTGAAGTCGACGCCTCCTCGTGTTCTGAAGTCGACGCATCCTCCTGTCCTGAAGTTGACGCCTCCTCATGTTCTGAAGTCGACGCCTCCTCATGTTCTGAAGTTGACACCTCCTCGTGTCCTGAAGTTGACACCTCCTCATGTTCTGAAGTCGATGCCTCCTCGTGTTCTGAAGTCGACGCCTGCAAAATGTCACACCCTGTCCTGTCTCCCCGTTTGGTTCAGCCATTTGTCTCTGTTAATTGCTCCCACCTGCCTCTCGTTTTCCAATCACCCAAGCTCCCAGCCCTCTTATAATAATAATAATAATATTAATAATAATAATACATTTTATTTAAAAGCGCCTTTCAGGACACCCAAGGTCACTTTACACAAAACACGTAATAAAATACAATAAAACAATAATAAAACCCAAAGAAGAAAAAACAAAGAGAAACATTTCAATAAAATCAGAGGTTGTAGGCAGATTTAAACATGTGTGTTTTGAGTTTGGTTTTGAAAAGGGTAAAACTGTCGATGTACCTGATGTCTGGGGGAAGTGAGTTCCAGAGTCGAGGAGCAGAGCGGCTGAAAGCTCTGCTCCCCATGGTAGCGAGACGGGCAGAAGGAACCGCAAGATGGATGGAAGAAGAAGATCTGAGTGAACGGGACGGGGTGTGAATACTTATAAGGTCTGAGATATATGGAGGAGAGTTGTTGTGGATTGCTTTGAAGGTATGGAGGAGAATTTTGAAGATGGACCTGAATTTAACTGGGAGCCAATGAAGCTGCTGGAGAACCGGCGTGATGTGGTGAAAGGAAGGGGTTCTGGTGATAATACGGGCTGCTGAATTCTGGACCAGTTGAAGTTTTATGAAGGAGTTGTTGGGGAGACCATAAAGAAGTGAATTGCAATAGTCGATACGGGAGGTGACTAGGCTGTGGACGAGAATGGCGGCAGTGTGAGGGGTCAGTGAGGGACGGAGACGGTTTATGGAACGTAGATGGAAGTATGCTGACCGAATTAAGTTATTAATGTGAGCCTGAAAAGAAAGTGAGCTGTCGAGAATGACACCCAGACTCTTGACGTGAGGTGAGGGGGAGACTGTGGCGCTGTCAATAGTTAAAGAAAAGCTGTCAGATGTTGAGAGGGTGGAGTTAGTGCCAACAAGAAGAAGTTCAGTTTTATTGCCGTTGAGTTTGAGGAAATTAGAGGTGAACCATGATTTGATTTCAGAGAGGCAGAGTGTAAGGGAGGATGGTGGGAGAGGTATTTAACAGAAATGCAATAAATACCTTGTATTTAAATCCCTTCAGTTCTATGTCTCGTGTTGGATCATTGTGTCTATGTTAGCGTGTTCCCGATTAAAATCCCAGTTTTAATGTTCCTGTCTGCCTGCCTTCCTCCTTCTTCACCCGCGTATGGATCCTCACCTCCGTCTCACTCACCAGCACGCCTGACACAAAACTATTGACTACACGTGTCTGCAGCACGATTAGACACACATTTATTTAGTTTATCAGGAAAACAAGTAGATTTGGGGGTGACTTGCTCTTTAAGGGAGTAGAGGAGGTCCTGAGGGTTCTTCTTTTAGTTGTCAATAAGCGAATATGGACTGGAATCAGATTTTTGCGTTTTGTTTCCCGCTCCACAACGGGTTCCACATCACAGCGTTGCTCCAGAAGGATCTCCATCAGGGAGGCCAGTGCTGTTTGTACGCACGGTCTGAGAAATGCTGACTTTTATAAGAAAATCTTGCACAAGTGCAAAATGATGACCACAACACAATGAGTAAATTTGTTCCAACACACGAGAGCTGTGGACAAGTACGGTTGATAAATGAGGCCCCCTGGGCTTTTGTGGGATGTGTACTTTTAATTTTATCCAAATATTTGAAAAAATAAGTAGTATTAAAGAACATAAGAGCACATGAAAGCATAGTGGCACTACTGCTAGAACAATTGCCTTGCAGCCTCCAGGAAGAAAGTTGCAGGTTCAAATCTCAGTTCTCCCCAGGTGTTTGGCTCATCTGCAGGTCCTCTGGTTTACTCCTACAACCCAGAAGCATTTGTGACTATGTCTGTAGGGTTAGTGTGTGACTTGTTGTGTGTGACTTGTTGTGTGTCGCTGTTGGACTAGTGACCTGTCCAACTCAACAAGCAGTCATGCTACATATCTGGGATTTTAGCCATAATCAAGCTGCCCGATATAATCGCCTCTTGTTCTGTCCTGCATCACGTCATGCAGAGTCCCCAGTTTGAGGATTATTCAGAGGGTTAGCTCTAACAGTGGTATGTTGTAGCTGCCTGTGCCAGTCTATTACATTTGTAATCTGAGTTATTCCTTTAACAGCAGAAATAGTTAAAACGTGTCCTTCTGTTTTACAAGACACCCGGCTTTCCCACAGAGGGTAAAACTTTATTTTGGCATGTTGCATATTTATGTTAAAGGTCTATGTAATATTTATAAATCTGCTTAATTATTCAGTCTGTTATGACTGCGCGTGTTTACATGTGCCTTCCATTCAAAAGCACCTTCTTTCACCCGTGTGTGTGTGTGTGTGTGTTTGCCTTTAAAGAGGCTGTGAATGATCTTATTTAGTGTGTGCTGATTGCTGCTTTAACCCGGCGGCCACGCTGGCTGGTGCTGCATTAATAATCGGGGAGCCAGGAGAGCTGCCGAGGCCCGCACCTTGTTCACCGCTCGCTCTCCTGCTATCTCCATGGTACCAAGAAAAGAGCCGGCAAACAGCAGGGGAAGTGTGGCGGAAAATTACAGTCTTCACATGCCAGCCAGTGAGGCTGCTCCCAACGCTCGGCGGGGGCCGTCGGTGCTCGGCGAAGAGACCGTGGAGCTGGGAGGACGTAGCTGTATAATGCCCGTGTGGCAGTGGGGAGGAAGAGGGGCGGTTGCTTTGTTCATGTTTAACTTGACGATTTATTGTCCTTTGTTCTTATAGAGGTTTGATTTGTATCAGTATTTTAGGCTGGAATCGGGATATAAAGTTGTTTTCCGGTCTGGAGCAACACTCTTCGGGGCATCGGGGATCAGGAGAAGATGGATAAACGTGTTTATTGGCTCGTGGGCGGCTGTGTCCTCATGCATGTAGGAAGGAGAACAACAACCAGCGACTAACATACCTCCTTTGTGTCGGTGTTAACTAGATGGGTGAAAACGGACCCTTTTTTCAAGTGTGGCCAACAATGCGCTTTTTCCAGTCCAGTCCACATAACGTTTCGATTGGTTGTGTGAAGATTAAAGCTTTTCACTCTCTGCCAGGGAGAACAGTATAATTGATATTTCAGCTCTGGGCAAACTTGCTCTCATAGGCCAGTGGCTGTTTCAGCAGAAAATTAATGTTAGCGCAGCTTGGCGGCAGAGCGGTCGGCATGTTTTAGGAAATATACTCTGAGTTGGGTCTCTCTGGTCTGCTGGTTTCTGCTTCAGCTCTTTGTGTGTGAAATGAACGTCTGTACAGGGAGAACGGGTGTTGTTTTTGTGTGAATTCAGGCCATCGCACACACATTTAGGCATTTCGCTGCAAACCTAAAGATCAGCGCTAATGCTGAAAATGTTAGAGGGGTAGGTTGTCTCACCAAGGGTGCAGGGGATCTTTGTAATGAGATTTAAAAGTGTTTCTTTTACTGCACAGGCGTTTGCCCTTGATCCTAATGTGTGTGAACGACTCGAATCATTTCGAAATGTCAAGCATGCTTGGAAAGAGAATGCAGTGAGAGTAAAATGTGATCAGTCTCAGAGCCTCTGTAATATCATTTGGTCTACGAAGAGGGCCATCTCTTGTCTACTTCATTAGAACGTGTTATTCAGCCCGTCTGAAGAACATAAAAATCGACCTAGTGTGAAACAATGCTGGAGTCATCGCTCCGATCGCTCCCTCGTGCTGCTCTTGTCCTGAATGGGCCGTTTAAGTGGACGCAGGGGATTAGGCGGATGATGGCAGTCGAGGTCCTCATATCGGTGCAGTGTGACTCGGACCACATTAACACGACATTAGTCTCATTTCCATTCTGACAACGTGTGCGTTCCCACAACACTGGAGAGAGAGAGGACTGCTGAAACGACTGCGACCCTCACGCTCCAGCCTTTCATTTCCTGTGGCCATTCAAGCCCCCCCCCCCCATCTCAGTCTCTGTGTTCTCCCGTTCCCATTCTTGCCCTTTGTCTGCTTTTTTTCTGTCCTTGCCCCTGCGCTCCCCACCCTCTCCCCTCCATCCCTTCTTTTTCTTTCTTTCCCCCCGGTTCCACATCAGCAGCTGGGTGAAGCCTCTTCCCATCATGCTTGGCCACACTCCCCTTAATTACCCCACATTTTTCTTTAGCTAATGTAAAAATGCAGATGAAACTGATTGGAGGACAGAACGGCTTTGTGCTGATCAGGATTTAGATACGAGTGAAGGGAGAGGAGAATGGTGGCGAGGAGGACGTTGTGAAGAGAGGAAAATAGAAGACAAAAAGGTCGAGTGAGACGGGAAGAGAATGATGAGAGAAAAAATGAGTGAATCTGCATGAAAAGGGGAAAAGTGGGGATGTTTGGGTGCATCCAAACGATGGGACAACAAATGGGTTACTACCCATTTGTTGTCTTTGTTGTTGTTTGGGTCAAAGATGTTTTGGGCCCTGAGGGAACTTCCTCATCTTATCACAGTGAGCAGACGGCTGGCACATCTTTCTCATTACTAGCCTCTCAGTTATAGATTACTCCTGCCTTACTCGTGTCCCCAGCCACAGGCAGTCTCTGTTACAGTCTGCACAGACACACTTGCACCAAACAGTTTGAACCTCTGAATATAGACTCTGCTTTTCATTTTCCTTTTATGAGAATTAAGTCACCCCGTCTGTCCGTGTAACCGTGGTTTCAACTGCAAGCAACTGCAGGCTGGAGGAGAAAATGAATTAGGGCTTCTTGTTTGATTGAAAAGACTTCTGAGGGAAGCTAAGTAGCTGGTTTATGATACGCTCTTTCTTTTTACTTTGTATTGTCTGCTGCTCAGCTGGAGGAAACGGAGCCTGTAATGTTTCAAAGTCAAAGCATCGGCATGTGTGTGTGTGTGTGTGTGTGTGTGTGTGTGTGTGTGTGTGTGTGTGTGTGTGTGTGTGTGTGTGTGTGTGTGTGTGTGTGTGTGTGTGTGTGTGTGTGTATGTGCCACAAGCAGAAAAAAACTGTTGCAAACAAAGTGTCTGTCCAAAGTGCAGCTGCAGGACGATATGCTAAATTTGTGATTCAAGTCGACTTCACAACAAATTTAAATGAGTTTAGTTTACGATTGATGATAGAACATTGTGTGAACTTTAAACTGACATTTTTTTATTTCAAGTAAACATCAGGTACTTTATGATAAAGAGAAACCTTTACGTCATCACTCCTTGAGGGTGGGTTGTCTGCTCTGCACCCTGCAGACTCGGGACACACAAGCGTGTGCAGATTCCTACCTTTGTCAGAAGCCATTGCTGATAAAAAATGTATGCTTTGCTGTAAAAATCGGCCATTAAATTTAAAGGTCACAGTTTATAATAAAGTAAGCTTGCAATCCAAAACTAATCAGTCCCTCGTGGATCTCCTTCTTGTCTTTAAACCAATACATTTTTCTTAATCTCAATGTTTGAATGAGTCTTTGTCTCTAAAGCCCTTTTCAGATTGACATTCTGGAATATGTGCAGACAATTCAATCGGTTTTTTAACCGGAACTGTGTTTTCAGACACACCACTTTTGTACCGGAACTTGTCCTTTCGGCTGCGTTCACACAGCAGGGAAACGTTCCAGATGTCTGACGGCGGCGGGGGTGGGGGGTGGGGTGAGAATCGGACTCATGTTAAGAAGAAGAAGAAGAAAATATCATTTCTATAGCGCCTCTCAAGATAAAAATCACGAGGCGCTTAAGCATAATTCTGCGCACTCGAAGACGCATAAGAGACCTGGATGATGAAGCTCAATGGTTAAAGGAATCACTGAAGCGGTGTGAAGCGCTCCGTCGCGCGTCTAGACGGTACCGTAGGAGGTGAGCTGCCATTGTTCGCCGCATGCTACAGGAGCGGGCTATCTAGGTGTGTACAGCGTCCCCCGGTCCGCTCCCCCTCCCCCTCCTCCTCCCCCTCTTCCCTGTCCGGAACTCTACCTCAACAGTCAGAAGCAGCCACCCTGTCTGTAACAAGTCCGGACCTGTTACTAGGGGGCTTCGTCCGATTAAATTACGGAAAACGTTATCCGGATGTTTGTATTAGACGCAAAGGTCTTACGGACAGAGTCCGGAACATTTCCGTTTTTCGTGGCCTGTCTGAAGGGGGCTTAAGTTTGGTTTATGCTTGACGCGTCCGCGAGGTCCACACGGCTCCGAGCGGAAAAGTTGCATCATTTTGCGTCATTTTAACACCCACGCCCCTCCACCGCGCCTCCGCACGGCCCAGAATTTCCGCAACACGCACCTCGGAAAATTTCTAATCACGCGGACGGACGGACGCGGAAAAACATGGCGGACCGGCAAGAACTAGTATGGCAGAGGTTGGTAAATACAGACATTTGTATGATTCAGCTCTCAGAGATCACCGTGATCAACATGTAGTTAATAATTCTTGGAGAGAAATAGCTTGCACTGTCGGAAAAGACGAGAACGCTGTTAAAAATGCTGGAATGCCATGTTGTAAACAGTCATTTCTACTTCTACTATGGTGTAGTGTTGGATGCATGCCGTAGAGCTCCATGCTGCCCCCTACAGTTTAGGAGAATATTGGCTCACTGCAGAGACGAGCCGCACGAACCATAAACGCTGCGAGTTGTGAAGCGCGTTCCATCCGCGAGCCGCATCACCGCGCGGAAAGTGAACTCTCTCTGTCCAGGACTTTGGAAAAAAATTACAGCACTAACCTTTGATCGTTGTTGCTTCATTTTGTTGATAAAATGTGTTTTTTTTGTTAGCAAATTTAGTTTTGTTAACAAAAATTNTATTTCAAGTAAACATCAGGTACTTTATGATAAAGAGAAACCTTTACGTCATCACTCCTTGAGGGTGGGTTGTCTGCTCTGCACCCTGCAGACTCGGGACACACAAGCGTGTGCAGATTCCTACCTTTGTCAGAAGCCATTGCTGATAAAAAAAAAAAGTGTGCTTTGCTGTAAAAATCGAACATTAAATTTAAAGGTCACAGTTTATAATAAAGTAAGCTTGCAAACCAAAACTAATCAGTCCCTCGTGGATCTCCTTCTTGTCTTTAAACCAATACATTTTTCTTAATCTCAACGTTTGAATGAGTCTTTGTCTCTAAGTCTAACCCCGGGTTTCCACCGGAGCCGTCAGAAGCACGTTACTGCAGCAGCACGTCTTGCTCTCGTAAGCTGCTGCTTGGCCCTTCCCACGAGACGCGAAGCAGCAGGGGAGCAGCTGTCACCGACCGAGCACGAAGTCACACGAGTGACTTCGTCAGTAAACACAACAACAAGCAGGAGAAAACTACAACATGGCTCCAAAAGGTTTGTGTTTTATGTTCTGTCCGTTTTATAATCGCCAATACGGACCTGAAAAACAAAGGAGACCGCTAGCTAGGTGATAACTTCTCACGGGGACGCACAGTTAGTAACTTTTTTTAAAAGTAAAGCAACCGGAAGGCAGTACGTTCTTTATTCTGAAAATCTCGGGAGCTTCTCTCCATTTCCGCGTCTGATTTCCTGTCTTTTCTTCCCCAAAAATGTCGAACTTGATCCGTTTCAGAGGCGTCGCGCGTAGAAAATAGAACCGGCGCGTAAAGGCCGCGACATGCTGCTCCTGAGACGCGGCCGACTCGCGCTGCTGACGGCTCCTGTGGAAAGCCGGGGTAAGGGAATAAACACCATATATGTGTTTGTAATAATTATACACACATGCATGCAGCCTCGGATATGTCTTCTTCTTGGTCCCTGTTGCAGGTCTTACGTGTGCTACTGACCCTTTACCTGATGACAGGGGTCCACCATAGTGTACAGCAGGGGTATTCAATTCTGGGCCTCAAGGGTCGATATCCAGCACATTTCAGAGGTTTCTCTGCTTCAACACACTAGATACAGTGGTTGAATCACCTGTGCAGAAGCTCATCAGGCTCTGCAGAAGCCTGTTAATCACCTGCTGACTGAAATCAGGTGAGTTGAAGCAGGGTTGATACTAAAACCTGCTGGATACCGGCCCTCCAGGACCGGAATTGAAGTGGGAAGGTTTAACACACCTAGGGGGGTTCTTAGACAGCGTTTTTTTTTTTGTTTTTTTTTTACCAAAGTTAAGTGTAAGGTAGCTTAACGTTAGCTCACGTTCTCCCTGCTGCTGTTGTTCACTGGTGTAAACAAGTTGCCGGATTTACCAAAATTCACTCCACCGGTGACCGGGTTCAGCTGCTACTGCAAATTCGAAAAAACTTTGAGGGCTTCTGTCTCCATCTGAATTATTTTTACAAATGAAAAGTTGAGTTTACACCCTTCTCTGTTAGTGCAGCCAACCATTACCATTTTACTGTGAAATCAAGTAAATAAAATTGACAAATTACAGGATTTTCAACGTGCTTCATGGGTGAGGCGGCAGTCCCATGAGCGATGTGACGAAACGTGCAAAGGAACAACACTGCCTCTGCAACACTCTGTTGTGTAGCGGAGGCAAATTGATGATTTCATCTGTTATGACCAGGAAGATGTAATATTCTATATAAATATTAAACATTAACCTGCAAAGTCTTTACTGTAATTATTCAGAAGATTCTAGGATTTAATTCAGAAGATCTAGGTTCTTTGCTGTTTCAGTGATCAACCACGCTTCATGTTATTTCAAGAAAGAGTCAAGTTTATAAAAGTAAGAATTTTTCTTACAAACAATTTAAAACATGACTAAGTAACTAAGCATTTACTGTGAGTGGATGTAACTAAATGTGATGAAGGAAGCTATGTGTCAGTGTGATGATGGTCAGAACTTCCGAATCTCGGAGAGCGGCGTCTCCGGATGAAAAAGAATATGGTTTGCTCTAAACTATGAAGTTGTTATCTTTCATAAACACATCAGACGCTATCTGTCACGTCTACTTCACCCCTTTCAGAGAGACCCTCTTGGTGGATCCGAAAGTCGCAGGGGTGGGCTGACCGCTGGCACCGGAGGGCTGTAGAATACCGTGGTACCGACTCTTCGGTCCAGAGATGTCTCGGGTCACGACAGCTGGATGGAACTCTTAAGGAGTCTTAAGCTTGGTTTATGCTTGACGCATTCACTTTCTGCGAGGTGATGCGGCTCGCGGATGGAACGCGCTTCACAACTCGCAGTGTTTATGGTTCATGCGGCTCGTCTCTGCGGTGAGCCAATATTCTCCCAAACTGTAGGGGGCAGCATGGAGCTCTACGGCATGCATCCAACACTACACCATAGTAGAAGTAGAAATGACTGTTTACAACACGGCATTCCAGCATTTTTAACAGCGTTCTCGTCTTTTCCGACAGTGCGAGCTATTTCTCTCCAAGAATTATTAACAACATGTTGATCACGGTGATCTCTGAGAGCTGAATTATACAAACGTCTGTGTTTACGAACCTCTGCCATACTAGTTCTTGTCGGTCCGCCATGTTTTTCCGCGTCCGTCCGTCCGCGTGGTTAGAAATTTTCCGAGGTGCACGTTGCGGAAATTCTGGGCCGTGCGGAGGCGCAGTGGAGGGGCGTGGTTGTTAAAATGACGCAAAATGACGCAACTTTTCTGCGCGGAGCCGTGTGGACCTCGCGGACGCGTCAAGCATAAACCAACCTTAACAGTATCAGCGTTGTTTCTGCAGGAACTGTTTGCTCATCAGCTTTGCAGGTGCATAAAGGTTTTGACGACGTGTCTAAATCTCTTACGGTTAAAGAGGTTTTGCTACAGGTGGCCGGTCTGAGCGATTCTCTAGAACTGACAAATCTCTTGGAATGATCCAGGTTGAAGGTTTAGCTGTTATGATTTGCACAGCCAATCAGAGGCTGACAAGTTTGGAGATGTTTTACCAAGACAACTCAGAAAAACGCCTTCTTGATACAGGATGTTCTGACTGGTTAAAAAGGCAAGTTATGTGTTGTAGTCTAACTTAGCCGTACTTGTTATGGTGTGAGTGCAGATGTGAGGACCTCGTCATCATAACATGGTGAACACGTGGCAGGTTCTAGTAGACATCATAACATAGCATCCATTCAGTGAGCACAGATTAATGAAGCATTTCATTATACTGTAATTATTATAAGTAGTAATAAACAAATGTTTATTTAATGATTATCTAGATTATAAATCATGGAAGAAGTTCATACTGATTTAGTAAATCATTCTTGAATTTAGCAACTGATTCCAGCTGGAGTTGTTTCTTCTGGAGACAGACAGACGGGACCTTGGGAAAGAAAGTTATTGTTTATCTCTCAGACTTGCAGAGTCTGTGAATCCCAGCTGGTACGAAGGCAGACTCATTTAAAGGGAACACATGCAATGTTGTGTCTTCTTTCTGACCAGATGTTGAATAGATGGTGAAAGGTCAGACAGTGCCTAAACTGACCATTGCTGGACGCTACAGTAGCATTGTAAGGTTTTGCCAATAGCAATCTGAAATTTTCTCACAATAAATGCACAGGATGAAAAAAAAACTGTTTATGTTTGCTTGTATGTTATGCATAAATGGTTCATTACTGAGTCATTCATATGGAATTCCTTGGTCATTCACTTGTGTATGCATCACGAGTTGGAGCAAAATGCGGGACAGTTTTTAAAATGATTGCAATCTGTTTTTGATATGGGTGTGGTTGGACCTTACGGACAAGCTAAAAACAAACAAATGATTTTCTTCTTCATACAGAAGAAGAACGCAGGGTTATAGGGGTGGTGTATCAACTGTGATCAGATTGTGATGACACTGACATGACTAAGGAAAGTAATTGTGTCTCCAACAACATTTTTATGTAATTTATCATCATAGCAGGTATCTTCTCAGGCAAAAAGAAAATAGCCAACGTTATCCATTTATATTAAGGTAGTATTTATTAACTGTACCTCTACAGTTTTCCTAGATAACAGTTATTTATTTAATACACTGATGACCTGTGTAGAGGGACAAATACTCTGGTGTGTGTTGTATTTGCAAATGACACAAAACGTTTCTGTTTTGGGGAGGATTTAAAGCAGCTATTGGAGATTGTAATGAATAAAGTTAAATCTTGGTTTTACAGAAATAAATTATCCATATAGACGTTTATTCAAAACCAATCTTTTGTTTAGAAATTGAAAAAAAATCCTTTAAATGTTTAACTAAAAACATATAATGCAGTTATTGAGCGCGTGTCTGAAAATGCATTTTTGGGTGTAATCTACTATTTGTTGAAAGCGTAACGGGAAGCTAGGACAGGACTGGAGTAGCAGTCGCTTATTGTTAAACCCACAAAACTTTTTGTTGGAACTTTGTTTTTAATAATTTTCAGAATTTGATGGGTCGTGATTTTAAGTGATCAGAATGAAATAAATAAATACAATTTAAAAAATTAGGTTTCCAAAATAGAACTGCAGGTTGTGAAAACATGAATTTATGAACTTTTTAAAAGCTTTATTGTGATTACTGATGGATTTTTCCTCAAGGAAGTGCTACATGTGGTTTCCAACGGTGAGATTACGCTTGTACATAATGACTTACATCCAAGTACTTACCTGTGAATCAGTAAAAGTATATTGAGAGGTGTAATGTCCAGAAATGGTCAGTTTTTCATGTACAGTTTGACCCCTTCAGTAGTTGGTCATATGGAGACAGGGGTCTACATGTGTGGCCTTTAATCTGCCGGGTCCTGCCATTCCATCAGCTGGAGTCCGGGCCTCTCTGCAGCTCGGAACACATGATAACATGCTGTCAACAAGCTGTTCCCTTCTCAAGGTCCTTCTGTGCCAAGCCTGCCTGGTTATCTAGGCTGGACTGGACTCTTATAAGAGTGACTATGAAATGATCAATAATATTTTGATTAATCTGTGCTTGAACTACTGAATGTTTGAAATGAAATGAATTATTACATTGAATGATTTATATATATATGGTAATCAGTAATGTTTGATATGACAAGGCAATCATCACCTACACTCAGACAACATGTCCATTAAGGTTAAGTTAAACTCATGACACATAGATATTTCTTTACCCCTAATCAGAGCATCCGGTATCTGAAAGAAGGCGTGATGTTCTGAGGTTCTAGGTAATATCCCTTAACATGGTACGTTCCGAATGGACAAGAATTCATAATATGAGAATATTAAAACAGAGCTCACGAGATGGTGACTCAGTTCTAGAGAGAGCTACGGAACGGCCGTCTGGAGCGAAACCTCTTTAACCCAGAGCATTTTTGACAAGCTGTCAAAACCCTGCTAAAAGCTGCCTGCAGCGGACACAGCAAGATTCCTTAAGACTCCATTCGAGACGCAAACTAGTTCCAACCTGTCGTGACCTGGAGACGACTCTGGACTGACCTGGTCGTACTGTGGTTTTTCCTACCAACTTTGGTACCTTGGGGTCACCCGACCCGCCGACGTCTCGGATCCAAAAGAGAGTCTCCACTTGGGGTACGTATACATGACAGATGACGTCGGATATCTTTTTGATAAGAACCAACTTCATAGTTTAATGCAAACCAATTCTTTTGACACCCAGAACTCAGTTCTTCTAGATACAAAAGTTCTGATAACCTCACATTCACGTACAGTCACCACACATCGCCTTCCAACCACCTAAATCCGTCCATCACAGTAGTATTAGTTAACTTGTATGTTTTTAATTGTTTGGAAAATAAATTCCTACTTTGTATAAACCTGAATCTCTTCTTGCATCAGTACAAAGTGTTCTACAATCCCTAAATAAACAAAGAATTCTAAATCTTCTGGTTAAACATTAAAGACCAATCAGACTGGATTTCCATATTTAGATGGAAATTCAGTCACATTGGTCAAAGTGTAGAGTAGTATATTAAGCTTTAAAAGCACCCAAATACATACAATAATCACCTCTCTACATATTTGGTGAGCCTGTCAGGAAAAAAAAGTACTAAGCAGAAACTTTGGAGAATGAAGCTGGTTTAGAATTAATTCAATTCAATTCTATTTTATTTATAAAGCGCCAAATCACGACAAGAGTCGTCTCAAGGCACTTCACATAATAAACATTCCAATTCAGGTCAGTTCATTAAGCCAATCAGAAAAAATGTTTCCTATATAAGGAACCGGCTGCGCAGTGGTTAGAGCTGTTGCCTTGCAGCAAGAAGGTCCTGGGTTCGCTTCCCGGCCTGGGATCTTTCTGCATGGAGTTTGTTTTCATGTTCTCCCTGTGCATGCGTGGGTTCTCTCTGGGTTCTCCGGCTTCCTCCCACAGTCCATAAAACATGACTGTTAGGCTTCTTCAGGCTGACGCTGATGGTGGCGTCACTTCTTTCTCCGTTTATCTGCGGGCAGCAGAGGACGTTGTCGCCCTCTACTGCCCGCTCTCCCCTCTCCGACGATGCAGTCCCATGCGTGGTCCAGCGTGTAAACTCCGTCGTCCCTGTTCATGGTCCCACATCCACGTCTCCTTATCTCGATTGCTTCCTTGATCCATCTTTTGTATTTTTGTTGTTCGGTGGTTATGATCCTTGTGTTGTCCCAGTCCATTATATGGTTTTCTCTTAAGCAATGATCTGTTACGGCTGACTTTTTTATTGTACTTTCTGCTTCTTCTTTTGCTGCTCTTGTGTGTTTACGATTTGCCTCTTTCTCGCAGATAAACGGAGAAGGAAGTGACGCGCCACCATCAGCGTCAGCCTGAAGAAGCCGGCAGCTGTCGGCGAAACTGTAGCTACAAACAGGTAAACAAAACTGTTTCTGTGTTTAAAAAAGAACGAAAGAATGGATTTAGAAAGACACAGCAAGAACACACCTAAGATGACTGCTAGGTTGATTGGTCTGTCTAAATTGTCCTTAGGTGTGAGTGTGTGTGTGTGATTGTTTGTCCTGTGTGTCTCTGTGTTGTCCTGCGATGGACTGGCTCTCTGTCCAGGGTGTGCCCCGCCTGATCGCCCATTGACCGCTGGAGATAGGCACCAGCCCACCCCCGCAACCCTGCGTGGACGAAGCGGGTTCAGAAAATGGATGGATGGACATGAGGAACCCAGCAAATTGCATCAAGTACAGCAATCCTCATACCAAGCAAGCATATAGCGACAGTGGAGAGGAAAACTCCCATTTAACAGGAAGAAACCTCCAGAGGATCCTGGCTCAGTATAAGCAGCCATCCTCCACGACTCACTGGGGATCGAGAAGACAGAGCAGACACACACACACACACACACACACACACACACACACACACACACACACACACACACACACACACACACACTCAAACACCAAGCAATGTGTCCATGGTTACACTGTGATTTCTTAGTAAATATTCTATTTGGTGAGAGATAAACTTTATTGTATTTATCCTAGTGAATCTATAATTAAACGGGTAAACTAGTAGTAGCACATCCAACGTCAAGGAAACCAAAAAGTTATTATCAGGAGAGGGAGAATGTATTAGTGATTAGCAGCAGTGTGCTAGACGATGGCCCCCTCCATGAGGCCACCACAGCTCAGCAGAATATCGTTGTAGCTTCTTCTGGGGAGAAAAACACTTAAGCCGGGCGTACAGTGTGCAACTTTTTCACTTTTTTGAGCCGATTTTCCACTCGTGCGAGAATCCACGAGATCGGGGCGAGTTTTGCGCCGAGCGGTCGTGTAGTGTACAGGGGGTTACGAGAGGCGATTAACACCACGTGACCAGCTGCCGTTCAGCAGTCGTGAGCTCGCAGAAACTTCTGGCGTGTTTAATATTTTGCTCGTCCCTCGTGAGGGTATCGCACTGTTGAAGCGGCGCTGCGAGCAGCTGCGACCCAAAAAGTATCAGAACCGCTCACGGCGCATACGCAATCCTGCATCAATGCCGCTCGCTCGCTATTTCCCTAATAACACACGTTGTTCGTTTTAATTTCTACACATTTTTTTACTCACAAAGATTGTCAAGAAAGCGTGTTTGTCGTGTTCATGTCAAATTAAACTGATCACAAAACACAGATTTACTTTCTTTATTTCGTTTTCCTCATCCAACCCCCATAAATCCCTGTGTCCTCCTGCAGCACTCCCGAAGGACACCAGGCAAGACAAGACAAAAAAGACTGACGTGTTGTGTAAAAACTGCTATTTTTAGCATATTTTTAGGTCCGACGTGTTGCTACCAGACGTACAGTGTGAGCAGTCAGGTCGCATCCGAGAACTGGGTCGTGCAGTGTGAGCACATGACTCGTGAGATCTGCCCTGCGAGAAAGTCATACAGTTTGAGCTGAAGCTGAATGCTGTGGGTGAAAACGTCACACAGTGTCCGCCCGGCTTTAGAGAGAAAATAAAGTTAACAGCTGAAATAACAGGAAATAATACAGTTAAAGAGCAGATTGTAGAAGAAAGTAGTAGAGTGTGAAAAGTGGTCAGTGTGTCCTCCAGCAGTCTAAGCCTATAGCAGCATAACTACAGAGATAACTCTGGATAACCTAGCCTATTTAGATGTAGGCATGTTGGAGGCAGGGCAAGGGAGAGCCGTCTTTACCGACTGTACACTCCACCTCCTTCTAATCCCCCACTTGTCCAGATTTACGCTAACATCAGATTTCAACTATAGGCCCTATCAAATAAAAATGTTTTAAGCCTAGTCTTAAATGTAGACAAGGTGTCTGCCTCACGGACTAAAGCTGGGAGCTGGTTCCACAGGAGAGAAGCCTGATAACTAAAAGATCTGCCTCCCATCCTAATTTTAGATATTCTGGGAACCACCAGTAGACCTGCAGTCTGAGAGCGAAGTGCTCGGTTAGGAACGTATGGAACAATCAGATCACTGATGTATGATGGAGCTTGATTATTAAGAAGAAGGATCTTAAAATCTATTCTGAATTTAACAGGTAGCCAATGTAGGGAAGCTAAGACAGGAGAGATATGATCTCTCTTT
>SSNQ01034552.1:706011-721113 GCA_006942095.1 Nothobranchius kuhntae | reverse complement strand
TAACCTTACGCGGGCCAGTCAAAGTCAACCAAAGGGCCGTATGTGGCCCGCGGGCCGTAAAATGCCCAGGTTTGCCCTAAGCTGTGGAATGGCCTTCCACTCGAGGTCAGACAAGCACCCTCGCTGCCGTGGCGGATGAAGACGTTCCCTCAGCACGTGAGTTAGCCCTATGTTTAGGTCATTTATCTTATTTTTATAGTGTGTTCTTTTACTAACATCGTTTGCTTTTATCTTCTGTTTTATTTGTCCTAATGTACACTTTGTTGGCCCTTGAATGGGTCAGTGCTGTTTAAAATGCCTTTTTTTATGCAAAGGGTTTTATAAATAAAGTGTGAACATAAAAGACAACAACAAACATTGACATTAATAAAAATCCAACCAGAAGACACGAACGATGTGAGGAACAGACAAAAGAACTAATCAGAGACCGGAGCCAGCCGCTGTTTAAACGAGCTGCCGGTAACTGCTGAACAATTTATGTCTAAAGGGAGAAAACGCCCACAGCTGAGGCAAAAGCCTCCACTTGTATTTCACCTCTCAGAGTCAGAGCACTCCAAAGCGCTTCACACTACAGTAAATCATTCATCCATTCACGCACACACTCCATAATGCAGCTACAGCTGCCCTGGGGCAATGTGCCGAGCACAGGTGCCCCCGGTCGCCCCGACCACCCCCAGCAGGCAAGGTGAGGTGTCTTGCCCAAGGACACAACAGTAGCATTCTGTGCCAGGAGTCGGGATTGAGCCTATAACCCTCGGATTACTGGACAACCCGCTCTAACTCCCGATGCCCAGTGTGACGAATGATGATACATGTGGTGACCTGACAAGTATTTTCTTGGTGAGTGCACGTCCACGGTCGAAGCAGCAAACAGGTGGGGCGGGGTCAGGGCACGGGGAGTGTGTTGGTGCATCTGTTTGATTATTTTTTGCTTTTCTTTCGGTGGCGCTGCTCTGACCGACTTTCTAAGCCTTAAGTGTCCTAGAGCTATCAGGGCTAGGGTTGTCTTTTTCTGTTAGAAATAACCTTCCTTGGTAAAAGAGTGCAGGGAAAACTCTGATAAATACCTTTGAAGATAATTCTTACCTTTTGTTTACCTCCTTGCATTATTAAAGTAATCCATTTGAATATTTTAAGAGTATGATGTCATTTCATGTCATGTTTACAAATATTACTGCATGTTATACATACTTGTTTACTTTATTTATAATGAGAGACACAATTTCAAATGGTCAGTGTTTATTTAGTTATTTTTCAATAATAATAACAATTATAAAAATAGAGTTTTATTGGTCCAAAGTGTGAAACATGAATTTGTCATTGTCCTTTACATCTTCAGGTAGGTGTAGTCAACATTTCTTCTACAGAAAATTATGGCATCGACATTTATTTTAGTCTAGTAAGTTAAAAACAAGTTAAACGACTAAATTGTGACTAAAAAAAAAAAAAAAATTAGTCAAAAGACTAAAACTAAACTAAAATGTCCACTCAAAATCAACACTGCTTGGCTGCGCTCAAGCTAGCCGTTAGCTGATCAGTCCTGAAACAGAAACTGTTCCAGGAAATAGTAAATAATACTACACCTTACAGGTGAACTCACTCAAAAATGACTCAAAACCCTTTGATTGAAGTAAAACGTGTTTGAGTGTGCACCCTGTGGTGTTTAGAAGTGGACTTTGATCAAAGGCCGCATTTCAGTCTCTATATTCGTTTTTTTAAGACAAAACTTTGTCAAGTGGAACACTTTGACTAGATTATAAATGTTATGATAGATTATTCTTTTGTGTCACTTTATTCAGTCATTGCTTCTGCACCTTTGTAGATGTTCTCTTGTGTTCCTTTAGATCCGTTTCCCTTGCATCTGTAGTTCATCGGTAATCAACTCACCTGTTCCTGTTTTGTAATCATTTCCCAAAGTTTAAGTTACCCAGGCTTATCCACCATTTGTCAGCTGTGCTTAACAGCAAACATATAAAAACAAGTATAGCTGGCTGTCCTCTGTAATGGCTGTCATGCACAGTGTTGGGCAAGTTACTTCAAAACTGTAATGCATTGTTTATTACTTGTTACCCTCATTTTAAAGTAATTCATTACATTACAATATTACTGATTTTAAAATGTAAGGCATTACACTACTTTTGCATTACTTTAATTTACTTTCACCAAAACAACTTCAGTATGAATCTGGTCATGTGGCGCTCAGTCAGCTCATGACATATATGTGGAAGGTGATGTGGTGTCTGAGCTAGGATTGCTGTTAAAAACAGTCAGATATAATAACAGCGCTTTAAAATGATTGTTTATTAAATAAAAGCAACAACAATCTGGACTCTCAGCACGCTGCCATCTTATAGGGCCATCTGAGCAGGGAGTGAGGTGGTGGGGGCTCCAAGCCTATATTTGCCTTGGTCCCCAAATGCCTTGATACGGCCCTGGATGTGGGACTGACTTCTGGGGAGATCTGATTCTATCACATGTATAAATATTAAATGCTTATATATTATTGCTTTTCACTGGTAAAAATGTGCATTGGGGATAAATCTACCTACTTTTTTCCTTTTCAAGCACTTTGTTTTGTTTTCTTGAGTTTATGTGAATAATTTCCGGCCCTTTCTCTCTCTAACCTTCCTGCGTGCTGCATGTTTTCTCCGTCTTCCAGAAAACTGTTTCCTAGATTTACTACTTTCTAACTAATCAGCCAAAGGGATCTACCGAACACAAAAAATAAAAAAGCTTAATATGCGCTGCGCTCCAGCAGCAATGAGCTGAAATCACCGGGGCACAGATTATGAACTCAGCTGAAAAGTACATGAAGTACCAGAGAATATGGGCTGATATGAACGATCGCAAACGAATTACTTTGTTGTGGTGGAGCCATTTTGTGAATATAACAGCGGCCGCGCGCAGGACGCAGCTGGAGTATTTGAGCCGTTACCACTGCGTCCTCTCTGCTCATAGAATGCCTGCAAAGCTGAGTCCATAAATGACGTCATATATGTGGATACTGGATCTTTTTTCAGGCTTCCCACCATTTGAATATTTAGGAATCCCACATCTTGATTCTGGGTTTAAAAATGCATTGTAATTACTGCGTTACTGACAATTGTACCGAGTAAATATTACCATTTTCTTTCCCTGTAATGCCTTACATTACCACATTACAGCAAAAAGCAATGCATTACAGTAATTAATTACTTTTGTACCACGTTACTCCCAACACTGGTCATGCATGAAAGGGTTAAAGTATTTTTTGAGTTTACCAACCTGCCTCTGGAGCTTCACCTACACGTTGGGCCCTACAACAACCCTTACATGTATTTTACTGTAAATGTAGCCTGTTCAGATGCAGCATGTGCAATCATGGTGGGAGCATGGTGGGAGCATGGTGGGAGCATGGTGGGAGCATGGTGGGAGCATGTGCAAGCATGGGAGCATGGTGGGAGCATGTGCAAGCATGGTGGGAGCATGGTGAGAGCATGGTGAGAGCATGGTGGGAGCATGGTGGGAGCATGGTGAGAGCATGGTGAGAGCATGGTGGGAGCATGGTGAGAGCATGGTGAGAGCATGGTGAGAGCATGGTGGGAGCATGGTGGGAGCATGGCAATTACATGGATGTAAACGGGCTATGAAAGAAAAGATGCAGCCAATCAATTGATGACATTGCTATCAACATTTATTTTTTTATTACAAATAAACGTGAACTAGTTAAGTCTGGGAGTTTGGATTAATTTTAGAAATTTTAAGAAGTGAAAATGTGATTTTATTTGTTTTTATTGCAAAATCTGCACATGCACAACACTGCTCAGAAGCTGTGAAATGATGTGGGTACACGGTGGGTAAAAAGCACTATAGAAGCAAAAAGAAGGAGCCTGTTGGTGTTTTTTTTTACTCTTAATACAAAGATTGCAGACCAGGACAGGTTGTGTTTCATTTTTCATTTCTTATCCAACGATGTAAAACTGTGACAGAAGTGGATTTATTGCGGCTTCCCTTCAAAACACCAGAGGACACGGTTGTGCAGGCTCCATAATTCAAACCACTTCTTTGCAAATTTGATCTAAAAGCTGCTGGATTTTGTCACTAAACTCATTTTAAAAACTGATGATGTTCCTGATATTTATCAAAGAGACATTCACAAGCAGACATGTCAGGAATCCAGTGACTTAACGGAAAATGTGTTCATTTTTTCCAGGTCCTGTTAGTCATTTAAAACTGTAATTTTTCCAATCGTGGCAATAAAAGCAAAGCTCAGCAAAAATGTTTATCTAAGTTAAAACTGTTGTTTTGTTTTACTCTGACGGTATTATATAGTGTAACTGTATCTTATCACAAGCATACAAATAGTACTTTAATGTGATTATCTGTGGCCTCGTGTCACATAAATGAGCCACTGAGCCTAAGTAAAAACACGTTTCCACCACAGATATTTTGTGCACATATCTAAGCCCCTTAGCAACAAAATTATTTTAGACATAGAGTGCTGATGCACACAAATGGTTGAGAGGAAGCTGTGCCACGACTCTGTTGTCTTATTTCATGACTCCTTTTCAAAGAGTATGGAAGCCCTGTGAGGCATCCTCCACATTTACATGCTAATGTTTGCAATTTGTAAACACAAATTGAAAATGTCAGAAGCTCAATAGCCAAATGGAGATTAGTAAACACATTATTGACGCCGTGGCCACTTAAAGTTGGACAGTCATTCTTTACAAGAAGCAAAAATTATTAGGTGGATGAAGAGGAGGTACGTGGAAGGTGAAAAGAAGACAAAGAAGAATAAGAAAGAAAAAAGAAGAGGGCAGAGGCGCTTTAATTCACACAGCACGTAGTTGCCGAGGGGGTGAGACGATTAGGTTTGTGATGAGAGGCAGCAGTGTGACGAAGAGGGCATGGAAGGTGTCAGGATGAGCGAGGGCGAGGGAGATGAGAAAGGGAGAAGGAGCTTTTTTCTTCGAATCCCACACAAACGTGCGTTACAGTGGTCCTATACGCATTTGTTTGTGGAGTCGAGGACTACAAACGCGTGAACTTGTGCATAGATTTTTCTTTGTTCAGATACTTAAATCGGCACCAGAATGCAGCACAGACAGACACACATAAGGAGGGTTGCTGTTTCCCCTTCTTCTGCACACATTCATCATTCAGTCTCAGCTCTGATAGAAACCTCTGCCCCACAGGCCACACACACACACACACCCAAAGTATAAGGTATTGACCCAAACAGCAGCATAAATCAAGGAAAGATGGACATCAGTGGAAGCTTCTTTTCATTTTTATTCTCCAACAGTGATACCAACCCAGAACAATGGGGAGACAGACAATTTATACAGGTGACCTACAGTAAATTGGGAGAACCCATTCAAGGGGAAAAACAGTACAACCTCTAAAGGAAAATCAAAAACCTGTTCACGTAAAAGAACTAACAAATACATTCATAAACTGAACAAACAAGCTTAACTTATTCAATCACAATAATCACTACAAATTCAAGCAGAAAACAACACCATGCCACACAACTTCTCCACAACCCACTTTGTGTCGGTACAGTCCCAGAACCATCTAAGTGTGCACAAACCCCCCAGAGAAGATTGTGTCTGCGCACACCTGCATGGAGACAACATGGGTAAGGTAAATGTTATGCAAAAAAAAAAAAAAGATGAACTATTGTTTGCCCATTTATCAACAATGAACTATTTGCCTTTACAGATACCCAAAGGTAAAAGGAATCTGCAAACCAAAACAATACTCAACCAAAATACACTTCATTTACAACTTTGTTGCTGCGTACCTATTTTATCAATGTTTTTATTTACTTCAACAATAAACGTAATTAAATATGTATGTAACAGCGTCTCATTGTTACATCTCCTCCCCCGTCACCCAAGAATACCGAACCTCAAGTTTCATGCAGCTTGGAAATGCAGTCGGCCACCAGGTTGGCCTTCCCTGAACGATACTGAATTGTAAAGTCATAAGGCTGGAGAGACAGATACCAGCCTGTGAGACGAGTGTTTGAGTCTTTCATCGGTTAAGCCATTGCAGAGCCTGGTGGTCCATTTCCAAGAAGAAGTTACGTCCCAACAGGTAGTACATCAGGGTATTAACTGCCCACTTTAAGGCCAGACACTCCTTTTCCACAGTCGAGTAGCGAGTCTCTCGATCCAGGAGTTTTCGGCTCAGGAACAGGACTGGTTTCCTCTCTCCTTTCACATCCTGCAAAAGCACAGCTCCAAGCCCAACTGCAGAAGCGTCAGTTTGGTGAATGAAGGGATGGCTCAAATCAGGGCTGTGAAGAACAGACTTACTTGTGACAGCTGTCTTCGAGTCCTTAAAGGCTCTGTCACAGTCAGCTGTCCATTTCACCTTGGCGGGCGCTGAAGCCTTTGTGATGTCAGCCAGGATGGCTCCTCTGCCAGCAAAATGTGGGATGAATTTGCTGTACCAGCCGACCAAACCTAGCAAACCTAACTCTAACTCTAGCAAGGTGACACACTGTACGGTCCAAGATTTCAGTGAGCCAAACTGCACGTCTTGCTCTAGCAGGACGAGCTAATGTCAGGAGTGCACCCCTCGAAAAGCATCCATCTCTTAAGGCTGACAGCTAACCAAAACGATGAAAAGAGAAACAAGTTCTGCCATTAACATCTTTGGTGTGTTCTTGCTGTGTTGAAATTCTTTTAGTTCATCTTTAAAACACAGAAAGGTTTTATTTACCTGCAACGTTTCGTTTACGGCTGCAAACTTCGTCAGGCTGACGCTGATGGTGGCGTCACTTCCTACTCCGTTTATCCGCGGGCAGCAGAGGACGTTGTCGCCCTCTGCTGCCCGCTCTCCCCTCTCCGATGATGCAGTCCCATGCTCGATCCAACGAGTAAACTCCATCGTCCCTGTTCATGGTCCCACATCCACGTCTCCTTATCTCGACAGCTTCTGTTATCCATGTTTTGTATTTCTGTTGTTCGGTGGTTATGATCCTTGTGTTGTCCCGGTCCATTATATGGCTTTCTCTTGTGCAGTGATCTGTTATGCTGACTTCTGCCATTAACACTTATTTTATTAGACTTGGAACTCCACAAGTTCCTGTGTGTAGCTTCCACTGTTGCTAATGTTGCTAATTCTACTCTCATGTTGCACTCTCCTCACTAGCTGTTCGTGTCACTCCCTGGGTGTATTTTCATTGGTCGATTGTAGTCAGGAGTGGGAGATTTTCAAGGAGTGCTTGAAGACTGTTGGTAGAGAGTTGTCAATAAGCTGTTCCAGAGCTGGTCACACTGGATGGCCACAGACTTTCAAATCACCCTCATGTTCACTTTTATTGTCATGATTCTTTTCAAGATGACAGATTTTCCAAGGACCATCAACAACACACAGTGTGGTCCGGGTTTAAAGCCAAAGCTCCCGCTGAATTTAAGACATGACTGCCTCTGTCAACATGAAAAAAAAAAAACATTTTTATGCAATAGGATCAGAGGATCCTTTTTTCCGTTTTTTAAAAATGAAACCACTCAGTGGTGCCCCTCCGTTCTCACAAGTATCGACTCAGATGATTTTGATACCTTATGTTGGGGTGAGGTTGGCACTAAATGCACCATGCACTGATTATTGTGTGCTTTTCAGTAAACATTGTTACTGCTATAAAACCAAATGGATTTTGGCGCTGTGATATCTTGATTCTGTTGTGTGTGTGTGTGTGTGTGTGTGTGTGTGTGTGTGTGTGTGTGTGTGTGTGTGTGTGTGTGTGTGTGTGTGTTTCTCTCTCTTTCTACAGAGCAAGGGGTTGCTGCTTGTACCTCTTGATTTATTTCTTTTTAATCATAACTATCATGGTATGTGCAAATTATTCTGGTTTAATGAACAAAAGGGGTATATTGAAACAATGACTAACTAAATTTTAAAATACAAAATCAAGGCAGAAGAAATACATTTACATGTGAAATGATGTCCATATGACTCTGGCAAAGACCAAAAATCGAGCATTCACACTGGCTGCGGTGCGGTGCAGATCCAGGTGTAAATCTCCTGAATATTTCTGCATGAAGTCTATTTTTCTAGATGCTCCATGCAGATTGTCAAGTAGTTAAAGAAACCTAATTTGCCTGACAACAAGTGAGACATGAAACACTGATGTGTAAACAGTGTATTTCTAAATAAAAGTACCATGCAGTAAACTACTCATAGGATATATATATTTTTAAGTTACACAAGTAAATGTTACTACCCACTTCTTTATCTAATGGTGATGAAATATTTTCATCGAAGAAGCCAGAATCAAAATGTATGTAAGGTTTTCATTTGACACGTACTCCAACAATCAGTCCGTTCGCTTTCTATACCTGCTTATCCACGCAGGGTCACGGGGGGCTGGCGACTACTTCCAGCAAACAGGCAGGAAACACCTTGGACAGGTTGCCAGTCCATCACAGGAAAACACAGAGACACACAAGGCAAACAACCATGCAAACTCCCACCTAAGGACAAATTAGAGAGGCCAGTCAACCTGACAGTCATGTTTTTGGACCATGGGAGGAACCTGGAGTATGCAGAGAGACCCAAGGCAAGGCGACAGTGCTAACTACTGTGCCACTGTGCAGCCCACCACAATCCATGAAATCCTGAACATCCACGAAAATTGGATTATACAGATTTTCAGGCTGATTCAGTCAAAAAGTTTGTGATTTAATAATTTTATATCAACAGTTTCAAAACCATACTGGAATCATGTCTCACTTCTATGAAGCAAGCAAGAATCTCCATTTTATGATACATTAGACAATTTCTCAGAATGCACCCTGAGAAAATTGCAAATATGTATGCGTGTGATGCCTCTAAAGAAATGCATTAGTGTGCTCATTTGAATGTGAGCTCTTGTGTGTAGATTGGAGAATTAATGGACGTTCCAGTACATTTGGTCTTATACCAATGTGCCCAATTGCTTAGCATGCCTGCAGGACATTAATTGATGGCTGGGTTATGCTTCCTAATAAGTGTCATAAATAACAGTTTAGCAGGACGAGGGGGAGAATCTCAAATGCATTAACCACAGCGTTGACATCTTAATGGAGATTCAACTGAGATGTGATCAAGTGGAATCCTCCAAGTAGAAATCCATTATTCTAGGGCTGAACTCTGAGCTTTTGCAAACTGGCGACGTTGTGATGGTAACGGAACAGACCAGCTTTATTGCTGCTCATGTGTCACTTGCAGCTATAACGGACAACCCTGTCAACATCCCCATCCTAGTCACACATGGCCCTCCGCCAACACAGCTGTTGAATATCTGTCATGCACGTTCACGCACGCACACGTGCACACACACCTCCCAAAGCTACTGATGGAGCCAGTTAAAACCACGGGCCATGCACTAGCAGCATCATTGATTTTATCCCCAAATTATTGTTGAGATAGCACTCTACCACGCATACCAATGGGAGGTCTTTCACCGACAGACAGACAGGCAGGCAGGGCCGTAAAGTTATCCTCGGATCACTGTGGATTTTGCTGATGGATTGGAAGATGAGCCGCTAAGGCTGGCAGCTACATTTAGTCAATGATCACGTGGGCACATAAACACACAGGAGCCCACAGCCACACAGTTTTAATGGTTCTACCTCTGTTTTGGGTAAGCAGCCAGGAAGCTCATCAGTGGAATGGCGGGTTTAGCCAACTGGGTTTTTCTGTGTCACCAAGCCTCAAATGAATGGAATGAAAAACCTCTGAGCTCCCATGATAAAACTGTTGGTGAGACTCTGCAAAGGTAGAAATAAGCATTAGTCTCCCGCTACGCCATTGTCATGCCAAATGGTATTCAAGTGGACCGGGTTGGTGGCGTGAGTCAGAGTGAATAGAAACTGACAAATGTATTTAAATGGATGTGTTTGTGTGTGTGAATGGAGCTGTTTGAATGTGTAAAGTGTGTGTCCATAAAGATCTGCAGATTTAGTAGCTCATACATTATTTTTCAGCCTTAGATTGGTGCTTTTCTGTAAGATTTTAGGCCAAACATTTCTATAGATCAATTTTCTTAACTCATTGCTTGCGTAGGAAGACCAAGTCTCATCTCATCCAAACTTGCAAAATGATGCATGTTTATACATCTGTCACTTTGTCAACAAGAATTATTTTATAAAAATGTTAATCTGGATCCTACCACTTTAACCTTTTAAGTCAGCCAAAGCTAAAGTCTCATCACAACACATTCTAGACTACTGTCCCTGCTGTATCCTCCCCGATCCAAATGCAGCCTTCAGCATGTTTCCATTGTTGGAACTTCAGGGTAAATTCTGGGAGGGGGAAATACGACGTCTCTGTCCTCTCAGCTGTGGTGTCAACATTCAAATTCAGCCCTTTCAGGACGTCAGCACATCGCCCTTCGGCAGTGAATGATGTCACTGATCAGTGGCAAAAAGCAGCCACAATAATAATTCCTAACATTAAAGGATTCATTCTGCTGAAGAACATCATCATTTCATCCATTCGGAGCACGAGAGCAGCTGCATGATGTAACATGTGGCATTCACTGACCGGAAGAAGCTCCGTGAGACAATAAAACCCCATGAATTAAGTTGTTTTCCGGTGTCGGGAGTTCAGTAACGAACATGTAAGCGCGACTGGTGCTTGTTTCTTTTTTTTTTTTTGCTTCCATTCTGCTTCACAAGCAACTCTTCTAATTTTACTAATGTCAGTTGTTTAGGACAACGTCTGCTGATGTAATTTCCTACTGAGTTACAACCAATCAGCGTGAGTAGACCAAAGGTACCTACCCCGCCCTAAGCCCTGGAAAATGGCCTGGAAAAGTTCTGGAAAGTGGCCATTTGGCCGGCCCGGTTAAGGGAAGACACACACACATGCCGGGAAGTTCCTTTAAATACACCCTGAAACGCACCTGTTAGACCTTCCGTCTCTGACTGGTTTAAATTTGATCTCTTCCCGTAACTCCTGGAGTCCCACAGTGCTCTTTTCTAAGGCCTCTTTGTTGAAAATCTACATCCCTCCCCTGGTCTAGGATTTTGTAGGAAAACCGTAAAATTCTCATTACTATGCAGATGACACCCAGCTATTCCCTCGTCCTGACTTCTTTAACTGTGAGCTCTCTATCCTGAAATTGTAATTGAAAAGACAACTGGCCTACCTCCTCTTGTTGTTTTAATCAAGTCTTGTAAGGTGACCTTAGGTGATTTAGATGGTACTTATCAGTATCAGGACTGGAAATTATCCAAATTACAAAAGTTGGGTTCATTAGCTTTTGTAATAAAATCTACTCTGCACTGCAACCCTGCCTGTGACATAATAAGCCACTGTAAAAATACATTGGCCATAGTTGGATATGATATCACCCTTGCTGTCAGTCTCCATCACAAGAGACAAGTGTTCATTGGTGAAGCATTAAGAAGTGCCTTGCTCAGCTCCTTTAGCAGAGTGGTGGATGTGGTCTGTCATTAGCCTACATACTGTCCTGACAGGCTCTTTTGATAAAGGAATTCCCCCGAGTCCATCAACTAGACTCTGAAGTTTCTATTGTAAATGTGCCAGTTTTTAAGATGTAAGCAGAATTGCAGCGGTGACAACCACTCTGCGTGTGTGTGTGTGTGTGTGTGTGTGTGTGTGTGTGCTCATATGTTCATTTAAATGCCTGCTGAGGCCTGTGGGGTGACAGTTCTGCTCTTGGCAAGTAGGTAATTAGCATGCATTATTCAAATGAAAGACAGAGGGAATGAGGGTGGGGACCTGTCCACCTGGTTGTCAGCTTTGGAACCAGTCGTGTTCAGCGCCACTTCTTCAGACGTTTAGAACATCAGAGCACGTCTCTAGTCAATGTATTACCCTCTTCTGAAGAAAGGGGATAATGCATTTTATACAGGACCGCGTTACGAGGCCAGATGTGATCAAAGTAAGACAAAGTCTAAGAGCTTGAGTCTTCCAGTTGCAACGGAAATGGCAAGGATGCTCTTACATATCTAAGTCATATCATTGTCCTTTTCCTCTGCAATAAAACGTCGGTGAAATGATCTCACAAAGTGCCTCAAAGAACTGCAAAGTGCACAAGTGAAAGGCCTTCACATCGAAGGATGCCAAAGTATCACCAACACATGTTGACATCACTCTGGGGAGAATTTGCATGACATTTAAATCCCATTTAAAAAGTCAGAAGACATTTAAAAAGGGTCGACTTTAAGGCTTAATCAGACTGTGATGATTTTATTTAATACGGATTCATTTACTGTTCTCGTTCATAAGTATAGAGACCTGGGAGAACATACATGTGTTTCCCTGACGAGTCTAAAATATAATAAATCATACCGATCATTAGTTCAACAGCCTTGTTTTGGGACAGCTATACGGAGACTGAAGTCGGCGGTGTTCTGAGGAAGGCTACAGAGTTAAGGTAAAAACAAGTCTTCATCACGCGGTGCAGAAAGAAACAACGGAACAAATTCAACTGCTTAGTTTACCAACAATGTATCTGAAATTAAAATCCTAATGATGTGGCATAGAAATAATCAATGATCTAATAATTAGTAGGAGTTTTAATAAAAGGCCCAATAGAAGTTTAAGGTGATGATAAAATACTTAATAACTGTTTTTCACTGATGGCTTTTCTAAAGATTACTATAAAATAATATGTTTAAGTGTTTTATACATTTTACTGCGTTGACTCCTCTGTGCTCTGCAGACAGCCGTCCCACACCGTGCACCGTATCCGCCCCTTTGGCAAAGTTCATTTACACCTATGGAGCAGGAGCAATGACACAGAAAAGTACTGCTTTATAGCAACATGTGCTGCCTTCAAGGTGACCCATTTCCTAGGGTCATCCATTTTTTGGCAGCCTCATGCATAACCATATTATCTGCCTATTACAAAGATGTGCATGTGAAAGCAGATGCGAAACCTGTTCCCACTCTAATAGAAAATGTGGGGAAGACTGTTTAAAAGTCTTAAATCAAACCATCGAGTACAACAACACTCACAAAAAAATCAACATCGCTAAACATTTGATTATTGTCCAAATCAAAACTATTTCTATAACAAGATGATGCTATACCCTTGTTTTGTCTCAGCGACCAGTGCACATCAGAACCAAGTGTTTTTATGTTTGTAGAACGATCTTTTCTAAATTCATAGTTTGCTGACAGATGATTCATTAGCACCTTATCTTGCACCTATTCTCCCTCCTCACCTTGCCCCCACTGCAGGAATGGCCTGTGCTTTCTTAATTGATCTATTAGCTGCTTGAGAAGGTTTCCACTCCCACACACATCCTATTTAGCCAGCATTTGCATGTGCCAGTTTAATTGTGTCCCTATCTCCTCTCTCAAATTATTTACTTACTCTCTCTCCCTCACTGCTAAGCTCCCATCGTCCCCAAGAGGCCAACCGCCTGACTGGAATGGCAAAGTGTAGCTGTGATCATAATGGGACAAGTGGAAAACTACGCTCAAAACAAAACCAGCAAACATACAGACACCTGTCCAAGTTTATTTAAACAGTTCCTACAACTTGTATCTGACCAACTACCGTGTAGTAACTCAGCAAGAGGGGCTTTTCTAATTTGGGACTGCAGGTGTGTCTAAAGAACACAGACATGGTAGAAAGAACCAGAAGTCGCCCCTCTGAAGCCACACATTTGCAGCAGCAGTGACACTGCATGACTTATTTACAAAGGTCTTTCTCTCCTTTACTATTCAAACACGGGGGTCTGCTGGCTGGAGGTCCATTTCCAGTTGGCTGACTGGGCATGAAATCAGAATGGCATAGCCGTCCTCTTCCATCATGGATTAACATGATTTACATACAACACTCTTTGATTGTGCTGGACCACCAGCTAATCCTTTGCTCCCAGGAGTGAGTGAGTTGTGCTGTGTCCACTTAGTTTGGCATAAAGACATACTGCCCTCAAGTGGAGAGAAGATGCATTACACCCTGACTGCTCACGGACACTGTACATCCTGCTGGACACGAAACGGTCAAGAGTAATAAAGTATTGATGCTTAAAAACCAACAGTTACGTTCCTCAGTCAGTACATGAACACTTTTTGGCACATTACACGGGACAGTTATATCATTACAATGTGTTTTCTGAAATGTCAAAATGTGATTTAAATGAAAATGTATAATTTTCTTTCTTGTGCTCATGCAGTATCCAGAGTGACCATAAGGTGGAGATAAAGCAGTGGGACCTGAGTGGTTTTATTATTACTGCTCGTATTGTTACCAAGTGTCACCCAGCATGCTGTTTAGGAATTTTATTTCTGTATTATTTCTAATATTTATATTCATTTTATGCTGCATGGATACATTGTTTCTAATAAGGAGCCACATTATTTTTGAATGAACTTTTATGATATATTTTTTGTGCCGTTTGGTGAAGATGCTGGTCCATTCACCTAGACATCCAGCTGAACACACAAGGAATCCTTGTCCCAAGTCACATGGACTCCCAAGTCAGTTCTCTTGTTGTCCTTTCTTCGCTTCTGACCAAGTCCTCCAAACACACCCACATCACCCCGCTTCTCCTCCAGCTTCACTGGCTGCCAGTCAACTTCAGGGTTCATTTCAAGATCCTGGTTCTGGTCTATAGGGCCTTACATGGACAAGCACCATCTTACATTGGTGATCTTCTTAGTCCCTACACCCCCAGCAGGTCCCTGAGGTTACTCATAAGCCTTTTATTTTGACCTTATTTGGTTTTTTTCACAATATCTGAATAAAACACTGAATCATATAAGAGGGACCATGGGGATCAGAATCAGATTGATAATAAACTGGTTTTTATTTAGACAGATTTACAGATGGGTTGTCATGGTGCCAGCACAGTCATGGAGCAGGGCCTGAGGATCCAACTATCTCTCCATTTCAGTATTTTTTTTGCAGCAGCTTCTTAACTCTGGCCCTCTCGTGCAGCTAGCAGCTAACCGCTGATCTACTGGCCCTCTCGTGCAGCTAGCAGCTAACTGCTGATCTACTGGCCCTCTCGTGCAGCTAGCAGCTAACCGCTGATCTACTGGCCCTCTCGTGCAGCTAGCAGCTAACTGCTGATCTACTGGCCCTCTCGTGCAGCTAGCAGCTAACCGCTGATCTACTGGCCCTCTCGTGCAGCTAGCAGC
>SSNQ01034552.1:669461-689532 GCA_006942095.1 Nothobranchius kuhntae | reverse complement strand
GTGTCCAAGTCCCACCTGTCTGCATCACCTCAAACCTAAATGTCTCTCGTCTCCTCCTCCCACGTCTTCCACTACATCCCTCACTTTAATTATCTCCCTTTTCAATCCCAGCATCTTCAAGCCCCATCAATGCTTCTTAATTTCCATCAATACGGCTGCAGCCTAAGCTCTCCACACCTGTCCAGTCACCATGGCAACCTCACCTCTGACAACAATGAGCTCTGTAAGACACAGCTTGTTGTATTCCCCGTGATTGGATATTGATTAAGCTTTTGTAATGCATAATGGGATCAACGGGATTGTGCAGCGTTGCTTACCCAGGTCTTCTTCGCACTTTCCTTTAGTTATAATCTTTTGTTGTTTAAGAACGCGCAAGTTAGGAAGGATGGAATCGAAATGTGCTTCTCTGTCATCGCTGTTCAGAACTTGTTCAGGGAATTGGACACACAAAGACCTTTTGTTTATGGAGAAGAGGAAGCAAAAATGCCATTGTGTATTTTGAAAAGTGTTGATGCTGCAGTGGAATTTTGGAGGATCGTAACTCGAGTTTATAGTTAGCAACAAGTTTCCCATTAAAGAAACGGCTAACTGGTGCGTTGGAGTGTGCAGAGGCTCCTGAATGCTTGAGTGTCCCTGATGGATGCACTGATAAATTAATGGACGAGAAAAGTGAAATGCTAAACGCACGGTAAGTGACAAGAGATGAGTCAATATGGTAAATATTTGTGTTGGACACAGTTAAGAAGCTGAAAGGCCATTACGCACACGCCATGCCTGAGTAGAATCAGGAGCACGGCTTTACTTTAAAAGCATACAGACCAAAATATAGCTCCTGTCTGGTTAATATTCTTTTATGAAAACAGACGTAACAGAGTCATTTTAACTCATCATAAATAATTTATCCACTAAATGTTCCAGCTGAGAGAAAAGGTTATTTAAAGCTGCTTGGCAATTCTCTAAACTTTTATTTGACTACCTTTGCAATTTAATCCATTAAATTAAATTTGCCACAAAGACACCACCAAAAAGAAATTTTGATGTGAAGATATTCAGTCCGTCCAGTCCACAGGTGAGGACCGGGGAGAACCTGAAGAATGCTTCGCTGTTAACTCATCAATGAGCCGTGGATCGTTTTTGACAGAAGAAACACATCTGAAGGTAACATGCGTAAATCTGCAAACCATTGAGTTACCTTTCTGTTCAGTTACAATGCGCTCACCATACGTGCTTTAGGTGTGTGAGTGTGTGAGACTACAGTGGTGTGAAAAACTATTTGCCCCCTTCCTGATTTCTTATTCTTTTGCATGTTTGCCACACAAAATGTTTCTGATCATCAAACACATGTAACCATTAGTCAAAGATAACACAAGTAAACACAAAATGCAGTTTTGAAATGAGGGTTTTTATTATTTAGGGAGAGAACAAAATCCAAACCTACATTGCCCTGTGTGAAAAAGTAATTGCCCCCTTGTTAAAAAAATAACCCAGCTATGGCGTTTCACACCTGAGTTCAATTTCTGTAGCCACCCCCCGAGCCTGATTACTGCCACACCTGTTTCAATCAAGAAATCACTTAAATATGAGCTGCCTGGCACAGAGAAGTAGACCAAAAGCACCTCAAAAGCTAGACATCATGCCAAGATCCAAAGAAATTCAAGAACAAATGAGAACAAAAGTAACTGAGATCCATCAGTCTGGTAAAGGTTATAAAGCCGTTTCTAAAGCTTTGGGACTCCAGCGAACCACAGAGATGGCCCTTATCCACAAATGGCAACAACAAGGAACAGTGGTGAACCTTCCCAGGAGTGGGCGGCCGACCAAAACTACCCCAAGAGCGCAGAGACAACTCATCCGAGAGGTCACCAAAGACCCCAGGACAACTTCTAAAGAACTGCAGGCCTCACTTGCCTCAATTAAGGTCAGTGTTCACGACTCCACCATCAGAAAGAGACTGGGCAAAAATGGCCTGCATGGCAGGTTTCCAAGACCCAAACCACTGTTGAGCAAAGAGAACATTAGGGCTCGTCTCAGTTTTGCTAAGAAACATCTCAATGATTGCCAAGACTTTTGGGAAAATACCTCGTGGACTGATGAGACAAAAGTTGAACTTTCTGGAAGGCAAATGTCCCGTTCCATCTGGCGTAGAAGTAACACAGCATTTCAGACAAAGAACATCATACCAACAGTAAAATATGGTGGTGGTAGTGTGATGGTCTGGGGTTGTTTTGCTGCTTCAGGAACTGGAAGGCTTGCTGTGATAAATGGAACCATGAATTCTACCGTCTACCAAACCATCCTGAAGGAGAACGTCCGGCCATCTGTTGGTCAACTAAAGCTGAAGCCATCTTGGGTGCTGCAGCAGGACAATGACCCAAAGCACACCAGCAAATCCACCTCAGAATGGCTGAAGAACAACAAAATGAAGACTTTGGAGTGGCCTAGTCAAAGTCCTGACCTGAATCCTATTGAGATGCTGTGGCATGACCTTAAAAAGGCGGTTCATGCTAGAAAACCCTCAAATAAAGCTGATTTACAACATTTCTGCAAAGGTGAGTGGGCCAAAATTCCTCCAGAGCGCTGTAAAAGACTCGTAGCAAGTTATCACAAACGCTTGATTGCAGTTATTGCTGCTAGGGAGGCCCAACCAGTTATTAGGTTCAGGGGGCAATTACTTTTTCACACAGGGCAATGTAGGTTTGGATTTTGTTCTCTCCCTAAATAATAAAAACCATCATTTCAAAACTGCATTTTGTGTTTACTTGTGTTATCTTTGGCTAATGAATGATTCAGGAGCCCAAAATAATTGAACGTCTCAATGGGCGAAAGGCTAAAAACGCCAAGTTATTCACCCGAGTGCATCTAAAGATGCAGGAAGCAGGAATTCACCAAAGTATCGACCAAATCACAAACCGCTGGAAAGCTAAGTCGATGGACGAAGCTAGAGAATAAGACAATAAAATACGAGTGAAAAGACCTGCGGACAAGATGGCGTTTGTTTACATTTTTTTTCCAGGAAAGACAACTCTGCTTATGCTCAACCTATTTAACTCATTCGCTGCCAGCCGTTTCCTGATCGGTACAGCCCTTCGCTGCCAGCATTTTTCACCGTTTTTACAGTTTTTTTTTAAGAGTGACAGAACGTTGCACGCTAGGATGATGTTGACACCAAAACAAAGTGGAGACTCACCTCTTACATCAGGAAGAATCTGCGCGTTTCGAGCGTTATCCGTTGTTGAATTGTGAAGAAGCTTTTCCGGTTCGCGCCTCACATTTTTTTCCCCCCGTGTCCTGTCTGGCTGTGAAGCAAACAGACTTGACGTCTGAATGCTGGTAACAAGCCTTACAGATTTACTCTCAGGTGGAGCATCAAAGCGTCTGCTTTTAATGTCACGTCTGATACTTAAAACTTTATTGTTATTGTTTTTTGAATGCTTTGTAATTCAGACCAGACATGGAGACAGAGGTGAAAGAGAAAGGAAGAGACAAAGGGGGGGGGGGATCCACAAAAATTATCAATCAATGATGAACAAGTCTGCTTCTAGACCTGCAGAAAAGGGACACACAACAATACAACAGGAGCAAACAATCACTGCGTCAACCTGATGAGGAAATATCAAATCAACATTGTTTAACTGAACACAATAATAAATCACAGTGCATTTAGTGCCAACCACAGCCTTAAGACCTGTGTTGAACGTGCCCAAGTCCATACTTATGAGAGCACCATGTGAGCACCTGTGTGTGTACACGTGCTTGTAAATGTAAGGTTTCTCTATAGGAGCAAAGTTGTGAAGGAGATGGAGGGAGCTCCAAGTCTCAGAGATCCAGGAGCTGCCCCAGAGCGCAGGGACCCCAGGGAGACTGCGACCAAAAAAGCCCAGCCCCCCTCGAGAGGCACAGAGGATCGCCCCAGGGGTCCACAACCAGCAGCCGGCAGAGTCCCGGGAGATATCAGCGGCAAGCCCACAGGCCCGCCCGCAGCCTCCCACCCCCTAGCCGGCCAAGCCCGGGACCCAGCGACCCGGGACCCAGGGATGACCACCCCCGCAGGGAACCCAGATCCCACCAGGCAGCCACTAGGATTGATCAGGCAGATGCCAAAAATCTTAAACCCCCCTGACCCGGGAGCCACGAATACTCAGGCAGACCAAGGCACCACACCCCACACCAGGTGTGGCAGGGGGAGGGGAGACGAAGATCTATAATATCAAAAGAAGTCCCAGGGGAGGAGTCAAAACGAGTCAAAGGCCCCACCTGACATATACAGTCATACACAAACACAGTCACACACTCCCTCCCTCATGCTCCCACATGCACATACAACCAAAGACTTACAAAAATGCACGCCCACTCATGCTCCCCATACACACCCTATTCACTCTGGTCCCGGTACTGCTGCACATGGGGTACAACCATTAACGGTTACCAGAGTTCAACCCTTTCTGCTGGGGTGCTGATGAGCAGGCTCACTTTTTTTACAGCAGCTGCCCAAAATGATCTCCTAACACATGGATTTTCTGCTTCCTGATCACATGACGTGTGACTTATGTGGATGAAGATCGGCTTTAGAGCTGGGATGTTTGTTCTCACCGTGCGGGGGCTCGTCCGACGCTCACACAGAGAAAACATGCAAAGGACGACTTTAGTCGTCATTGGCGGTGAATGAGTTAATCTGGCTGAATGCTTGGTGTATGTATACTCACGTCATTTCGTTCAGTGGCCATGTAAACAGCGATTTGGGATTTCTGATCTACCAACATTTTGAATCGATAGGGTAAACAAAGCTACTCACTATGTTGAGAATTGTTCTGAAAATGGACACTGGCAATTCAGCGTTCCTTGTATCCATGTCCTTAAACCATAATCATGAGATGCAATACCAGATGTAATGGTTAAAATCCAAACATGGAATACAAAAAAGTGTAAGCATGGAAACTATTTTACCTCAAACTCAAATAAGATGGAGGTGGGAATATATAAGATCAGCACCCATTTCTAACCTTCCAGAGTAAAGTCTTGGTTAATTCTGCCAAGTTACATCAGCATGAAGACAGAAAATCAGAAAGAAATAACATCAGGCTGTTGTTACTTTTACATAA
Source organism: Nothobranchius kuhntae (assembly GCA_006942095.1). NCBI lineage: Eukaryota > Metazoa > Chordata > Actinopteri > Cyprinodontiformes > Nothobranchiidae > Nothobranchius > Nothobranchius kuhntae. Next base: position 684,433 of record SSNQ01034552.1, on the reverse strand, counting down.
ACATTAATAAAAAGAGATGACATAGAATTAAAATGTTTAATTTCATTTTTGTCCCGATCCCCCGTCACTCAGCTCATCTAGCCCACATTAGGTTCACTACAGACACGCTAGTGCAAAGACACCTGGTGATTTGAAATGATCTAAAGTGTCAAAAACAACGTCTGATGTCTGAGTTGACGGTTCCTCTGTCGTCACAACCAGTTTTCAATCCTTAAATCATACCTTCCAAATACGGATCACCAGTAGGCTGGGAAACGCTGCTCTAGACTAAGAACATGTGTGTTGGCAGATTTACACAAAGGATTTGGAATGGTACAAGGCCAACAGCAGCTATTCTACTCTCACCGTAAGAACGCTGAAGAAAGATTTGGGGATAAACCTGGGAGCAGCTAAAAGCCATGTTTAGAACAATCTGACCGTTTTTTATACAGCTCAAACATGGATAAAGACAACACAATGTAATAACTTTCCCCTTTCCAATCCATACTTCATGATTATCTCTTACACCAAAACACTGGAAAAAATGGAACTGTCAAAAGAGTCTTGTTGTTCCATTTTCTTTCCCTTGGCCCCTCTACTGGAGACAAACAAACAAACGCCTGTTAGCACATTTCATCAGCTTTGGGGGTTACAGAACAGATTGAGTATTGACAACGGTGGCTGTTGAGTCTTATGGCTCAAAGGCAACCTTAGAGGAAAACCTCGAGTAGCAGATGCAATCGAAAGGACCAAAATAATTCAGCAGGACTCACTGGAGGAACAATCCAGTTTGTCATGTGGAATCACGGAGTGTCTGCTGCACAATGAGAGGCGGTCTCCAGAGACCCTGCTCTGGAGTCAGAGTGTGAATAGCCCAGAGTTAGTGCCTCAACTGACCACTCTTTGCCTTTTTATTACCTGCAAATTTAGCAGCCATAAATCCGTTTCCACACCAGTGCTGCTACGGAGACGCACGGGAGGGACCCATAAACAAGAAATGATGTTCTGTGTCTTGGGACGGTTGGATCACTGATGTTTCCTGGTGTGTCATGCTCTATTCTGGGAACAGTATGTGTCAGTGAGTTTTGATGTTTCCCTCACCAGTAATGGATGGTTGCGGCTGCTTGTAATACTTGATCCAAGTTGATCTGCAATGCCAAAAGGTCAAATGACCTCAGCCACTGTCCACAGATGGGTGGAGCCGCTTTTCCTCTCAGTAGGTTTGAGTAATTTCATGGCTACCCATCAATTAATCTTTGGAGAGAAAAGACCCTTGACCATTTTAAAAGAATGCTGGCCATTGACTTCAGTGTGAGGAGACTTTTTGCAGCACCACAGCATGACCCCGGTTTCACACTCAGCGGAAGGGAATGGCAGCGAAGCGGCACCGATTCAAATAGAATTCAGTTATAGTCTATGGAGTGTTTCAAACCAGCCGCCACGCGGCAATTTTCAGGCGCGTCCCAGAAGCGGCATGCTGCACCGCGCCGCTAAAGATAGGATCAAGTTGTATTTTTTCCGCGAGCCGCTTCTGGGACACGCCAATTTCCGCAGTTCACATAGTACGAGACAGGAAACCACACACGGTTTCAGTGTAAAATCCCCGGTTATTTTCAAAATAAAATGCAACGTTGTTAAGCTATACATAACTTACGTCAGCACGTGTGACCGAACGGCTTTGCTTACAACCAGTTTATTTCGAGAAGTGCAATGGTGTGATTCCTCGCGGGGGTTGTGATCTCTTGATGAGGAAGGATGGCGGAAATCTCGAAGGAATTTGCTGTCCCGCGAGGAAGGTGTCGGAAGTCTCGAGGGATTTTAGAATCTCGCGAGTACATCGAGGTTCAGCGAGGAAGCCATGCCGCGGCCAAGACTCTCCCGGTGTGAAAAGGACCGCTTTGAAGTTCGTGAGCCGCTCCGCTGCTGTTCCGTTCCGCTGATGTGAAACCGGGGTCTGGCAAACCTCTGATTAATTGCTGGGCCACCTGCGCCTTGTTAAAAGATGATGACCAGCAGCACCAACTGCCCCTGATATTGTTTCTTCTTTTAAACATCCACAAGACAAGAGCTGACTCTCCATTTCCCTTTAATCAATTCACAATTTATACCCCTCCCTCTTCCAATCTCCCTTCCATTTATTATGCATTATTCACCCTTTTTAAACTATTCACTACTAACCGTCTTATCTAATTTGGTATTCGGATACGGTTTGTGCTGTTGGCTCAATTAATACAATGACATGTCCTCCGCAATCCAAGTTACATAAAGACACCTAGTGCTGCATACATTTGCACAAATCCATACCTTAGCAAGCTATGTGAACAAATAACAAAAGACAAATCAGGTTTAATCTTCTACAGGACTGTGCTTTATTTTAGTCTAAGCAGAATATAATGAACTAGAGATCTACAGAGTTCAGGATCACTATGGGAGATATCATCCCGTATCAGAGAAACGGCCCCGGCCAACGGTAGTTCAAATTACATCTCTGTTTCAAACAAAAATACATAAAACAGTAAATCATCTTTTATCCAAGTCAAATCGTAAAGGACAAAAATATTTCATTGTGAACTGAATCACCAAAATATATCATGATAAACAACATCTGAATGACATCAAATAAACTGACTTTAGTGAAGCTGGGAATGGAAAGAGTGGCGATACAAAGATTACACTTTAAAGGTTCTCAATGGATGCTTGATTGAAGCAAACTGCTCAGCTTGCTGAGTTTGTTTACATTTTGGTCCTTGTAACCAGTGAAAACGAAGGTCAGCGACCACATCCATGTTTGTGTCTGAATGGGCTCGAAATGGGCTAAAAACTGATCAGGCTTGGTGTTAAAGAAGATTTGGCATCCCCAGAATACATTGTCTGAGCACTGTTCAGGTAGTGCTGTCAAAGAGAACAGGCTGGGTTTAAGGCAGAGAGCTCCACTCCTTTTACAAACCGACCTGACTGGAGCAAAGCAAATGTCCCATGATCTACTGGTGGCACAGTGTCTTCAGTGGATCAAACATTCCCTAGGCAGGAGCAGAGCGTGTGAACCTTACATGTCTCTATGGTGATGGAAAATAACCCTGAAAAATAATATATCACAAAGCAAACATAAAGAAGAGAATGTTACAGGGGCACCAACCATGAAAATACAACAATACTCTATAAGATGTGATGGCATCGGCCCCCAAAACAACACAACGGTAAAGTTTGGTATTTTTGTCTCTGTTCCCTTTTTGTTTTAGTTTCAGACACAATTTTGCCCTCAAAACAACAGAAGGCCTCATTTATGATATTTTTTTCTTTTGAACAGTGCTGATCCATTTGAACTCAGTTGTGCACTGAACTTTTTTTATTTTTTTTATCCACAGACCAGGTCCATCAATCAACCTTTTACAGTGCAGTTTGCTAATTCTCCTATCGATTTCACAGCTTTCACTGAGAAAAATCTCTTTGAACATCCACAGGGACTGTTACAGCGGGATTGTGCAGCCAAAATAACGAAATAAATAAATAAGAATGGAAAAAGGTTATCAAAGGATATCCGACTAAACCTTGTGACAACGGGTTTACCCAGCTTCAGCCAATGAAAACACAACAGAGAGAAAAATAAAGAACCAGCTCCCAGCACGAGTTTAATTATCCATGTCTGAACACGAGTGCATCACTATACAAGAAATAAAACCATTTTATCTTCAGTTCTTGATAAATTATTTCATAGGTTCTTTCTCTTAGTTGTACTGAAATAAATGACCTATTTTATTTTTCTTTGTTACGTTTGAACATGATTTAATGTTTGACTTTTAAAGAATGTTAAACATAATTGAAAAATAGGCTATTTTATATGTACAGGTACAATGCAGCTGTTAGGAGAGCTGTGGCGGCGGACTGGGTCAAGCACTCAGAGGGTTCTGTTGGACTGCCCCGTGTTCTGTCCCCAGCCTAACCATGTTTGTAGCATTTCAACCTTATCCATCAAATGCTTGGTTCCAGCCCGGTTTGTGTACACGCTAACACATGGTCACCTTGAGTTTCGTCGTGTAAAATGTCCTTCAGTGAGCACCGAAAGCCTGAACTGTTACTTCAGAGGAAGTTTGAGAACGTAGAAAGTGCTGATGCTCTTATGAACCCAACTGTCACCGTCATATCTGTTCATCAGCTCCAACCGGACTAATCCAGTTACTGCACTCCTGTCTTAGAAAACATGACATGTCGGTGTACACAGAACCGTAATAAACGGATCACTTGGACGCCGTGGCTTAGGTCTGACACTGAGTCAGATACTTTCCGAGCCTTGGTCCGATGCTTAGGGCTGTAGGGTGCATGTTCACAGTCCAAACCTAAGGGCTTAAGAGGACTTCAACTCTGCTGAATCCCTGCACTGCTGTGGAAACATTTTATAGTGACATCATTGTCCCACAGAGTCGAGTTTCTCGGCACACGTTGCTTTAGAACCTTACCTCTTTTTATTTTTGTATTTTAAAGGCTATTTACATTAAGAAGTCTTATAAAATCACTTTCGTATCAGCAAGGTTGTTTGCACACCTTCAGTTGTCAGCTGACTGTTGGCATCTGCAGTTGTTGGTACTCTTGAATTGGATGACGACAGTTTGAGTCATAACTCCGATTGAGATAGTTTAGCGGCCTCTCTACTTAAGCAGCAACTCTCTGGTGAGGATGCAACCGCTCTTCCTGCTGCTGCAGTCTAAACCTGCTCAGGATCAGGGGTAAGGCGAGGCTCTGAACCTCTTCACTAATCGTGACATCATCGTGCCTCATGCCCTGAGTCTTGGGAGTGATTTTGTGGAGTGTCAGTTGAGCACACAGCACCGCCACCACCCAGCGCCCGTTTCTACCGTTCCCAATCACCACCTTTTTTTTTCCAGTTAAAAATTCCATTTCCAGAGCAAAACCCTTTTCTGCGTCAAAAAGAGATGACGGCACAGCTCTCTCCCAAAGCAGCTATTAAATGAGGGGAATTAATTTCTTCCCTCCTGTCCAACAGGTTCCTTTAATTATCTCTCCACTTTCAGTCAATTACATTTCACTTCCTTTCCTTGACAATCACCGCTATTTCAGGGTGAGTGTTATGCACCCAGTGGATTGGATATGCATGCTCCAGCAGGCTTTTGCTCCGTCCTGCCATTGGCTAGAACCCTCCAAGGATTTGTGCAACTCTTCATGACAAGCTGAGTGAGCACAGTGGCAGCTGAAATAGATGCAATTCGTATACAACCCTTCTATTTTAGAAGTCGGGGCATGCCATAGCTTAGGAGCAAGTCTTAGAAATTATCATTAAAAACAATTCATTTTGGGTGCCTAGATGCACCGCTCGTTTTACCACAGACAGGGAGGGCAAACTATACACTACTGTGCACATTCATTACTTCAGGCTAAGAGTGTCAAATTACAGCCTCATTAGTCATCATCACACACTGGTGAAGATCATCTAAGTTCAGTCACGTTAAACTTTAGGGTTCATAACATATCCTAGTTTGGTAACTTTTTGGCGAGTCCCTCCGCGTTGACTTTTCTTAGTGGTCACAATGTTTGAACATAGCATGGGCTAACAACCAGACTGGATTCAGGCTAAAAGCTAAGCAGGCCAACAAACATTAAACATAAATGTAGGGATGGGTACCTTTGACATCTGAATCGATCCGGTACTAATTCCCGGTACCTAGGAATCGATACCAGTACTTAACAGTACCAATTTTTGATACTTTTGAGTGTTTAATATTTTAATTCTCTTTTATAATTAAATAAACATTTTTCTCAATATGTAACCATATTTGATAAACATCACGATAAATAACATACAACTGTTTGTATTTTAACATCGTCCTTGTAGTTTTATAAGCTGATAATTAAACTGAAGCAAACATCTTTACTGTGAACTAAATTTACTGTGTATCTTCATTCCTTTTGCCGTCCTTTTTCATTTGATTTTCCTACTGGGAAGTTAGAATTTCCGAGGAGAAAGCGAACGCACCATTAGCTGATAACAATGGTGGCAATGGAAGCTAACATATCAAGCTAACGCTATCTTAAACAGTTTATTTAGCTGCTGGAGCAGATTAAAACGATGATGCCTCACACTTAGATCGTTGTCACTGGTTTAGTCTTCACCCAATCACCCGTCACATTTAGTAAAGTGAAGTCAAACTTTAGAGCGCGTTCATGTTCTTCTGGTCGGAAATTCTGAGTTCCGAGGAGAAAGCGAACGCACCATTAGCGGAACGGAAGCTAACATATCAAGCTAACGTTATCTTAAACATTTTATTTACCTACCGGAGCAGATTAAGATGAGGATGTCTCACTTAGATCGTTGTCGCTGGTTTCATCATCACCCAGTTACCCATCACATTTAGTGAAGTGGACCCAAGCGTTAGCGTGCGTTCTTTCTACCATGCTGCTCTGTTTACAACTTGCTCGCAGCGACCGACGACATAACGCTCTTGCGCATGCGCAGCTGTCTTGGCAAGTTCTCGTTATGAAGTACGGGTACCGAAACGAGGCGCCGTTTCAAATGACATGAATCGGTGCTCAGTCGGTACTGTGGAATTCGGCCGGTACCTTAAAAAGTACAGAATTTGGTACCCATCGCTACATAAATGTAAGAAGAAAGTTGGCTTCTAAACATAATTTATCCTTTTTTTCCTCCCAGTTCCAGTTCATGTTACAAAGATACACACTTTTGGTGCTCCACATCTCAGTGTCACTCTTCCAAGGGTGAAAAGCTCGATTCAGGGCCCTTGATAAAAGTGTTCAAGTGCTGGTTTCTCATTGTCTAATTTAGCCCTGGCATAGCAGGTATGCTACATGAACGCTGCACCATTAGCCAAGTTAGACAGCAGGAGACTAGGCTAGGCTGGGTTTTGGCTCACTAGGGACTCAACCTGCTATTAGAGGGAACAGTACAACATCTGATAAGAGACTGGGAAGTTCAGTGGAGCATGCATCCAAGATCCGTGTTGCTGTATGAGATTAAGAGGTTGCCAAGACAAACATGGAACATCTAATTGCTCGTGGAACATTTGAACACCTTTTGAGAGTTCTGCTTCAAATCAATAAACACTTCTTGTTTAGGGAACATGACATTTTTATGAGCCCCTTCATGGGTTTTCCAACATGTTTAATCAAATGCAGAAGAACGAAATGGCATGGTGCTGCCAACGTCACGTTTAACCTGAAGAGCTGTGCTGCTGAATATCTTTTTAAAGCTGAACATAACTGTGCTTTGGATCTATCCTAGCAGGGGAACGCTGGAGCAAAAGAAAGAAGTTTTAGCAAGTCGTTTTGTAAAACAGGCTGACTTCTGTGGTCGACTGCTGAGATGCAATTTTCATGTTTCAGATCAAAAGAATTACAATAACAGAGGTCTCACAGCTGCTGCTTCTGCAGGATCGAGTGTTTCCCGTGCAAAAGTGTTGGTTTTGACCCAGTTTTAAGCTAAAGTTGTGGTAAAGAAAAGGCAAAGGACTATTTGTGGTCCTTTCTTATTTTGTTTCCGGTATAATCCGCCTGTTCTGCAGTTTTCTCTCCCTGTTAGAGAAGGGAAGGTCCTTTTCCACGTCCCCCGTCAACTCTTCGGGAAAATTTGGTTGTATTATTGGTGCCAGGTCAGCTGTCAGCAGCCTTGCCAGGGAGTAGGCACAAACATAATTCTCCCTAATCTTCCTTCTGTCATCCATGTGCAAGCAGGGGACAATTTCTCCCGTCATTCGGTCCAAGTGATTATCCCAGTGATTTTTCACTTGGTTGCTGCTAATGTATAGAGGTCGATGATTACAGTGTGATTAGGGAAAGGTGAAATAGCATGTCTGATATGGCGCTGGAGATAATTGAAGGGTAGTAAGCTCAAGCATTAGCCAGGTTCAAAAATGTGGTGGGGGTGGGCGGGGGGAGGGGTGGAGTGGGGGGCTGTGGTTTGGAAAGTCATGGCTGCCATTAGGACAGTATGCTGTTGTCTAAAATAAGGGCCTTCTACTCATTTAAGCAACAGAAGCAGTGCAGAACGAAAACGTGGAACATTTGATTGGGTTTTGATTCTGTGGGATTTCAAACTGATCTGAATTTCAAGAAAAAAGAGGAAAGGCCTGGCAAAAAGGAGACTGTATCATCTGGCTGGTCCCAAACGCTCATGTTTGGTCCCTATTAACCCTTAAGTCTGGTTCTATGATGGGCTATGCCACAAATCCATAACGTTGTCACCAGGGGCTTGACTATAGCTTCTAAATATATCTGTGAAATTATTTAGCAGCAACCTAGAAGCGTCATTTGAGATGATCTGAATAAGAAGAGCTGTTGACTTCCTCTCTTTTCCTCTCGCTCCTTTGTGCCATGCCTTGCCTCTAAATGCCAGCTGTCAGTGCTCAGAGGGTTTGGTGTACGGATGCGAGCTTGCGTTCTTGCAGAGAAAATTGGGAAGTGCTCACAGTGACTGAAAACACCATGGTTCCTCCCTGAAGACCGACTCCAAACATATTGATCCCGTTTTAGGGAGGAGTCTACATGCACAGCTCTAAAACAGTCAAATAAAAGGATACGGGACTCTAAATCCAGACATGACAGCGGTGGAGTGTTTTGCTCTGTCAGTGTCAGAAAAGCTTCAGGCGAGCTGAATGATGGCAGAGAGCTTGTTAGAATGCCTGTTTAGGCGGTAGCTTTTCTCCGTGAGGTCCAATGAAGTGTATATAAAACAGCACGAACATGGTAACGTTGGAATTAGCGACCTCTAAAAGCCTAAATCCCTTTGATGCCATTTGTCTTTAGAAAAAGGTACGTTTATCAGCCGGGAGGCGAGATGAACATTTCCTCAGCCTAGAGCTTTGAAACACCTCCATGTGGACGTCTACAACATTAACCGTTTTTCACAGACATCCTGTCTCCCGCTGATCGGGCTCAACCGATTCATTACTAGTCTTAGTTCGTTCTGGCAGTTTCAGTAGCTATCACCCTCCTCTTGTCTCTCTCTCGACTGTCTTCTTTAAGAACTTGTGGCGTCGCATTTCACACTTGATGCAATACAAAAGATAAAAAAACAAAGAAAAGAACATCCCTTTCCTGTTTTTACTTGGTCTTTGCAGTGGATTGTCGCTTGTACACAAAGGCTAGTGAGAAGCCTTAAACATCTGCACCCTGTCCAGCACAGACGTGAGAAAGTTCAGTCTTTTCTTCTGTTTTCCGTTCATCGCCCGCCAGAACAGTCTGCCTTCCAGAGAGTGCAGTGACTTTTACATCATGATGAGTGAGATATCCAGTGGCTGACCCCTTAACATCCATCAGAGAATTGTCTTGCTGCTCATAGGCGTGGACGAGTGTTTTTTTTAATCCCCTTACCGTTTCTTTTCCCCTCCTTTTAGACAACTTAAATATGTTTTTAAACAACAGCAAATGTTAGGAAATGTACATTTGTTTTTCCTAGTCTACGACACTATTCTACAGCCGGGTGCTAAGTCAGCATCCAGAGCCAAACATCAGCCCCTACGCTACGATTCCATGTCTTTTTATTTATTTTTTGTACATTATTTCCATTTTCTTTTATTGGTACTTACAGGAGGCCACTGGATATTGATTTAATGCTCTTTTTTACGATGAGTTAATTGTTATACTTGCAGCTACAAGGTACGAGTTTTTAAATATATATATATATTTATATATTTATATATTTATAATTTTTTTAAAAAGCGTTTAGTCCTTTGGTCCCTATTTCCTAAGGAATGATGCATGTAAATTATCCTGGATTCCCCACTTCTCTCCTCTTCTTCTTGTTTTCTTCTTCGATCCAGAGCTTGCCCCGTCACAGAGCACAACACCTGTGTAGGCACAAAAACCAAAATTGCAGCAGGCTGGTGTGTGTGTGTGTTTGTGTACTTGTGTGTGTGTGTGCGCTCACACACACACAGGAGTTTGCTTCAGTACTTGTGTTGGCATTTGCACTTATTTATACATGTACAAAGTCTTTTTGTTTTCCGGTTTTCCTTTAAGTGTAGCTTCATGATAGTTGTACGTTTGGTTTGTTTCTGTTGTTGTGACTTCATCTGTGTCCTGTGTCTGTATGCATGCTTTGAGCAAAATGAGTCTATAAAGTTTTCTTTTTTTATCGTGTCTAAAAAACAGCAGCAAAAAGTCGGTCTCTGCAAAAAATCTTCTTCCACAGACGCCAAAGCAAAACAGGGAAAAAAGGCAAATGATACCAATAAAAAACAACGACTCTGGGATCCTTCTTTCAGCCACCCAATCTTCCAGCGGCTTTCCAGGAGGATCAAGGGACCACCCTTCCTTCATGATATGTAGCAGAGCAAGGAGTCTTTGTACTTTTACTGCACTTGTGGAAATAAGGTGTTGTGGCCCTTCATCCTGTGACACAAAGAGAGGAAAAGAGAAAGAGACAGGTGGGAGAATAAGGTGAGTGGATTCGGGGAGGCTGCGGCAAACATGCTCCGGGTTGCTGGCTCTTGGTTATCACACAGACTGACAGGTACAGCCAACAGCGTGAGGAACAGACGGGAAGAGGAGGAAACAACGGGAAAAAGAAAGAAAAAAAACATAGTGTCAATCAAAGCCAGAAATAAGTGGGCTAGAGGTGGGGTGGGAGATTTGTGTTTAAACCACACGGAGCAGACGTCTACGCTGTGACAGCACTAATCCAACCAAGGCCTCGTTTAAACCGACAACATCGTCCTGAAAACATGAAAATAAAAAACGCTGCTTGTTGTGTTGCTGTTTGTCCTGTCCTTGTTAATCCACAACCAACAAATGCAAACCAAGAGGGAAACAGAAGAAAATAAAAGTCCACATGGTGTAGTAATTAGAGCGACAGAAAACTGGTGGATCTACAAGCAGCTTGTAGTCTTCACCCATGAAACACCAACCTAGCATCTCCTCTACCTTTGTGGTGACTAGAAACCTCGCCTCGTCTCTGAATGCGTTTGACCGTGCTGCTGGGCTTTGAATAAAAAGATCCTGTTTACAACCTATCAGGCCTAATAAGATGCAAGCGTATGATGTGGGTGAAGAAAGGCTGCAAAATAACACTAAATCACTCTCTGGGCATGAACATAAAAGGGTCTGACTTTGTGACGGGAACAGGCACCCAGGCGCTCTTTGTTCTATCTTTCCTTTTCTGTAAATGAGCTTGTTACCCTTCATAATAGATCTGCTTTTTAGACGGGGGGGGGGTCAGACTCATTTCTCATGTGTAAGAAAACCAGCTCAGCTATTAGCGACGGACGCACTAACAGGTCCAATTCTTCTGCAGCTGATTTCTCTGTACACCTTACACAAAGGAAACTCACAATAGGTTTCAACGTTAATGCATTTTCCTCTGCACAACAAAAAGCTCCCATGACAACAAAACAATTTCACCTGTAAAGTGAATCGGAATATAAAACATCAGCATTCGGTGTCCCACAGGCTGGTATTAAACTATGTTCACTGGATCCTGTGAGAAAGTGTTCGCTCCCTTCCACTCGTGTGAGGTCCTCGTTCGTTAGTGTTTCACATCAGCAAACATTTAAATATTAAGGATAATGACTTTTCACTTTATTATTGTTCACTGGGCAAAAACTGTCCAAACCAACCTCGTTCTAATAAAAATGGTCTCCTTAATCAAATGAACCACATTTTTGAGAAAGCTGAGTCCCGTCCGTCCAGCCACGCCCAGACCCGAGTGCTGTCAGTCATTTTAATAGTTTCTGCCTAAACACAAGGAACCAGCTAAAAGATCTCATAAAGCAACATTATTCATGAAAAACAAAAGTATAAAACAGCTAAAGGGGCCTTGCTAATCCCAGAAGTTTTAGGTGTCAAACCAACACAAGACCTAGGAAACGTCTTCTTTGTACAAACATAGCATGTATCGGGACTTCTCGGGGTTTGTTTTTGACCCATGACCTGGGCAGACATGTATTGTGGTGTCTGATAACTGTACGTGATTTGCAGAATTCCCAGGAATTCTGTACTGGGTTTCTCAGAAATAAAAAAAATGCCCTGGCCACAACAACTGTTGCCGTTGTCCTGACTACTGAGAGAAAATGAAAAGGTGTCTCGGTTCCTGTGTAGAATCAAACATCCGGAGGAGTCAGCCGCAGCGGCGGCAGAGCGCTTGTCTGGGGCTGCTCGCTGCTTCAGCTCCTGGAGGACTTGGAATTAATAGACTCCTGACTTCTGATATTTAGAAGAAAATACTTAAAGACTGTGTATGACCTTTGACCTGAAACGGGTATTTCATTATGTAAACTCTTCAGTGTGTCTAACCTAAAATAATTCTGCACAGAAGAACGGGACAGAATTCCTCCACAATAAAGCTGCAACGCTAAATTAAAAACATGTTTCATTGCCTCTTATCGACATTCTAACATCGCATAGCTATACATATGTTGTGGAGATTAAATATATATATATATATATATATATATATATATAATGAAGTGGTTCTCTTACATTTGCCTAAAAACCTCCTCCAATAACACGTTTCAAAATCAACCACTGGACCATCCGGTTGTCGGTCTCACTGAACTGCCGCAGGGTCCTCGACTCATCACACACTCATGTGTTCAGCACCAGAACACCGCTGGTGTGGGGGGTTCTCCGCTCAATAACATCAGAGAAGGAGAAACAGCCGGCTGCTACCACTTCAGCTTTAGGACAAACTACCAGAGTCCCAAAGAGAAAAGCACCGTTGGAAGTCTCGGACAACAAAAGATGTTTGGACCAAGAAAACAGCGACTGGTGTTTAGCGCTATCTGGTTTCTCCTGGCATCGTGGGTTTCTGGTTCCAGTGGATGCAGAACCTAAGGGGAGGAGTCAGTGTTCTGTGACTGTGTTTGTGTTTCAAACCTAACTTGTTTGCAACTTCACTTTAGAAGCTTTGATGTGAAAGACACATCAGTCACAAGCCTTTGGAACTGGCGCCATCGAGTTTGTTATGACCAGTTCTTTGGCCTAGGGGGAAATCACGATGGAGATAGGGCCAGGTTGGTTTTTCTTTAATAAACAAAATCTTTTGAAAACTGTTGGGTTTAATCAGGTCCTGAAGTGTGTTTGCTAATCTGATAAAAACCCAGTTTGACTAGGGGGACACATTAGTTTTTGCAGCATTTTAAATGTACGAATGGTAAAAGACCTGTGTTTGATATAGCGCCTTGAAGAGTCCTGGAACCCCCCAAGGTGCTTTACAGCACAATCAGTCATTCACCCATTCACACACGCATTATAGCCACAGCTGCCCTGGGGCTCACAGACTGAGGTGAAGCTGCCGTACACTGGTGCGCCACCGCTTCCTCCGACAACCATCGGCCGGCTGTCTTGCCCAATGACACAACGGCAGCGACAGACTGAGAGAACCTTCCGATTCTGAGGTGGACACTTAACTGGTCTGCCACTAGAACGACTTACTTCCACCAGTAACAGAGGTATGGTTGGGGTGAGATTTCTTTTACCCCCAGATAAAGATTTTTGCTTTTTCAATGAAGGGAAAACTGTTAGGGGGTGAGGCGCCTGCCGGTCGTCTGGCAGAACAGGGAGAATCGAGTTTGATGAAAATCAAAACTCTCCTCCTTGGGGGGGTTGCTGCCTTACAAAGAAAATATCTGTGTCACGTTCTGCCCCTGCCTTCCTGACTGTGTCTCTCTCCTGCCCTGATTAGCCCTTATTGTTCTCACCTGCCCCTCGTTAACCTGCCCATGTGTTCCTGATTTCCCTGTGTATTTATACCTCCCTCCTTGTGCCAGTCTTTGTCAGATCATTGTTGTTTGTCGTGTTGTTCTCGTTCCTGCCGTATCCTGTCATTAAACCCATTTTTACTTTATCCGTGCCTGCATTCCTGCCTCCTGGAACTCTCCACCACACGTGGTCCATCATCTCCACACCCTCGCAACGTGACAATCTGTTTGTTGATATGAAAGCTAAAAATCAAGCAGTTATGACACACAAGAGCAAAAATAAGTATTAATCTCTAGATAAAATATGCATCAAATTTGGAGTTTAGAAATCTGTGCGTACAATATGACTGGTGAACACAGATTCCGGCCACGTGCCTCTGCTACGGCTTCTCCGTTGTGACTGGTCTGCATCTTCATGAATAAATAAAGGGGAGGTGATTCTCGTGTTAGACAAACAAAACAATCTTGCAGAAGCATTCCCTGTGCAGATGGAATCCACCGAGAACCTGAGAGTCAACATTTGCCGGTGCACTCCGTGTGAACGGGAGAGATTTAATGGGCTTCACAAACATGGGGTCATCGAAGCGATCTCTCAGCTAAACAGCCGTCGGTCTGAAGGAGGAAAAAAAGACTCCTTTTGCAGGTAACACAACAGGTTTGTGGGAAAAGAAAAGTAGAAAACACACATCCATAAACACAAACCTCACGAGAATAAAGTAAAACATCACAAAGGGCACACACTACAATGGCACAAAGGGTTCAAAAGGCCACTCCCAGTTATGATCAACCAACCAAATAGCACGTCATTTACAGGTACCAGCCAAAAAGGCACCGATTACACCGACTGCACTCCACAAACTGCCGTTGTACAAGATACAGTATATATATATGAGATATATACATATATAAAAGGAGGGCAGAATACGAAGAGATAGAATGCAAAGATATCAATCAACGCCACATCATGCAACGCAGTCACAGTCCCACCACATGACGTCATCAAAAAGAATATGACACCATGGGTTCAACTTACAGGTGAGGGAACTTGGCCCCACGACAGGTCGGGGTGTGTGTGGCTATAGCGGGGGGGAAAGGCCACCTCACACTGTGATTGGCCGTGCAGGTTGCCAGGTTGTTGAAACAAAACAACAAAAGAAAGAAGGAAATGGTGGGATTTTCTTTTCCTTTTTATTCAAAGCACCCTTTTTTAACCCCCCCACCCCACACACACACACACACACACACACACACACACCACCACCACCACCACCACTTTTTCTGCCTGACAAATCACAATCAGGTTATGGTTATTACCATAAAACTGTAAAAAAA